>CM042015.1:88948249-89323249 GCA_023525715.1 Cichorium intybus | reverse complement strand
TAAAGATATCATGAAGTTTCGTTGTATTTTTTAAATTTTATGTATGTACTGTTCAAAACAGTTGTATATTATTGTTTATAATAAAATGCGTCGTTCATTTTTTACATTTAGATATTAAAAATACGAATATGTATTATATGAATTGTGAAAGTATGCATATATGCATCTGCGAGTATGCATATATACACATGCGAATACACTAATATGGTTTTTTTTTTTTAATTTTGAAAATTTGTTTTTTCAAAAAAAATTCAGAATTTTTTATGTTTTTCTAATTTCGAAAAAAAATTATTTAAAAATTAAAAGGAAAATTTTTTAAAATTTTTATGAAAACAAAATTTGATTTTTTTTTTTAATTTGAAAATTCAAATCTAATAGCCTTGATTTTAGGAGTTGTTAGTGTTGTTAGCCAAAAATAAAAAAAATCAAACTTAAATGTGAATTGTAAAATGACAATCGTGTCCTTTTGTGATCTGACCAATCAGAAAGAGTTCTCAAGATCTCATGGTTTTTTGAGTTCTCACAAGAAATCAACCCTATAATATATAATATATATATATATATATATATATATATATATATATAATTATATATATATAATATATAATATATATATATATATATATATATATTTATATATACATACATACATACATACGTACGTACATACATACATACATACATATATATATATATATATATATATATATATATAAATATATATATATATATATATATATATATATATATATATATATATATATATATGAAGGTTCAAATGAGAACAATTTCAATAATTATCGAAATTGAGAACATGAGAACAAATATAAGCCACACAAATTTTATAAGAGGCATCCATTCCGCCCCATTCCACCGCAACCACCCACCAAACTTCTACGCATCCACTACCACCCATCACCACCACGTCCCTTATCCAGTGCCTATCCATCTTACCCGACCCCACTCCCGCTCCACCTCACCCACTCCATCCAACCCTACCAACCCCCACCCTCCCCCCCCCCCCCCCCCCGTCCACCCCAAAAAAAATTATTTTTTTCCAACCACTCACCCCATCCCATCCCCACCCCTACCATACCCTACCCCCGCCGACCAAAAAAATAATTTTTTTACCATCCAAACCCGTCCACCTCCCACCCACCAGCACCCACCCTTACCCTACCCACCCCCACCCCACTCTTACCCACCTACCTCGCCCACCAAAAAAAAAATTAATTTTTTTTACCACCCACTCCCGCTCCACCCCACCCTCCAGCACCCACCCTACCCTACCCACCCCAACCTACCCTACCTCGTCCACCAAAAAAAAATAAAATTTTTAATATTTTTTACCACCAACTCCCGCCTCCACCCCCACCCATGAGCACCCACCCTACCCTATCCAACTCCACGTCACCCTACCCTACCCCGTCCACCAAAAAATTTTAATTTTTTTACCACCCAATCCCGCTCCTCCCCACCCACCAGCACCTACGCTACCCTACCCCACGCCACCCCACCTTACCCACCTACCCCCGCCCTACCACAAAAAAATTATTTGTTTACCACCAACTCACCCGCTCCATCTAACCCACCAGCACCCACCCTACACCCTACCCATCTCCACCCTACCTTACTCTAATCCACCCCCCGCCCACCAAAAATTTTTTCACCCACTCTCGCTCCACCCACCCACCAGCACCCACCCTACCTACCAACCCCACGCCACCCCAACATACCCTACCCCGTAAAAAAAACTTTCATATTTTTACCACCACTCCCGCTCCACCCACCCTACCCTACCCACCCCACGCCACCCTACCATACCCCGCCCTCCAAAAAAAATAATTGTTTTACCACCCAATCCAGCTATACCCCACCTACCAGCACCCACCCTACCCTACCCACCCCACCCTACCCTACCCACCTGCCCTGCCCACAAAAAAAATTTTAATTTTTAACAACACGCTTCCGCTCCACCCCACCCACCCTACCACCCCCCACCCCTACCCCAACCTACCATCACCCCCGTCCACCAAAAAATTTTAATTTTTTTATCGTCAATATTTTTTAATTTTTTTTACCATCGACTTGTGCTCCACCCCACCCTTTAGCACACACTCAACCTATCGACTTCTCATGTGATTAAATACATATGATAGGAAAATTTATTTAAAAATAAAAAAATTTGTTATGTACATATTTACATATGAATAACATGTGAATAACTTAATTATATGTGAATAACAATGTTATAATCACATGTGAATAATAGGGTTTTACCACATGCGAATAACTTAATCATATGTGATCACCAATGTTTAATCACATGTGATTAAATGCATATAATAAAGAAATTTTATTTAACATAAAAAATCATTATGTACATATTTGCATATAAATAACATGTTTTAATCACATGTGAATATGTGAATAACAAGGTTTAATCACATATGATCAAAGAAAAACATGTCACATGTGAACAAGATTTCAGAATCATATATGATTAAGCGCTTAATAACAAAGGTTTAATCACATGTGATTGAACAAAAAAACATATCACATATGAACAAGATTTCAGAATCATATATGATTAAGCAATTAATCATATATGTGAATAACAAGGTTTAATCACAAGTGATTGAAGAAAAAAACATATCACATGTGAACAATATTTCAGAATCATATATGATTAAGCACTTAATAACAAGGTTTAATCACATGTAATTGAACAAAAAAAACAAATCACATGTGAACAAGATTTCAGAATCATATATGATTAAGCACTTAATGGTACTTGAATAAGCATGCAGCTCCTTGGACTTCGACATAACAGAGAATAAGGGTGTGAGACTGGTTTTTTTGAGTTTGGTGGCGTATTTTGAGGTTGGAGTGAGTGCAAGGACCACTGGTAGGCGGGATTTGGACGGAAGTTTCTTTCAACCATTTTGTCGAACACCTTAGGTGCATAAAGTGTGTCTCCCATATGTGATCAACAATTTTAATCACATGTGATTTAATACATATAATAAGAAATTTTATTTAAAAATAGAAAATTCATTAAGCACATATGTACATATGAATAACTTGTTTTAATCACATGTGATTGAATACATATCATAAGAAAATTTATTAAAAATAAAAATAAAAATTCTATTAAGCATATTCACATGTGAATAACAAGTTCTAATCACATTTGAATAGCATGATCTAATTACATTTGAGTAAGAAGTTTTAATCATATATGTTTAATTCACATCACAGCAAACTTCAATTACGTTGAATTCATACACAAGCATATAAACACATACACACACATATAGATATACAAAGACACACACACGGTTGAAGGAAAAAAATCAGGAAACGAAGTTGGAATCGATGAACTAATGCAAATAGGAATTCATGCGTGATGCAATTTAGAATTGAAACTGAATGCGTGATAATTTGGAATGGAAATTAATGTATACAAACACACACATAAAATAGTTAAATTGGAATCTAATTGGTGCGTGAATCAGAACTCATGTGTAATGCAATTCAGAACTCAATTTTGGAATCCAAACCGGTGTGTGAATCAGTTTCATTTACTTTAGTTTCGATTTCAGTAATTTTCAATTCAACCCTATCCACTTGATTATCAAACCATTATCAATTTAAAAACAACAGGAAACCCCGTAGAAAGAGCAACAGAACACGATTTCAGGTTCAATTATTCGCTTCTGGGATTAACTTCAACAGTTTCGACACCCAGATCAACATCCAATTTGGACTAACATTTGCTTCAGTTTCCATTTTAGTAATTTTCTCAACAGAAGGATTTTCAATGACTTACCGACCCCAAATTTTCCAAAAACACGTATACCTTCCCCCGCATCAAACCTTTTGGACTAACAGTAGCAGCAATTGAGGAACTGAGATCGATACCACCATAATTCAATTTAGAATTCTTTTTAATTCCTTCTTGCATATCAATAGAAGAAGCAGCCAAGCAGTTAGACAAATCGGGACTGCTATTTGCGATAATCGTATCTGATTCAAACGAATCCCGATTCAATTACAGTTTTAGCTTCATTAGAGGAGAATATACCTGCTGAACTCATTCCATTTGCACCATTTTACGATTTCAAAGCCAATCTGGTAGCCGAATCAACCAAATCGACAAACTGGACGAACTCCTATCAGGCGGCTCTGATAAATGAGTGTAATACATCGATTAGACACGAATTAGCCGCCTAAACGAAAATAAAACAGAATTAGGATGGAAGCAACCGAAAAACACGCCAGTGGCCGGAAAATCAGAAGGTCTGACATTTTCGTTGCTAGGGTTCAAAAGTTCTTCATTGACGGAAACAGGGTGGCGTCTCTATATTGATGGCGGTTGTAAATCGTGGTGATGTGCTGAGTGGTAGTCGGTAATGTTGGCCAGGTTTTGTAGAGGGCAGTGACGGGTAACTACGCATTGGTGGTGTCGAGGAGTTAGCAGGGGTGGGCGAGGATGGTGGAGAAAGTAATTAATCCAACCTGGTGGAGTGGGTGGTCGATCTGTAACAGGTGTGGCATCTGATGGGGGTTGTTGGTGTGGGTGTACCGAAGGGGGCGGATGGGGCTTCTTCTAAAATTGTGCGGTTCAGAATTGTTCTCGTGTTCTCAATTTAAAAATTGTTCTCATTTTAACCTCCCCCTATATATATATATATATATATATATATATATATATATATATATATATATATATATATATATATATATATAAATATATATATATATATATATATATATATATATATATATATATATATATATATATATATATATATATCTATGTATATAGTATATATTTTATATATATATATATATATATATATATATATATAAATATATATATATATATATGTATATATATATATATATATATATATATATATATATATATATATATATATATATATATATATATATATATATATATATATGTATATGTATATATATATATAATATATATATATATATATATATATATATATATATATATATATGTATATATATATATATATATATGTATATATTATATATATTTATATATAATATATATATATATATATATATATATATATAATTATATATATATATATATATATATATATGTATGTATATGTATATATATATATATATATATATATATATATATATATATATATATATATATAGTATATGTATATATGTATATATATATGTATATATTATATATATATATATATATATATATATATATATATATATATATATACATATACATATATATATATATATATATATATATATATATATATATATATATATATTATATATATATATATATATATATATATATATTTATTTATATATATATACATATATATATATGTATATATATATATATATATATATATATATATATATATATATATATATATATATATATATATATATATATATATATATATATATATATATATATATATATATATATATATATATATATATATATATATATATATGTATATGTATATATATATATATATATATATATATATATATATATATATATATATATATATATATATATATATATATATATATATATATATATATATTAGGATATTTATAGTTTTCCAGATGACCAGTTGATAAACCTTAGAGATAAAACCTTTTTGAATTCAAATAAGATAAACCTTTTATCTTACAACTCAAACTCCTATTTATCTCTTTTATCTTAATTTCGAAATATATATATATATATATATATATATATATATATATATATATATATATATATATATATATATATATATATATATATATATATATATATATATATATATATATATATATATATATATAAATCGAAATCCCACTGATCACTCCCACTGTCACTTACTCAACTATTGAATAATTATAGTTTCACTCCCTGCACCTTTAATTAATTAAATTAATCCTCAAATTAAATCCAATTAATTCTAGATTAATTTCTAATTAATTAATATAGTTTCTAATTAATATATTATCATTTTAATATATTAACAAACCATATATTTAATTCCTGTTGATTTATTAATCACATAATAAATCAACCTTTCTCTCTACCGAATTTTCTACCAAACCTCCAGCTATGAGGGCAACCCAAATGGACTATGCTACTATTAATTAGGTAAATACTAATTATTAGTCATGGCTTAGACACCTAATCCAACAGTCTCCCACTTGGATAAGTCTATGACTATAATTACCAATTTAACCTCTAATTAACCAGCATCTGTAGCTTCCTAGAAACCGCTGCGAAACTCTGACCTAGTCAGTTCTGTCCATAGATAAGTGATCAGATGATCCTCCGTCCAACAAGATATTTTCAGACTCAAGACATGGATTAAAATCAATCCTGGTCTGATTCACTGTTTCTCGATTTCCGATTCCATATGACTCTTAGACTACTAATTGACCAAGTCAATTTAGTCCCGTTTGGCCAACCCTTTTATTCAACTTCAAATTCATCGAGAGCCCTACAAATATCTGTTCCCCGTTAGGGTCAAGGGACGGATAAGCTTCGACTCATATACTTATGTCTTTTACCAGACAAATCACTCACAACAACACGTTTTATGACACCGAGTTACCGATGCGTTTTCTTATTATCAATGAATAACCGCCTAGTAAATCATAACTCATATGTCTTAGCTTAAAGATCAAAAGATATTATCATCTCAACATTGCTCGTGATATAATCCATGAAGCAATCCATTGAGCACGGGTTTATCCAATACTTAAATCACCATTTCCAAGTACTCATGAACGTTGCAGCAATCTTATTGCAATGTCTAACTCATTAGACAATCTACAAACCAATTCATGACAGTCTTACTTCATACTTACTCCCTAAAAGTATGAGCGACTATGGATATTTGAATAATCCAATTATTCAGGAAGTAAACATGCAAAATGAAACACAATGACAAAGTATTGACAAAAGTAGTAAACCATTACTCATTAATAAATCTCCATTATTAAATCACAAATGTCAAATACAATTACATTGTTACAAGTTTCAAAATCCTATCTAATTACAAAAACTTATATCATCTCTCAATTCAATGCTCCTAGCATGCTGATTGTGCTTAATCCTACTCAGAGCCTTTGTCAAGGGATCTGCAGGATTATCTTCTGATGATACCCTCTTTACAAGGAGGTGACCTTCTTCTACTCTATGCCTTATGTAGTGGTACTTTCTGTCGATATGCCTGGACTTTCCATGGTCTTGCGGTTCCTTTGTCAAGGCAACCGCTCCTTCGTTATCGCAGAATAGTTCCATGGGCTCCTGAATACTCGGGACAACTCCAAGGTCACCGATAAAGTTCTTCAGCCAAGCCGCTTCCTTTGATGCTTCACTTGTCGCTATGTACTCTGATTCGCACGTAGAATCAGCCACCGTTTCTTGCTTGGAACTTTTCCAAGTTACTGCTCCCCCATTCAGAAGGAATACCCAGCCCGACTGAGATTGACCACCGTCTCTATCCGTCTGAAAGCTAGCATCTGTATATCCTTCAACTCTCAAAGTATCATTGCCACCAAGGACTAACACCATGTTCTTTGTCCTTCGCATATACTTGAGTATATTTTTCATAGCTATCCAATGCGCCCTTCTAGGGTTTCCCTGGTACCGACTGACCATGCTCAAAGCAAAGGCCACGTCAGGGCGAGTACACGTCATAGCATACATGATCGACCCCACAGCCGAAGCGTAAGGTACCCGACTCATGTCAGCTATTTCCTCGTCTGTACTCGGACTTTGAGTCTTACTCAACTTTGCATTACTTTGGATAGGTAGCTCTCCCTTCTTGGAATTTTCCATAGTAAACCTCTTTAGTACCTTTTCCAAGTACGTACCCTAACTAAGTCCAATTAGTCTCTTCTTCCTATCTCTCAATATTCTTATCCTGAGAATATAGGCAGCCTCTCCTAGGTCCTTCATGGCGAAACACTTCCCAAGCCAAGACTTGACATCTTGCAAGGTTGGAATGTTGTTTCCCATAAGCAGTATGTCATAAACATACATCATCAGAAAGGTGACTATACTCCCATTAGCGTTGACATATACACAAGACTCATCCGCGCTCCTAAAAAAACCAAACTCTTTGACTTTCTCATGGAAACAAAGATTCCAGCTGCGAGAAGCTTGCTTCAATCCGTAGATCGATCTTTCAAGATTACACACCCTATTGGGATACTTTGCATCGACAAAACCCTCTGGCTGATTCATGTAAACATCCTCAGTCAACTTCTCATTAAGGAAAGCGGTTTTGACGTCCATCTGCCAAATTTCATAGTCATGAAACGCAGCTATGACCAGCATTATCCTAATAGACTTTATCTTGGCTACTGGTGAGAAGGTCTCGTCATAGTCAACCTCTGGGGTTTGAGTAAAGCCCTTTGCAACCAGTCTTGCCTTGAAAGTGTGTACCTTTCCGTCCATGTCGGTCTTCTTCTTGAAGATCCACTTGCACTCGACTGTCTTTCGACCCGGTACGTTATCAACCAAGTTCCAAACTTGATTGTCATACATGGACTTGATCTCGCTATCCATGGCCTCTCTCTACTTGGCAGACTCGGGGCCCGCCACTGCTTCCTGGTAGTTAGCTGGCTCATCCAAATTTATGAGTGTCCTATCACTGACAAACGTGTCCCCATCCGAAGTTATATGGAAACCATAAAACTCGGGTGGCATGCTAACCCTACCGGAGCGCCTAAGAGGTACGGATACTTCAGTCGGACCAACATGAACTTCTTCCTCAGGTTGGTGGCTAGTTTCTCCTAAGATTGTGTCATCTAATGACTCTTGAATTTCTTCAAGATCAATGGTACTCCCACTGTCCTCTTTGAATATGAGCTCTCTCTCTCGAAAGACTGCTCGTCTAGCTACAAAGACCACGTCCTCGCTCGGTCTGTAGAATAGATATCCAAAGGACTGTTTGGGAAAACCAAAAAAGTTACACCTTTTGCTTCTTTTCTGCGAGTTTGTCTTGAGTCTCTCTTCTAACGAAAGCCTCACAACCCCAGACTTTGATATGTGCCAACGAGGAAACTTTCCCCGTTCACATCTCATGAGGTGTTTTTACAACCTTCTTAGTTGGGACAAGATTGAGGATATGGGCGGCAGTCTCTAAGACATACCCCCAGAAGTGAATGGGAAGTGAAGCTCGACTCATCATGGAACGAACCATGTCCAACAAGGTTAGGTTACGCCTCTCTGCAAAACCATTCAACTGTGGTGTCCTGGGAGGTGTCAACTGCGAAACTATTCCGCATTCCTTTAGATAGTCTAGGAACTCGATACTAAGATGCTCTCCACCTCTGTCGGACCTGAGCATCTTTATCTGCCTGCCTAATTGATTCTATACTTCGTTCTTAAACTCTTTGAACTTTTCAAAGGTTTCTGACTTGTGCTTGATCAAGTAGATATAACCGTATCTAATTAAATCGTCTGTAAAGGTCACGTAGAACCGCGTGCCCATCATTTGTGGTTGATCTGAATGGACCACTCACATCCGTGTGAATGATGTCCAACAGACCTTCACCTTTTTCAAAAGTCCCTTTTAAAGGTGATTTAGTCATCTTGCCCAACAGACAAGATTCGCATACATCATCCGACTTGAGGTCGAATGATTCCAACACTCCATCCCTTTGGAGTTGGGCGATGCGTTTCTTGCTGATGTGCCCGAGCCAACTATGCCATAGACATGCCTTTTCTACACCATTAGTAGAATCAATGTAATTTACAATATGTCCTAAATTGTCAACACATTCAACAGTTTCATACACACCTTCACAAGGATAAGCAGTAAAAATAAAATTACCATTTTTGAAAACAGAAATAGAGCCAATTTTATTATCAAAAGAAAAATGAAATCCTTGTCTGAATAATGCGCGAAATGAAACAATAGTTCTTGCCATTTCTATCCAATAGCAACAATCTAACAACTCTAAGGTAACATCACTACTAAGCACTAAACTGTAAACGCCGATCTTGGTAACAGGGGACGATCTCATATTGCCCATGAGCAAGTTCAGTCTACCGTGCTCCACCTCACTACTTTCCTTTAGGCCCTGCAAATCAGAACAAATGTGAAAACTACATCCTGTATCAAGGACCCAAGAATTAGAAGATGGTGAGTTTTTAGAGATAGTGTATATTGTTGGATTAGGTGTCTAAGCCATGACTTGTAATTGACCTTTTATCTTGTGATTAAAAGCAAAGTCTATTTGGGTTGCCCTCATGGGTGGAGGAAAGATAGTTCAGTAGAGAGAATAGTTGATTTATTAATTGTATAATAAATCAATAGAAAATATATATGGTTTATTAATATATTTAAGTGCTAATATATTAATTAGAAACTATATTAATTAATTGAGATTTAATCTAGAATTAATTGGATTTAATTTAGAGATTAAATTAATTAATTAAAAGGTGCAGGGACTGGTTTGGTATTTATTCAATAGTTGAATAACTGGCCAGGAAAACCAGGGACCAAAAGTGGCGCCACCTTGGAGGCTTCTCCAAGGGTTGGCGAAACCCTAATTAGGGTTTTTGTAAGCCTGGTCCAAGTGGTCAAAAGCCTTGTCCAATTGGAGGCTCCTTAGGGTTTCAGGTGTAACCCTTGGAGGCTATAAAAGGAACCCCCTGGCACCTCATATTCACGCCATCTTCTCTCTGGATTCACTCTGCTGGACTGATTCTTCCATCCCTTGGGTGTGACTTTCATCTGAGGCAGGATACTTTTGCTGCTGCTTAAAAGGATCATAAGATCAAAGGTTGGTTTTCTTAATTCTTCTTTAGAATTGAATTGTATCCTTTAGGTTCTTAGTTCTAATCTTCATAGAAGAAAACATAGATCAATATTAGGGTTGCATGTGAACCCTAGGTAATTTTTGTGTTCATTGATTGCATAGAAACCCTTCAGTGGTATCAGAGCTACCTTATTTTCTTGTGATTTGATTATGAACTGCTTGCATGATCTTGGCCTTGGTGTTTTTTGCGAAAATCCACCCTTGGTGGCCTTGAATGTTGATGGCTTGGCTAGGGTTTCCTAACCCTAGCCGCCATGCCCTAAATGGTCCCCTAGATTGCTTGATTTGCTTGCCATATTTGTGTGTTGTTATTTTTGGTAACTAAATCAACTAAAATAACTTGAACCCTAATTCTTGGCATGTGTATTTCGAAATTCATGGGGCATTTATAGATTAATTAATTTGATTAATTTGGTAATCTATAACATAGATTTAATTAGTTTAATTAATTGATTAATTAAAAGACCAATTAAATCGGATTAAAGAATTAATTAAAATTTTCATAAAATTAGTATAATTTGCGAAAATTAGAATTTAATTAATTCTAAAATATTTTAATGAGATTAAAATATATCTTATATGTATTTAAAATTAAAAGTTAATTTAATATGTATAAGAAAATTGGTTAGTCTACCGCTAGTAAGCCTCATTCACAAAACTGTCCTATAAAGAGGGTATAAGGCGACTGACTATAAAATGTTAGTCTAATGGGTATCTACTCTTACCCACCGCTCTCCTGGTCAGTCGAGTGTCGTTAGCTGAACGGGTATGATAGAACCGCTAAGCCTCTTAAAAGTATAATGCTATAATTGAAAGTACTAGAACCCTAAAACAAATCCCAATCTAGTTACTTTAGGTTAAAAATGTGAATTGTTGCTAATCCATGAAATTGCACATTGCACTTTGTGGAACGTTGGTGGAGCGCGTGTGGTTTACCGGCACGCCAACTGGGGTCCACAAAAGGTCGCAATGGGTTTCTTGATTTTGTCATTATTAACGGAGCGTGTGTGGTTTACCGGCACGTTAATTAGAGATGACAATTGACTTCAAGAGTACCAAGCAATTTGCATGGTTATTCACACCCGGTTTGTGATCCTCGGCATCCCAGTCACAAACAGTGGGGCATTCCCGAGATTAAAACATGCTATCGAACAGTTCGGTAAATCTCAAAGCAACTAGGAATTCCATTATAATATGATTATGTTACCGCGGTGGAATTGGCTGAATCGTCATTCGCCTACCTTGTAAAATTTGCAATACTGATTACGGCATCCCTTTTCGGTATTGTAGATTGTTATTGTAGGATCCTAGCCTCGTATTTATTCTTGGGTGAATATGAGGACTATTATTATTATTCTATCTAATTAAAACTACCTTCTTCTTGTTCAGATGTCTTCTGACCAATCCGTTCCCCACTCAAATCCCGGTAATGTCACCTCGATTCTGTCATTATGCTCAAAGGTGACGTTAGACGGCACCAACTACAATGACTGGATCCGCAACATCAAAATGGCTCTAAGGTTTGAACATAAAGAGTATGTTCTAGAAACCGAGCTTGTTGATGTGGACACTGAAACCGCTACTCCCGAGGAAATCGCTGCGTACACTAAACACTCTGATGATGCGACCAAAGTGGCCTGCATCATGATCGCTACTATGAACCCTGAACTGCAGCGTATCTATGAGGACTATTGGCCTTACGAGATGCACAAAGAGCTCGCAGAAAGGTTCCGCAAGCAAGAGCGCATCGAGAGGCGTGAGGTTGTAAAAGCTTTCACTAACAGCAAGCCCAAAGAGGGCGAGTCCATCTGTGCACATGTGCAGAGGATGCATGGTTACGTGGAAAGGCTTAGAAAGCTGGAAATGCCGGTTCATGAGGACTTAGCAGTTGACATAGTGCTGAACTCCTTACCCAGTTCTTATGACCAGTTCACACTGGCGTATCATTTGAACAACAACCAGGCAAACCTAGCTGAGTTACACCGCATGCTGCGTACGGCTGAGGACGGGATGAAGGGAAAAGCTGTGCTCCCTGTCAACCCGCCTGTCCTGGCTATTGGCTCCGGAAAGGGAAAGAAACGGAAAGGCCTTCTTAAGCAGAACTGGAGGGAAAAGACTCACGTCGGGTCATCTAGCGGTGCCCCGAAAGGTAAGTCTTCCGGAATTCCACATGTTCGGAACCCCAAAGAGGCCGACTGCTTTTACTGCAAGCAGAAGGGTCATTGGAAGAGGAGCTGCCCAACGTATCTGCAGGATGTCAAGGACGGTAAAGTGAAACCGTCACAGGCAGGTACGTATTCTATATCTAATAACTCATCTTTTTCCCGTTCATGGGTCCTTGATACAGGATGTGGTTTTCACATCTGTTCTGATTTGCAGGGCCTAGAGGAAAGTAGGGAACTGGAGCATGGCAGACTGAACCTGGTCATGGGCAATAGGCGAACGTCACCTGTTACCAAGATTGGTGTTTATGGACTGATGCTGAGCAGTGGAGTTAGATTAGATTTACATAATTGTTGCTATGCGCCAGATATGGCAAAGAACATAATTTCTTTTCATGCACTATTTAGACAAGGCTTTTATTATGAGTTTAATAAATTGAATGGTTCAATTTCGGTTTTCAAAAATGATGTTTTTATATTTAATGCTATGCCTTGTGATGGTGTTTATGAATCTATTATGTGCGTTGATAATTATGGCAAAAATGTGTTAACTATTGATGCTTCAAGCCGTGTAGAAAAGGCATGTCTGTGGCATTGTCGCCTTGGCCATATAAACAAGAAACGCATCGCCCAACTCCAAAAGGATGGAGTGTTGAAATCATTCGACCTCGGGTCAGATGATGTATGCGAATCTTGCTTACTTGGCAAGATGACAAAATCACCATTCAAAGGTTCCTTTGAAAGAGGTGAAGGTCTGTTGGATATCATACATACTGATGTGTGTGGTCCCTTCAGAACAACCACTAGAGATGGCACGCGGTTCTATGTGACCTTTACCGACGATTTTAGTAGAAATGGATATGTCTACTTAATCAAGAATAAGTCGGATACCTTTGAAAAGTTCAAAGAGTTTAAGAATGAAGCAGAAAATCAATTGGGCAGAAAGATAAAGATGCTTAGATCCGACAGAGGCGGTGAGTATCTTAGTATCGAGTTTCTCGATTACCTCAAGGAATGTGGAATTATTTCACAGTTGTCGCCTCCAAGAACACCTCAACTGAATGGTGTTGTAGAGAGACGCAACCGAACCTTGTTGGACATGGTTCGTTCCATGATGAGTCGAGCCTCACTTCCAATCCATTTCCGGGGGTATGCCTTAGAGACTGCCGCCCATATCCTAAATCTTGTCCCAACCAAGAAGGTTGCGAAAACACCGCACGAGATGTGGACGGGGAAAGTTCCCTCGTTGGCACACATCAAAGTCTGGGGCTGTGAAGCATTCGTGAGACGAGATACTTCAGATAAGCTCTCAGAAAGAAGTGAGAGGTGTTACTTCATCGGATACCCGAAACAGTCTTTTGGATACTTGTTCTACAGACCGAGCGAGGACGTGGTCTTTGTAGCAAGACGGGGGTTCTTTCGAGAGAGAGAACTCATATCCAAAGAGGACAGTGGGAGTACGATCGATCTCGAAGAAATTCAGGAGACGCCCGATGAAACAACCTTAGAAGAAACTAGTAACCAACATGAGGAAGAAGTTCCTGTTGGACCTACCGACATTTCGTTGCCCCTTAGGCGTTCAGGTAGAGTTAGCATGCCGCCCGAGTTCTATGGTTTCCATATTACCTCGGACGGAGACACGTTAGTCAGTGATCGTACATTGACTAATTTGGATGAGCCAGCTAGCTACCGTGAAGCAGTGGCAGGCCCCGAGTCTGCAAAATGGAAAGAGGCAATGGACAGCGAGATAAAGTCCATGTACGACAATCAAGTTTGGAACTTGGTTGACAATGTACCGGGTCGAAAGACAGTCGGATGCAAGTGGATCTTCAAAAAGAAGACCGACATGGACGGAAACGTGCATACTTATAAAGCTCGGCTGGTTGCGAAGGGATTCACTCAAACCCGGGGGGTTGACTATGATGAAACCTTCTCGCCAGTAGCCAAGATTAAGTCAATCAGGATAATGCTTGCCATAGCTGCGTTTCATAATTATGAAATCTGGCAGATGGATGTCAAAACCGCTTTCCTTAACGGGAAACTGACTGAAGATGTTTACATGAGTCAGCTAGAAGGTTTTGTAGACACTAAGCACCCTGATAAAGTATGTAAGCTTGAAAGATCAATCTACGGGTTGAAGCAAGCATCTCGCAGTTGGAATCTTTGCTTCCATGAGAAAGTCAAAGAGTTTGGCTTCTCTAGGAGTGAAGATGAGTCCTGTGTATATGTCAAGGCTAGTGGGAGTATAGTCACTTTCCTGGTGCTGTATGTTGATGACATACTGCTCATGGGAAACGACATTCCGACCTTGCAGAATGTTAAGGCTTGGCTCGGGAAGTGTTTCGCCATGAAAGACCTAGGGGAAGCTGCTTATATTCTCGGGATAAGAATACTTAGAGATAGAAAGAGAAAATTGATAGGCCTAAGCCAGTGTACATATTTGGAAAAGGTGTTAAAAAGGTTTAACATGGAAAGTTCCAAAAAGGGAGAGCTACCAATCCTAAGTGGTGTAAAATTGAGTAAGACTCAAAGTCCGAGTACCGATCAGGAAATAGCTGAAATGAGTCGAGTACCTTATGCTTCGGCTGTAGGGTCGATCATGTATGCTATGACATGTACTCGTCCCGACGTATCCTATGCACTAAGCTTGGTTAGTCGGTACCAGGGTAATCCTGGAAAAGCACATTGGATTGCAGTCAAGAACATACTCAAGTATCTGCGAAGGACAAAGAATATGGTATTAGTCCTTGGTGGCAGTGATGAGTTAAAAGTGAGTGGATATACAGACGCCAGTTTCCAGACAGATAGGGACAGTGGACGGTCCCAGTCGGGCTGGGTTTTTCTGTTGAACGGTGGAGCGGTCACTTGGAAAAGTTCCAAGCAGGAAACGGTGGCTGATTCAACGTGCGAATCAGAGTACATCGCAGCGAGTGAAGCGTCTAAGGAGGCGGCTTGGCTAAAGAATTTCATCGGGGATCTTGGAGTTGTCCCGAGCATTCAGGAGCCGGTGGAACTTTTCTGCGATAATGAAGGAGCGGTCGCCTTGGCAAAGGAACCGCGAGACCATGGAAAGTCCAGGCATATCGAAAGAAAGTACCACTACATTCGACATCAGATAGAAGAAGGGCACTTACTGGTTAAGCGAGTATCATCTGAGGACAATCCTGCAGATCCTTTGACTAAGGCTCTGAACAGGATCAAGCACAATCAGCATGCTCGGAGCATTGGATTGAAGGATGATGTTAGTTTTAGTAATTAGATAGATTAGAAACTTTTAACAGTATAAATGTAATTGACTCGGTGATTTTATAATAGAGATTTATAAATGAGTATTGTTACTGCCTTTGTCAATTGTTTATTTCTGTGTTTCTATATTTGCATGTTTAACTTCCTTAATAATTGGATTATTTAAAACTCCACAGTCGATCATACTGTTAGGAAGTAAGTATGAATTAAGACTGTCATGAAATGGTTGCAGACTGTCTAAAGAGTTAGACATTGCAGTAAGACTGCTGCAACGTTCATGAGTACTTAGAAATAGAGATTTGAGTATTGGATAAACCCGCACTTAATAGATTGCTTCATGGATTATATCACGAGCAATGTTAAGACGATAATATCCGGTGATCTTTAAGTGAAGAGATATGATCTGTTATTTGTGACACAAGTACTTATTGACAATACGAAACCGCGCCAGTAACTCGGTGCTATAAAACGCATTGTTGTATGTATTTGGACCCACAAAAGTTATGGACATATGAGTCGAAACTTATTCGTCCCATGACCCGATGGGAAACAGATATCTGTAGGCCTCTCGATGATTTAGAAGTTGACTAAAAGTGTTGGCCAAACGGGACTTGATTGATGTGTTCAATTAGTAGTCTCTAAAGTCATATGCAAATCAGAAATCGAGGAACAGAGTGTCAGACCAAGATTGATGTTAGTCCATGTCTTGAGTCTGAAAATATCTTGTTGGACGGAGGATCATCAGATCACTTATCTTTAGACAGAACTGACTGGGTCAGAGTTCAGACAATTAAAGTCATAGACTTATCCAAGTGGGAGACTGTTGGATTAGGTGTCTAAGCCATGACTTGTAATTGACCTTTTATCTTGTGATTAAAAGCAAAGTCCATTTGGGTTGCCCTCATGGGTGGAGGAAAGATAGTTCAGTAGAGAGAATAGTTGATTTATTAATTGTATAATAAATCAATAGAAAATATATATATGGTTTATTAATATATTTAAGTGCTAATATATTAATTAGAAACTATATTAATTAATTGAGATTTAATCTAGAATTAATTGGATTTAATTTGGAGATTAAATTAATTAATTAAAAGGTGCAGGGACTGGTTTGGTATTTATTCAATAGTTGAATAACTGGCCAGGAAAACCAGGGACCAAAAGTGGCGCCACCTTGGAGGCTTCTCCAAGGGTTGGCGAAACCCTAATTAGGGTTTTTGTAAGCCTGGTCCAAGTGGTCAAAAGCCTTGTCCAATTGGAGGCTCCTTAGGGTTTCAGGTGTAACCCTTGGAGGCTATAAAAGGAACCCCCTGGCACCTCATATTCACGCCATCTTCTCTCTGGATTCACTCTGCTGGACTGATTCTTCCATCCCTTGGGTGTGACTTTCATCTGAGGCAGGATACTTTTGCTGCTGCTTAAAAGGATCATAAGATTAAAGGTTGGTTTTCTTAATTCTTCTTTAGAATTGAATTGTATCCTTTAGGTTCTTAGTTCTAATCTTCATAGAAGAAAACATAGATCAATATTAGGGTTGCATGTGAACCCTAGGTAATTTTTGTGTTCATTGATTGCATAGAAACCCTTCATATATACCTGCTGTCGATGGCTTTGCTTTTCCATCCTTGACGTCCTACAAGTATTTGGGGCAGCTTCTCTTCCAATGGCCCTTCTCTTTGCAATAAAAGCAGTTGGCTTCATCGGGGTTGGCCACACAAGGAATGTGGGAAGACTTGGTTCTCGGGCCATTGTTACCTGACCTGAACCTTCTCCCTCCAATTTTGCTTAGGAGGGCCCTTCCTTTTCTTTCCTTTGCCACTTCCAATGGCTAAGACGGGTTGATTAACCGAGGGTACACTTTTACCCTTCATCTCGTCTTCAGTAGTCCGAAGCATACGATGCAATTCAGCCAGGGTAGACTGATTGTTTTTCAAATGGTAAGCCATCCTGAACTAGTCATAAGAACTCGGTAAGGAGTTAAGCACTATGTCAACGACCAACTCCTCGTGTATAGGCATCGCAAGATTCCTAAGCCGCTCCACGTAATCTTGCATCCTTTGCACGTGAGTGCAGATGGACTCTCCATCTCTACGCTTGCCGTTAGTGAAGTCCTTGACCACCTCGCACCTCTCGATGCGCTCTTGCTTGCGAAACTTTTCCGCAAGCTCCTTGTTCATCTCGTAGGGCCAGTAGTCTTCATATATTCTTTGCAATTCCGGGTTCATTGTGGCGATCATGATGCATGCCACTTTGGTCGTATCATCAGAATGTTTAATGTACGAGGCAATTTCCTCGGGAGTAGCAGTTTCAGGGTCAATATCGGCAAGCTCGGTCTCGAGTACATACTCTTTGTTCTCGAACCTCAGAGCCATCTTGATATTTCTAATCCAGTCATTGTAGTTTATCCCGTTGAATTGAACCTTTTAACATAATTAGAGGATTGAGGTAACATTGGAGTTTGAGTGGGGAGCGGATTGATCAGCAGAAGACATCTATAAAAGAAGGTAAGTTTAATTAGATACTTGTCGGTCCTTATAATAACCCAATATAAAATAAGGCTAGGATCCAACTATAACAATTTACAACATAGAAGAGGGATGCCGTAATCTATTTGCAAATTTTATAAAGGTAGGCGAATGACGATTCAGCCAATACCACCGCGGAAAATGATCTTATTATAATGCAATTCCTAGTTTCTTTTGAGATTTATTGAACTGTTCAATAGCATGTTTAATCTCAGATATGCCCCACCGTTTGTGACTGGGATGCCGAGGATCACAAACCGGGTGTAAATAACCATGCAAATTAGCTTGGTACTCTCGGGGTCCATTATCATCTCAAATTGATGTGCCGGTAAACCACACACGCTCCATCAACAATGATAACACCCGAGAAACCCATTGCCACTCTTTATGACCCCATTGGTGTGTCGGTAACCCACACACGCTCCACCAACGTTTCATAAAGTGCAATGTGCAATTTCATGGGATAGCATCAAATTCACATTTTTCCTAAAGTAACTAGATTTGGATTTTTGTAAAGGTTCTAGTACTTTGATCATTATACTTTTAATGATTAAGCGGTCCCATCAAACCCGTTCGGCTAACGACCCTCCACTGATCAGGCGAGCGGTGGGTGAGAGTGTTCACCCATTAGACCGCCATTTTATAGGCAGTCTCCTTATACCCACTTTATATATCAGCTTCGTGAATGAGGCCTACTATTGATTTGACTAACCAATTTTATCTTATACATATAGTATTAACTATTAATAACATATATAATATATATTTTAAAACCCTTTAAAATATTCAAGGTTTATCTTTTAATTTTTTCAAATTTAACTATTAAATTTAAAATTGAATTAAACCTTTTAAATCCGATTTAATTATCCTTTAATTAAAAATTAATTAAATTAATTAAATCTTGATATTTTAAACCTTTAAAATATTTTTCGGATTTATCTATTAATTTTCGAAGATATTAAAAATTAATTAAATCCTTTGAATTATCTTTTAATTAACAATTAATTAAATTAATTCAAATGTAGATAGGTTTATCAAAATTAATCAAATTAATTTAAACCTATCTTAAACCCCCTAATTATCGAATTCAAATAATGGGTTTAAGGTTATCCATTTAATTAACCAATTAAAGTTACCAAAAATAGAAAACCTTCTAAAACCCTATAGGCTTAATCGAAAATTACATGGGGGGATTAGGGTTTCCAAAACCCTAATCCCAAAAGTCGATCTACATCAAAATAGGGTTTAGAAGCTTTAAACCCTAAAACAATTATAACTATTCAACAAGAAAACAAGAACAGGCTCTGATACCACTGAAAGGTTTTCTGCAAACCATGAACTAAATAACCTAAGTTCACATGCAACCTATGAGGATCTATGTTTTTTTACTATTGAACATATAACAAGCTCCTAAAGGCCAATAAAAAAAACTAATGATTAAAACAGAAAACCAACCTTAAGTTTCTTGGAAGCAAAGCAGCAAAAGTATCATGCCTCAAATGAAGTCACACCCAAGCAAGGAGGATAGAGGATCGAAAATCTTAGAGAGAAGTCTCACAAATGGCGCAGACTTTCTGGGTGCCTAGGGACCCCTATTTATAGTTTTCCAGATGACCAGTTGATAAACCTTAGAGATAAACCTTTTTGAATTCAAATAAGATAAACCTTTTATCTTACAACTCAAAATCCTATTTATCTCTTTTATCTTAAGTTTGAAATATATATATCATATATATATAAATCGAAATCCCACTGATCACTCCCACTGTCACTTACTCAACTATTGAATAATTACAGTTTCAGGTGAGTATCCTCACTATACTATGTGTGAAGTTACATACGTAGGCAACTCGGTACCGTATGGATAGATGTTGCGCTTTCTAATGTAGGACTGTTTGTGCTTATGTGTGGTCGTATGATTCGTTCTTACGACTTTGTTGATACCTAGATAGGCCAGGGCCAGGTTCCACAAATATGATGATGAGGCCAGAGCCAGGTTGTGCCAGGGCCAGGTTGCATAAATGTGATGAGGCCAGAGCCAGGTTGGGCCAGGGCCAGGTTCCAAAAATGTGATGACACCTGAGTTAGGTTGGGCCAAGGCCAGGTTTCACAAATGTGATGAGGCCAAAGCCAGGTTCCACAAATGTGATGAGGCCAGAGCCAGGTTGGGCAGATGTATATTTGTTGTTCTTATTATACCATGATTAAGAACTTCATTCAATTTAATAAAATACGATGTTTATAAATAAATAATAAAGATGAATTATATGAGTGACACATGTTTAGTAATATTCTAATAGATTTGTTAGTAACATATTCTAGCATTTTGAATACACTTAGGGTGACTTTCAGACGGGATGATCTCATGATCCATTGGACATACTCGAGTTATATAGGCTTTAACAGATTTTCTTGTTTTATCTTGTACAAATTTATTTATTTTCTATTTAAATAAATTAATATTAGTAAATAATATTAATAAATAATTTATAATTGAGTATTAGACATGTGTGTATATATGTACGTATATTTATTAATAAAACTCTAACAAAAGAATCTAAGATATAATAAATTGTAATGAATAAAAAATCGAAATCAAACGGAAATTTCAGGCATGTGAAGAGATAGAAAGCAGCCAAATAATGACAACAAGTGAAAACTTCTTTATGTTTGGCATGCGTTGCACGACCAAACCATATATTACATTCTTGCACCCTCTACCTTTTACTTTATTCCACTATGCGTCTTCAACTTTCTGTTTCATTTTATAACCCATCACTTACATATTTTTAAAAATATACGAATTTTAGTAACAGCAAGTATAACCTAAATTCAAATTTGTGTTTTTGTGCATGTTTTTATATAAGTTATAGGGCATCGTACTTGTAGGCCAAATGAAACCATCGGTGTCTTTATTATAAAGCCAGGTTATAAATTAAGAAAGAAGGAATATAAGTTATTGGACCGGAACTAAAATAGACAAACAAGAGGGACCGAATATGCAATTTTCTCCCATTCCTATAAATTGGGAAATTAAGAAAGAAGGAATATAAATAAATCATGAACCCTAGATCATGAATTATAGTGGTTGCTCGGACTCTGGACGAAACGCTGCCACTGCCAATTGTTGAGCCTGTGTATTTGTTATCAGGTAAATCCTGCGATTTGTTTTGCATCTTGTTGTTGTCTGCTCTTTGGTGCGTAGGAATCCTCCATGTTAACAGTTGGAGGCATAAACTGCAGCAACTAATCTCGGAATTACAAGATTGGGTTTTTCTTATATAGTTAGAATTGTGGGTATCTATCGATGTTTGTGTGTGTACCGATACGAAGAGAAAATTCCAAACTGTTTGTGGTTTTGAAGAGAACTAAAGCTATTTGATATCGCCGGTCTCTTGAGACTGGTTCACCGAAGTAAACTGTTTTAAGGGCTTGGCTTTACGTATATTTCTTATGGTGTTGTTTCAAAAGGATTTAACCCTGTCTGGCTAAGAGTTTTTGTTGGATGGTTAACGTATTTGACTAATTGTTCAGCCAAACATGAATTCAAGTTGTGTTTCATATAAGAAAAGATGATAGTTTTTATACTAAAAATTATTGTGGAAAATTGATGTGTCGTTATGGATTTGAAGGAATGAGACAAGAAGTAGAAGATGTTGCGGAGTTGATGCATCATATACAATCACGGTTGCCAGTAAAGGAAGCAGCCCGCACAAGCGTGTTGTCCAAGTCATGGCTACATGCTTGGTCTACCATACCTAACCTCAGGTTCAATCTCCGAAGAGGAGAGCACTTGAAGTGGGTGGACGTGGACCGCACTCTGCTAAAGTATTTCCGTGACAACATACCAATCGAAAGCTTTTACCTTATTATCGAAATCGAGAACCAGGAGTCAGCTTCTGATTTTGAAAAATGGATCAGGCTCGTGGCAACCAAAAATTGTCTTAAAGAGCTTTTCCTCTCAATAGAGAAGGCCTCGTTTACGTTGCCAGATGTCATACTCTCGGGTGAAAACCTAACTAACTTAACAGTTTCAGTGCCTGTACGGGGGATCCATTCGGTTTGGATGTCGACTCCTGTGATCAAGTGTGTGTCCCTACAAGAACTGCACTTGTATAATGTGTGCATAAGTGAGGAGGCACTCGATGACATATTGTCTTCTTGTAGATTGCTTGTGAAGATAGAGCTTTTATATTCTTGCAAGGGGTTAAAGACCATCAAGGTTAAAAACCTTCCTCGTCTTTATGAATTGATAATATATTTAGATCAGAATGACAGATGTGAAGAGTCTACCGCTTTGGAAATCAGTCATGTCCCAAAACTTGGTGTGTTCAGCTACGATTTACATGTTTGGCAACCAAAAATTCCTCCTATTCCTTTTCACGCTCATTCAATATCATTGGGAAGCAGCAGCAGCCTGACACGAGTAATGTTAGGTGATGTGATAATGGACAACGTGTGTCTGGACACGATCAAATCGGGATTTCCTTTTCTCGAGAGTTTGACCCTTGGGATGAGATCTTGGATGTCGGAAAGCTTCCATTTCACATGTGCTTCCATCAAGAGATTGTCCTTAGAGTCATGCCCACGCAGCTTTATCGACGTGCAAGTACATGCTCCAAAATTACTTTCTTTTGAGTTGGAAGGAAACTCATTGCCTAGTCTCTTGTTTCCAGTCTCGTCTCTCAACCAAATCACAGTTTCAATCAGAATCAAACATCCTGTTGATGCTTCTTTTTTTCTTAAGATGAGGGAAGTACTCATGTTATCACACAAGTGCTACCTTCATATAGTAACTAATTTCGCTAAGCTGCCATTGGACATCAACTTCGATGATCTAAAATCAAGGCTCCTGTTTCCTCCTGCTACAAATGTGCAACAACTGTCGTTTGAAACGACATATGATGAATGCCTGTGGGAACGATCCCTATTTTTTGATGCATTCTTTCAGATTTGCCATCCCAAGCACATATTTGCAAATCCAGACATGCCATTCGATCACAACAATCACTTTTGCAGGCTCATGCTGAGAGAGGTCTTGGAGAAGAAGAATATTGTAACCGCGTATTGGCCTCATTACCTGAAACATGTTCAAATAAGAGAGAATCGTCATCAAGAATGGAAAACCCTCACAAATTCCCACAAAAGCTTTCTAGACGGGTCGGCTCCTCTTGTCCGCTTGCACTTCAAACTGACGTGGTGTTAATGGTTGGGTTTGGTTCTTTGTTTTATTGTATCACTAGGTTATAAACCCGTGTTAAACACGGGTTGACAACTTAACTTTTTGCATAAAAAGAAATTTTACTTTGATTTTTTTTGGTTTTTATATCACCTGGGTTATAAACTGGTGTTACTCCAACCATTCAACCAATTAAACAGTTCAAGGAATAGCATCTTACTTCTATTTGTTCATATTACAAAAAAAAATCTACCAATTTATAGCAATGTCATCCAAACCTAACACAGTTTTCATTGTTTTGATTGAGCAGATTTTTCAAAGTATAACTTCCTAATAAAAAAAATACTAAAAGTACAATTATATAACCAATGTCCTTGGTAAAAATCGATTGTGCAAGAAAAAGTTTATTTGTGAAACAATGAACCTCACTAACTTGGGTAAAAACTCAATTTGAGAATATAGTTACTTTTCCCACTGTGACACTCCACCGGTTGCCTCTCTATACAAGGATCGATAAGCAATATGTAGGTTAGAAAGATAAGTACATTAAAATTGTAATGAAGATATAAAATAAGGAAAAAGGATAGAAAGATTTTCTACCTATTTCATCACTGAGATCAATCTTGAAAAAACACAATCTTTTTTGTGATGACAAAAAAATTTCCAATTTCAAGCAATAAGTAAATCAAACAAAATAAAATTTTCTAAATTAATACTATCAAGTAATAAGTAAACCAAACAGAAAATTTGTAGATTTTGCACACCAGATTTCTAACCTTCGTCTACAGATTTCTATATACCAAACTCTGCATGCGATACATAAAAAAATAAAAAAATGACAAAATCAATTATAAAGATCATTTTAAAGAAAGCATACTTCCATACTTGGCCGTTACCGACACCCTTACAAATAAGGTTAAGTGGCGAACCCTTGTTTTTTGCAAAGCCTGCAACTAAAAATCAAAAGAAAAACGTAAAAGAACAATATGATTTTACAGAGCCTTCATGTTTTCAGAGGGATAGAATGGTCCCTTTGGAAGTCATATGAAAAATAAATAAATACAAAAGGATATAATTAAATAACTAAATAAACCATTATGTACCTTTATCCTTTGAACAAAAGCTACTACTTCTCTGGTTCCATCAATATGAGTTCAAAAGCAGCATCTAAAGATATTAATTCTAATTTTAATGGAATTTCTAGCCCTGCAATAATATAAGTAATGGTTCAATCTTATCAGATATCATTATGAGGTTTTGGGAAAAATAATCGAAAAAGTAGAGCCACATATATATGAAGTTCAATCGAGGTCTTAATCAATGCTTCATATAAATATTATCATATAAAATATGGTCAAATTCACATTTCTTTTTTACCCATTAACACTTAGGTCATTCAACCAAGGTCACCATTGACTGTAGATTTTATAGCAAGTAATGATCCATTAATGTCCACTTCCCAGTACAGCAAATGTAATAAAAAGAAAAGAAGTCATATGAGAAAACAAACATGTTGAAACTTTCAATCTTGTTCAAAGAAAACTACACATATAATAAATTCTGCTCTAAATCATAACCCTTACCAGAAATTTGTATCACATAACCCTTACCAGAAATTTGTATTACATAACCCTTACCAGAAATTTTTTCAAGAAACTACTTCTCACCAAATAAATTATGCTCTGAATCACAATCATCCTTAAATGCACCTTCAAATTTGCTAGTATCACAACTTACACATATAATGGAATAAAGAAATTCAGGCAAACGATTAATATTCTTCAATATGGCATTTCGTCGAGCATATGGTGTGCAAGTCAAAGTAATCTAGTTTGCAAAGACCACACCTTGCATTTTTATACTTTTAAAATGTGAAGAAGAGCATAAGTTTACAACCATCGAGACATAAGATAATTATCAAGTATATAGATGGCTGTCATTGTGAAAGCATCAATACGTACCCATTGATGCAGAAGCACTTCGATTTGAGGGTAAGTCGATTGGAGTATGTTGAATTGCGGATGGATTTGAGAAGCAGAACGTACCCCAAATCACTACTCCCAATGGCAACCGTCTGGCCCTATCAATCAATGGGGAAGGAAACCAGAAGGTGTAAGTACAAGCCACTTAGAATATGAACAACGACAATTAAACCATACATGATTACAATAACAGATGTACATGCGTAAGGGAATTAGAGTTTTTATGAAGTATTCCTCTGATGGAAAAACTGAGAGCGAGGAGAATAGGCCAATTTGCAGGTTTGAAATAGGATTTTGAAAGAAAAAAAAAAAGATCAAGTCTCATATTTGTATAAAAGAATGAGAAGCTAATGGCTGGGTTTGAAATTTCAATTTCATCATATGGAGAGTGAGAGTGCGCAAATTAGGATAAGATTTCAATCGCAGTTACAAAAAATTTCCTCCACAATTTGTTCCTGATTTTACGCGATTGATATTTGATAGAAAGAAATCAGAGAAAATCATGGGGTTATCGTGAAAGCGTATATGAGCCAGCAAAGAAGATGAAGACTCTGTAACGGTAAACTTGGGATGTGATTGTGCCGTGTAACATACCGATTCGAATTGATTTTATTCCCAAAAAAGCAGCGATCGTTAGTAATTGGGCGTTGAGAAGAATTGGGCGGGAGAATAAGGTTGAAGAAGAATAAGAGGAGGACACGTGAAGAATGAGATTGAGTAGCCATAAATATATGCGTAAATGCAGGAGACATTCAAGAATGATTTCTTGTTGCCTGAAATAGATGATTCTAATTACGCCAAAAATCAGGGATCACGAAAGTTTTTGAGCGGGAAGACAGACTGAAGGTTAATAAGAGGATGCTAATAAGAGGATGCCACGTGGACTGAGGGTTAATAAGAGGATGCCACATGGCATTTTCATTACTCTTTTATTAGAAGAGAAAGATGTTTTCATTTTCGTTTTACCCTCCCTGTTTGTAATAATTAAACATATAATTATGGATGTTATATTTAATAAATTGTTGCATGTACGTACGCTCGGGCACCCACGCCCCACGCCCCCACATGCTGTCTCATGTCGATTTTTTTTTTTTGGCAAAAGTTTTGAAAAAGAAAACAGCGCATGATTTTAACAAACTATCTTCACACGACAAAATGAATCATCAACTCAAAGTTTGAATGATCGAAATGTTGGTCGATGAAAAAAATACGTGTTTAAAGTAATTTAACTTATTTTGCTTCTCTGAACAGTAATGGATCTAGAAGTGAGAACGAATCGTATATCTACATCAAGAGAGCATAACTGTTTAATGCTTAATAGTCATAATAATTTGCCTCTACCAAAGTAGTTATTGTCAAGCAATTTGGTCTTTCTACGGCATCTCATACATTAGAACTTTTATGTTGATTTAATGTAAAAAATGACAACTTAGTTTCTTTTGACGCTAAGTAGCATTATACTATTCTTTTTCTATTTTTGCGAGTTGATATAAAATAAGGCAAGTTAGTGTTTCTTTTTCTTTTTTCTTTTTTGCATAAATTACGACATATCGTCCTTTGTCTGTTTTTTGTGGCTTGATGTAAAACAGGGTAAGTTAGTTCTTTTTTCCCGTACTAAATTGGCAGCATATGTTCTTTTTTCTACTTTCTGTGTCCTGATTTAGAAAGGGCAAGTTAGTTTCTTATTTTTTTCGTCTAAATAACAATGTACTTTCCTTCTTTTTTTTAATTAATGCAAAAGGGCAAACTAATTACTTTTTTTTTTGCGCTAATAACAACATACTTCCATTTTTCAATTTTTTGTGACTTGATGCAAAAAGGTCAAGTTACTTTCTTTTTCACCACTAAAGAACAACGTATTTTTCTTTGTCTATTTTTGTTGACTTGATGTAAAAAATGACAACTTAGTTTCTTTGTGTGTGTATATATATATATATATATATATATATATATATATATATATATATATATATATATATATATATATATATATATATATATATATATTAAGAACTCAAATATTCATGAGATCTTAAGAACTCAATGACATCCATTAGATCCTTATCCAATTCAATAAGGGCATGATTGTCAAATAACCAATATTTTATTTTAGGTAATTTTAACTATATCTATATTAGATTGTAACAGCCCCAAAAAAATAGCAAAAATTTCATTTATTTTCGGAATTAAAATTATGCCTATTAGGTTTTGAATTTTCAAATTTTGAAAAAAAAAATCATATTTTCGTTTTTTTATTAACTCAGATTTTAGAAATTTGAAAAAATATAATTTTTTTAATTAGATATTTAGAATTTAAAAAATTTAATATTTACAGTGTATATATACATATTTGTATATGCGAGTTTTTTAATAAAATGTATATATGCATAATGAGATTCTAAGATGTGAATTTTTCTAATAAAATACATATATGCATACTTAAGTTTTCACATTATATTTCCAGAAAATGCATACATGCACGTTTAATAATATTCCGTAAAAAAACACACGAAAATATTCGTATTTTATAATATTCGGATATCATATTACTAACTTATTAGAAACAATAATATACAACCGTTTTGAACGTTACATACAAAAAATATAAAAAATACAATGAAAATTCATGATATCTTCGTTTCTCAGATTTTCAATTTTCACTTCTTCAAAATGCTCAATAAATCTTCAAAATCTGCAATACCATTAATAAAAGTTAATATACATTTAATACAAACATGCACGTATGTTTTTGATCATATATTCACGTTTGAACAGCCATATACACATGTATATGTACACATATGCATAAATGCATATGTGCACATATGCATAAATGCATATGTGCACATATGCACATGTATATGTACACATATGCATAAACTACATATTAAAAAAACCGCCAAAAAATACTTACATGCATAAATATACACCTATGCACATATATGGATGCATATATCATTAAAATAAATACATACATGCATATACGCATATAAACAAATGCATATCTATTTTTGCATATATAGGCATATATGCATATGTGCACATACGCATTTATATGCATATAAACATATATGCATATATGCATTTATAAAACTACATATTAAAAAAACCCTCAAAAAATATACATGCATATACACATATGCACATAGGCACATATATGTATGCATATATGCAAACATTTGTACACAAACAAATAGACATATATGAATACGTACACCTATGCACATGTGGACATATACACACATGTGTACACACACGTTTTTGCACATGTAATCGCATATGCACACATGTGTACACACACGCTTTTGCACATATACACATGCACCTGCATGAATTCAGATTCAAAGGAACATATGCACAAACATGGATATACACAAGTTATCATATATGCATGTACGCATTTATGAACATATACACGTATGTATTTATGTATATATGCACATATGCATATATATGTATCACATGCTATGCAGTCAATCTTGGGAGATAGCGCCGAGATAGCGCCGAGATAGCGTTTCTCGGGCTTAGGCCGAGATAAAAATCAAAATCTCGCTCAGTAATCTCGCCAGCGAGAATCTCGCCGAGATTTGCCGAGATTTGCCGAGATTTGCCGAGATAATGTCCGAGATTTGCCGAGATTTACTTTTCGGAAGATGTGAATGCATTAAACGATGTTGACTCGGATGCCGAACCCATGGATTGCGATTAGATTTATGTTTGACACGTTGACACTTTTCATATTAGAATACTATCTTTTCATATTAGAATACTATCTATGTTTTATGTGACATTTTTATGCAACTTTTTGTGATATTAATTCTACGTAGTATTAATAGTCTAAAAGTAACAAAAAAAACCCCGCTATACCACCGCTATGCCACCGCGATAAACGCTAAATCAAATCTCGCTAGGTGACCGCTATAAGGTTTATGACCGAGATAACTGCATAGATCACATGTATTGATATTTGAAAGAACATACATATATGAACATATGCATTTATAAAATATACACATAGATACACATGTACACGTACATTTATGATAAATGTGTATATGTATATGTGAAAAAAGTATAAAACTGCATGTGTACATGTAATTGTAAATCAAGAATTTAAACCAAGAATCGATTGAGTATCAGTTGATATTGAACAGAAAGAAGAAAAAGAAAACTAAGAACGAATTACCGATCAAAGCAAGATGCAGAGGAGTTGACGTCGGTTTCCAACTACTATCGATTAGGCTATTGATGGGAGTTCTCCAATAAACCCGATGAGCGACATACGTGTGGTTTCACTTCTATTTCTCAACACCTACACAAAGTACGATACAAAATATATAATCATCTAATTAACCAATTTAGCGTTTATCAATTGAAGTTAAATATATGCTGGAATGCAGGAATCGAGGCATTGCCATCCAATTAACAAAGAATAAGAAAATTGAAGCATCTAGCATTGACATCCAATTAATCAAGAACTGCCAAAATCCGAACAATTCTAAGATACTTCAAGCATTCGACATTGACATCCAATTAACCAAGCATCCTTGAAAAACTGAAATTAAAAAATGTTAGGAAAAAAATCGAACCTTTTAGGGCTGAAATAGGACTATATATCGAGATGGTGATTCTGAAATCATACTTTTGTTTAAGCTTTTTGTAATATCAAAATATCATTATTATTCAATATTTCAATATATCAAATGGCGAATGTTAACAGGATAATATAGTCCCAATTAGGCTGTTAACATGGATAGTTGACAACCATTTTAATACGACCGATTCATTGTGGAAAAACCCAAACTCACATGTGTATTTAATATTTTTGTCGTGCACATTGGGGATGCAATTTCGTTGAATCTTTCGGAAAGGAAACAAAAGCAGCCATCAAATGGTTGGCTCGTATTTGTACAAAACAAAATAATTTGACGTAGATCCAAATACCCTTTACCGGATGTAATCATTCAATTACCTGATAGAAATCATTCAATTACTTGATAGAAATAGTTACCTGAATGGGAGGGCGATTGTGGTGCTTGTGCTCAATAACCCGTCGATAATTCTAGGGCAACAATGGTGCTCAGTCTAACGATGGCGGCAGAGGCAAGGCACCAGACAAGGCGACGGATTCTGAATCGGACACGTCAAAACACGCTACAACACGGGACCCAGGGGGTAGACGGCGGCGTTACATGAGAACGAAGGGGAGGTAGACGGCGGCGACAACCTGAGTTTGAACGAATATATGTGAAGGAGTGTTGACGGCCCAAGAAGGCGACGATCTGAGGCGGCGACATGTGCTGATGAGGGCTGACGGCGAGGTTGGGACGGCGAGGTCGCGTCTGTGAGAGAGTGAAAAGAGCCGGTCAAGAATAAGAGAGGGTGAAGGGAGAGAAAGTGAGATTTTTTCCGTTTTTATTGGAATACGCTTTTATTAGAATACAAGCGTGATATGTGGAATTTCCTTATCAGCTTTTTTCTTGTTCCAAATCTATCCCTGAAGGTTAATTTAAAAAGACAATTGTATCATTAAACTTAATATTAATTACAAAACTGCTATTATCGATCCTAGCCACTTAATTTTTTGATCTAATGGTCTAAATTTGGTTCTCAATATCTCATGAATATTTGAGTTCTCACAAGAACCTAACTATATATATATATATATATATATATATATATATATATATATATATATATATATATATATATATATATATATATATATATATATATATATATATATATATATATATATATATATATATATATATATATATATATATATATAGGGTTGGGTTCAATAAGGGACTAAAATTATCCATGGTACCAAGGGACTAATCTCGATCGTCGGAATCAAAATCATCAACGGCCAAAAAATAGGTTGTAAATTTCTTACGTCGACGCACATGTAGAGGATTATAATAAAAACCCCACTTAATTTTTTTGGTTTTTTTTTATTTTTCGACATTATTCTTTTTCAAAAATAAAAACCGAATATACCAAAATTCATAATTTTTTGTCCTCTACAAATAGACAACCATATTGATATATAAAAAATAAATTATTTTTTATAAGTACAGCTTGTCTAGATTCACATGTGAATCTGAACTGTAAAAATTTGAATATGAGTAATTATTTTATTTTTAAAACTTTTACTACTTCAATATTATAACAATTTATAAGTAATGTACTTGATTCACAAGTTGATTTACTAATATTTACAGGAAAATTTACTTATATTCACATATCAATATCATATACTATTGAGAATTTAATAATAAGTTTTTTACTACTTCAACATTTTAACCATTTATAATGAATTTACTCTGATTCACAATTGAATTTACTTACATTCACACAACACTTTACTCAGATGCGCATATCAATATCATATGATATTTTAAATATATTTTGTAATATGAATATGATTAATCTACTTAGGAAATTTTTAACACTTCAATATTTTAATCATTTATAATGAATTTACTATGATTCATAAGTTAATTTCATTCACATTCACACAAAAAAATTATTCAGATTCTCTTGACAATATCATATGTCATTGTGAATGCGAACAGAGAATAACATAATAACATGTCAGATTCACATGTGAATCTGAACTTTAAAATTTTGAATATGAGTAATTATTTTACTTTTAAAACTTTTACTATTTCAATATTCTAACCATTTATAAGTAATATACTTGATTCATAAATGGATTTACTCATATTTACACGAAAACTTATTCATATTCGCATATCAAAATCATATAGTATTGAGAAGTTACTTAACCGTTTTTTACTACTTCGACATTTTAACCATTTATAATGATTTTACTCTCATTCACAATATAAATTATTTACATTCACACAACAATTTACACAAATTCACATATCAATATCATATGGTATTTTAAATATACTCCGAAATATGAATATGATTAATTTAGTTAGAAAATTTTTAACAATTCAATATTTTAATAATTTATAATAAATATACTATGATTCATAAGTTAATTCCATTCACATTCACACTAAAATTTATTCAAATTCATATGACAATATCATATGCAATTGTGTGTGTCAACAGTGAACAGAATAACAGTTCAGATTCACATGTGAATCTCAACTAGTGGAAATTTCGAAAAAAAGTCATTTTTTGTATATCAATATGGATCTCTATTTGTAGAGGATAAAAAGTTATAAATTTCTATATATTCAGATTTTTTTTTTCAATAAAAAATAAGCCTAAAAATTAAAAAAACGAAGTGGGTTTTTTTATAATCCGGTAGATGCACGTCCACCGTAACGTGTATAATCGTGTGGATGAGATTAGTCCCTTGGTACCATGGTTTATATTAGTCCCTTGTTGAACTTTTGCATATATATATATATATATATATATATATATATATATATATATATATATATATATATATATATATATATATATATATATATATATATATATATATATATATATATATATATATATATATATATATATATATATATATATATATATATATATATATATATATATATATATATATATATATATATATATATATATATATAGAATCAGGATCGGGTGAGGACTCTTCTTAAAGTGAGGACTTGCGAGGACACCTTAAAAAAATTTTAAAAAAATATAAATAATAAAATGGATCATAGTACTATATCGGAGAAAAGAAAGATTCAAAAAAAAACTTTTGGATCATTAGTTTTTTTATAATTAAATAATGATCCAAAATAAAAACAGAAAAATTGCATCATTACGTTTTTCAATGATCCAATTTTTTTTTTCAAATTTTTTTTTGATAATGATATAGTACTATTCTAGATTTTATGATTTGTATTTTTTTTATATTTTTTTTCAAATTTTTTAAGGTGTCCTCGCGAGTCCTCACCGAAAAAAGTGTCCTCACCGGAACCGGACCCTATATATATATATATATATATATATATATATATATATATATATATATATATATATATATATATATATATATATATATATATATATATATATATATATATATATATATATATATATATATATATCTATATATATATGTCTCTATGGATGCCGCCTTCTTCATTTATCAGCCGATGATAACCCCAAATCCATTTTCTGTACTTAAATCCAAGCTCTCAAGAGTACAACTATGTCTCAGGCAGTCCAGCAAAAGTTGAATTGTGATTTGTTTTTGTTTGATTGATTGTACCTCAACTTCACATATACCTCATGTCCTCCTACTCTCTTCGAGATCTCCCTCTTTCTCTCTACCACCAGCATCACAATGGCAGCGGCAACTGCTTCACTTTTTTCTTTCTTTGCATCTTGATATTTCTCTCTGCAGAAAGCGACCTCAAGTCATCGGATTTCAATTTTGGATGCAGATTCCAAATCCATCCGTGAACATCATCTTCGATGATACATGGAAAATGGGTATTTGCTCCAGACTTTTAAAAATGTAACCTACACTTTCCAGTCGTCTTCCTAAAAAAAACCATTAGATTTGCATATATCTTTAGTATTTTCCAATCCTCTGTATTATTATTCTCCATCTACCTAAACTGAAATCACTTATCATTCGCAAAAATCAAACATTTTGCAGACCTTTACAATTTCCCAAGGGTGCATTTTCTTATCTTATGCAGTTGGTCTTGAAATTTTATTTGCCCACCAACTGTTCGATCATTTGCTTGAGTGAATCTTGGATGTGTTTTTTTATTTTCATGATTGAAGTTAACTTATGAGTAATTTATTTGATCTAATTTATTATTTTCAGTTATATGTGGAAGGGGAGATTAAAGACATATGCTTTTGAAGAAGGAAGCTACTAAACGGAAATTTGGTTCGTGACAACCAGGTAATTTATTATTATTTTGTTTCAGAAAGAAATATTGCAAACAATACCTATCGTTTTTGTGGTTTGTTCTTTAACTTCTTATCGACACTTATTTGAAACTACAATGCTTTCTCTCCCCCTCTCTGTTATCTAATCAATTTCTGGATCTGGGCCCTGATAATTTTTTATTTGTTTGGTTTATGATCATATTTTATGTTATTGGTTGCAACTAAAATCAAGTGAAACAAAAATTTTATGGTTTATACAGATGGTTTTTTGAACATTATTATGCATACAAGGTGTTTGTATAAATGCCCAAGGGACGTATACAATCTTTTACGAGTGAATATGTGGTGAGTTCAGTTTAATTTTCCTTTTTATTAGTTTTTCTTATTGATATTGGACGACATCTTGGCATTATACACATACCTATGCAACAAAAATTGATTTTAAATGTACGTTAATGTTAATTTTATTATATATTTGTCTTAATTTGTTGTGCAGTGTGTGGCTGGTTCAGTTCAAAATACGAATACAATTGTAGGCTTTGCTGTCAAGGTAGTAAGGTACTAATATCCTGGTGATAAAGAAATATTCTTCATCCTTTTTCCATATTCATTACTGCTTTTGATGTTTGTGTTTTCATTGGATTTCTAAAATCAGTTAATACACGTTTTCTTATCTGTTGTTGTTACAGGTGTACGTACATCCCATTAAAAAACTACATTATGTCCTGTCAAACCTCTTTCCTTTCATTTTCTTGGTCCCCAAAAGTTTTTTTTCATCTGATTGGGCCGACGAGCAGTGTTGGATCAGATTGTGGAGCGATTGAATTCACAAGAGAAGATCAAAACTAAGAACAAGTTCAATCTCAAGGTTAGTTGTAATATTCTTATAGGTTTTTTGGTATCCTTATTTGGACAAAAGGTATCTTATTTTGGCTCTATCTTCAGGTTCAAACAGACTTGATTTTTGTTTTCACATTCTAAAATATTAGATATTGCATTAATACCATAATCTAATAAGACAATTGTTTCAGATTTCTTTTGGGGTTTTGACAAGGTAACATCTACAATCCTATATAATTTATACTGTAACATGGTGAAAAACCATTCGTTTGTAATGGTTTTGATGCCCACTTAATATCTGGTTTTGATGCTTATAATGTACATAACAACACCAGAAACTTTATTTGCTATGAAGACAACGAATCCATGAGGATTAGGGTATAAGAAAAGAATGCAGTTAAAGAAACTTGAAGTAGTCAACACATTGTTTTGAGCTGTCAAATTGGTTGATGCCCCATTTGTTGTAGATTATAGAGTGGGTGTCACAATGAATTGCTAACCAAGTGCTTTCATGTTAATGGCCAAAATGTTTGGATAAAATTTCGACCAAGTAAAATATGAATTTGTCATTTGGGTGATGATAGTTTCCTTTTGTGTTACTGCGTTGAATTCTTAACAAATATTTATTTGAGCTAGCAATGAGTTGACGGAAATGTAGACTTGTAGTTATACTTTATTAGTTGTTGTTTTGCTTTGAATTTAGTCATCATAATAACCACTTTTTAGAAGACTTGATATTCATGGAGTAGACATCTACAATATTTTATATTCGTTAAAACGACATCTACGATAAAAAAATTAAATAATATTAGAATTATCGTTGAAAAAATAACAAAAATGCAAAGGTATGATAAATAATTATATGTATTTATATTAATAGTTAAGCATAAGCTATGTTAATAAAAGTTATAATCGTATACTAATTATGATAATAACATTAACATTTACCATGAACTTTAGATTCGGAGGTTATTTTGAATATTACAATACCTCATTTAACTCATATGTTATTAGGGTGGGGGAGTACTTTCCTCCCATCCCACTGAACCCACTCGTCATGTCAGCTTTTCTCTCCCTTCTCACTTCTATATTTCCTCATCTTTTCCCGTCTTTCATCCATGGAACCAGTACCAGGTACCCACTGGTACTGAACCCACAATGCCATATCAGATTTTCGATTTTTAAATTCATTTATTAATTTAATAAATGAATTTTAACATTTATTTTAAAATTATAAATAATAATAAATGCAATTAATAAAATAAAGGGTTATTGTCATTCTTGCCCAACTAACTATTTGCTTTTATTTCATTTGGTCACTAAACATATTTTTGGGTATTTTAGATCCCTAAACTATGAGTTTACCTGTTGAAAAAGAGAAGGTCATTCTTTTTCTCGGTTTCACCGGTAAAACTTAAATGACATGGCTACACGTGTTACCAAGACGTCCAACCCTCTTCAACATGTTTTTTTTTAATTAAAAATTATGATTTATTAGTATTGTTGTTATTAAGATAAAAATATTAAATAATAACCGGTTGAAAAGTAGGTTTCGCTCGTATACCCTTTCTCAGAAATCGAAATCAGGAACAATAGTCTTGGATTTTAAAAGCATTTTGTTAAATCGCTAGATCTTTAAACGCATCTCAAATCCCCCAAAACTTTATCTTCGGTACTCATCTATGTTGTAACCAATTTTTATTCTGAGTTCGTTCTTATTATACCCTCTCTCCCTTCGATTTCTTGATTTTTGAGTTCTTAAACATGCTTTTAGGGTTCTTGATTTTTGGGTTCACAAAGAAAGATAGACTCGACTCAAACCAAAAACCAAGGAAAAGGACATCGAGAGAGGCTAATCGAGGGATCACATGAAGGATAAAATACTTGGATCTGATATAGAGCTGACTCACACAGATGAGATGACGATGGAGACGTGACCGTTATTTGTGTAATCGAACTTGTCCAATACGATTAGATCTTCACATACTGCAGATACGGGAGTCGATCTAATCGGTCATCGATACAATGCTCGGGAGGAGTTCAACTTCAGAATTCATCGAATTTTCTAACTGGTCAGCGTTCTCTCGGTCGGGAGTCGATCGACGAAGGCTCACAATTGGGCCAGGAGATACGGAATTGGTGGGGGAGGTCTTCGACTCCAAAACCATTTCTTCGTCGCACGATTTATCATCGTCTTCATCAAATGAGTCGCCGTCGACCATACTCACTTCCAAGCTACCATTAGCGATATTCTTTATGACCGATTTCCAATTTGCACCTCCACACTGCTTTCTGACAACCATACGAGGGTTAAGCTTCGACGAAGACGACATGGAACCTTTGTTCCGTCTGGCGTGATTTAACACAGACGACGAAGGATTATCTACAGGCGGCGGCACAGGCGGGGGCACATGAGGCCGGCGGGTCATATACGAACACAAGGAGGAAGATCAAGGCCGGCACCAAGAAGCCGGAGCGGAAGAGAACGGTGGTGAAATCACTTCCAAAATCTTGAGAAACCGAGAGAGAAAAGGGTAGCGAGAGAAAGTAGAGAGAAGGGGAAAACTTTTGGTATCAAAATCTTGTTTTTTCTTGTTTCAATTTGATTGCTACCGAAGAAATGAACAAATTGCCAATTGGACAGCCACGTAAGCGCCACATGGACTAACAGCGATGAACAAAATGCTAATTGGACATGCACGTAAGCGTTACAACCGGCTCACCCCTTCACCCATTCAAAAAGGGTTTACATGACATATTTTTGGTCAGTTTAAGGACCTAAAAAGCACAAAAATATTGTATGGGGGTCTTTTAAAATATTTGACGAAACTTTGTTGGGCAATTATGACAATAACCCTAAAATAAAAATCACAAATATGGATAATCCACCGGCATTATAAAATGTATGAAAATATGGATAATTCCTTTCCAAGTCTTTAACAATCCGCACAAATAGTTTTCTTCTCATCCGAAACCTATTTTGAAAAGAACATCCCCAAACTTTGAATTGGGGACAAAGTAATCTTCAATCAGGAGCTTCTCGATTTATGTGGAGAAAAATTCTAGAACGAGGAGTGCTAGAATTCTCAACAGCTTCTCGATTTCTGTGGAGAAAAGTTCTAGAACGAGATGTGCTAGAACTTGCAATATTTTGGAACATGAAAATTACAGCTTCAGCAACAGTCACGATCGTATTCGCATCGGTTGATGAATCAGACGATGTTGATACCAACTGCGTAGGTTCATCCAGTAGTTTGCTGTGAACATACATACCAGAAGAACTAGAAGAATTGGAAGAACTCATTTCAATTTAAAATAAAATTGAAATTGGGATAACAAATGAGGTTTTTTTTTTTGGAAAGGGGTAAAAGAGAGTTAATGTTGAGAGGAAGAAAGAATGGTGAAGATGTGATTTTTTAAGGAGTGAAGAGGTGGTATTTATAGAGATGAGAGGATGATAATTTTTAAAAGAATAAAAGGTTTTTTTTACAAAACCCTTTGGGTTCACCTGGTTTCACCATCTACACATCTAACCCGCAGCCATCCCACGCCAACCCGCCACGGTACTTTCACTGAATTATCAACAGGAATGTTCGATCTCAAAGAATCAACGGTCTAAGCATTCAAGGGCAGTGGGTTTCAGAGCTAATGCAGATTAAAGCTGAAGTCTTCCGATTCTTCTCAAAAAAAATTCTCGGAGCCACTAAAGCTTCGACCAAAATTCTATAATGACGGGTTCCAAAAACTTTCAGAAACACAAAGGAGGTGCCTCGAAGAACCGTTCTCTCTTGATGAGATAAAGCGTGCCATTTGGAGTTGTGGATCAAACAAGTCCCTGGGCCTGACGGCTTCTCGATAGAATTTTTTAAGAAATACTAGGAGCAAATTAAGACAGAGGTGTATTTGGCGATTAAACATTTTGAAAGATCTGGATCAATTGACTGGGGTTGTAACACCTCCTTTATCACGCTTGTACCAAAGATAACCAACCCGATCACCCTCAACGACTACCGACCGATCAGTCTCATCGGGAGTCTCTATAAAATCATCGCAAAGATTTTGGCGGAAAGATTAAAAACCGTGATCTCTCATGTGGTTAGCCCGGAACAAACAACTTTCATAAAAGGGAGATCTATCCTAGACGGGCCATTAATAACAAATGAGGTAATATCGTGGTTAAGGAAAGCTAAAAAGAAGGCGTTTATCTTCAAGGTCGACTTCGAGAAGGCTTTTGACCGCCTAAATTGGAGCTATCTAGATGATATTCTTGATCAGATGAATTTCGGGCAGATTTGGCGTTCTTGGGTCCGCAGTTGTCTGACATCCGCATCAGTCTCCGTGTTGCTAAACGGGTCTCCAACTGATCAATTCAAGATGGAGAGGGGAGTCCGGCAGGGAGACCAGCTTGCCCCGTTCCTATTTATTATTGCAGCTGAAGGCTTACATAGAGCGATCGAAACGGCTAAGGCGTAGGAAATCTTCTCAGGAGTTCAACTTCCCAATGGTGGTCCGATTATCTCCCATCTCCAGTACGCAGACGATGCTGTTTTCTTTGGTAATTGGTCAACTGGGAATGCCCGTAATCTCATTCGCATCCTCAGGTGCTTTGAGCTTGCATCCGGGCTCACAGTAAATCTAAATAAAAGAAAATTTTTTGGCATTTCCACAACCCCGGCTGAAAATGAGGCGATTGAAAGGTTGATTAGTTGTCAAATTGGTACATTCCCGTCCCTGTACCTTGGTCTTCCTATTGGTGTCCCAATGGGGCGTGCTGCATTCTGGAACCCGCTGGTTGAAAACTTTCGTGCAAAACTATCCAAATGGAAAGCTGCCACCTTATCATTCGGTGGTCGTTTAACCTTGTGCAAATCGGTTCTTGGCGGGCTAGGAACCTACTATTTCTCCCTCTACAAAGCTCCTGAAAAAGTGCTTGATGAATTGGAGAGAATTAGGATGCGGTTTTTCTGGGGAAACACTGAAAACAAAAAGAAAATTGTATGGATTGCTTGGAAAAAAATTCTCGCCTCAAAGGAGAACGGTGGTCTTGGAGTCGGAAGCTTAAAAGCCCAAAATATGGCCCTTCTTGGAAAATGGTGGTGGAAGTTCTGGGACGCTAACTGCTACATATGGAAAGAAGTTATAAAATCGCTGCACGGGCCCGACGGGTCGCTGGGGGTGCTGCGAAAACCAAAAGCAGTTGTTGGGGATCCATAGTGTCTCTCCCGGTATGCTTGACTAAGATTAATCTTCAATTCACGGAGCTTTTTGAGCGTGCTATCAATGAAGCGGGCATCCTCTCTACAACTTGGAAGCTTGACAACACCAATGGTTACACTGTTGGATCCTATTCTAAGTTTTTTGACAGATCCAAACTCCTAATCGGGAATGCTCAGTGGGTTTGGAATAAACTTGTCCCGAGGAAGGTGAATATACTTGCTTGGACAGTCATGAATGCCAAACTACCTACGCTGGAAAATCTCAATAGGATCGGTGTAAATGTTCAGACAAATTGTAGAATATGTGGTTTGGGCCCGGAAAATGAAGAGCACGTTTTCGTTCATTGCCCCCTTGTTAAGGAAGTTTGGGTTGAAGTTCAAAAGTGGTGGTCCTGTCTTGGCTCAATCCCCTCGAATTGCTCAGAATTGCTTCAAAGCAAAAAGGAGTTTATTGGGCCCGAGTACTTGGCTGTTGTGAATGAGGCAATAATCCTAACTCTAATCTGGGTTGTTTGGTCATTCCGCAACAAGGGCATTTTCAAAGGCGATGTCAAATCACAGTTGGAACTGGTCTCAGAAATCCAGATCTTAGCTCACCTCTGGATCAATGCAAGGATAACAAAAGCTAGGCGATTGGAATGGTTGGCGTGGAAAGTTGACCTGGTGGCAGAAATTGTAGCTTGCAATCTTGTGTAATTTAACTGTTTGTATCTGTTCTGCGCTGTAGCTCCTTGCTGGCCTCTTCTTTAATATAAATTGCCGTTAAAAAAAAAACCCGCCATTTACTCCATATACCTTTAGAAAATTTCATTTTATAAAATTTTAATGTTTAAATCTTTTCCTTTTTTTTAATCAATCGTGTATATACGGGTTTTGATCCTTATATATAGGGGATAATTACACATAGGGGTTATGAATGGATTTCCCAAAAAGTTCCTTGGACGTCGTAATTTAAAAGGACGTATCCCATCCAAACATCCTACGAAAGAGTAGTTTGCGTACATTTACGACCAACTGTGTAGTCGAAACTAGTGAAAGCTCTTTTGTCGGCCGCCATGGAAACGGTGGTAGAAGGACAAAATCAACCTAAACTTGCCTCAAAGCGGATAAAGTTACACAAAGTTGTGGATGAAGGGAAATATGATCGAATCAGTGCGTTGCCAGATTGCGTGCTTCTTGAAATCCTCTCTCGTTTACCCTTCACAAAAGACGCCATTAGAACAGGTATACTTTCCAAACGATGGAAACATCTTTGGACATCTGTTCCCACTCTAATTTTCAAAGAGAATGCCTGTAATTACCTGCGGTCCGATTTCGTTTCGCTCGTCAGCAAAACCCTAACTCAATGTCGCCAATCGAAGCTCAAGAAATTCGAAGTTTATACCTATTATGATCTTCGATTTGAACCGCAACTTGATAGCTGCATTCGTTATGCTATAAGATGTAACGTTGAAGAGCTTAATTTAACGTTATTGAGTACGTTATTCGAAGCTGATTTTCCGTTAGATCAAAAAAATTTCATCAGTTCGTGTTTTACTCATCTGAGATTAGCAGGCTGCATATTTAGTCGATGTGGAGCAATTAGTTGGAAAAATCTTAGGAGTTTGTGTATTTTCAATGGGGAATTAAATGAAGACTTGGTCGAAAATATATTATCCGGGAGTCCGCAATTGGAAACTCTGGAGTTGGGTGATTGCTATGGTTACAGGTAGCTTAATATTTCTTCAAAGAGCGTTAAGAACTTGGTGCTCTCTGGATACATGGATCCTGATAATTTCCGCGATGACAATATCATTTTAATCAATGCTCCTAATATTTTATCACTAACAATCCAAGGTAAACTGTTGTTGAGGAAGCTTTTGTTGGTAAATGTGTCTTCTTTAGTCGAAGCTAACTTAGATTATACATACATGGGGCCCTGGGGGAGAGCGCGTAAAAAAACAGAAGAAGTTATGTTTAAAGGATTTATAATAAATATGCTCGATGTCAAGGAGCTTAAAATTGGGTCCTCGTGTTCTAAGGTAAAATTTCTTTTCCTTTGAAAATTTAATTGTCTCCATAAAAATCATACCATCATTAGCGTGTGTAGTACTTATCATTTTTGTTGTTTTCTCACTTGTACGTATGTTTCTGTTGGTAGGTTTTTTCTCATGTGGAAGCAAAAGGTTTCGTTTTTCCATCAAATATCAAGTTTCCTGATCTTACTTGTGGTTCGCCCGAGAGCAAGAGCGAGAGCGAGAGCGCGAGCGCGAGCGCGAGCGCGAGCGCGAGCGCGAGCGCGAGTGAGAGTGGGAATGAGAGTGAGAATGATTCAGTTGAAAGTGGAGATTGGTGATGCTTTGAATTCATGTTTAGGCATTTTAGTTATTGTAAAATACTTTCATCTCTTTTTCTGTTTGTTTTTGTAAGTTTTAGTTGGTTCTATTGGATTCTGCATCATTCCTTAGTTCAAATACTGATCCATTGACTGTTTGGTATGGTGAATAGTCTTAGTGCAATGTTTCTTTTGTAGTTTAGAAGCATTGTTTTTGTTCCCTATATCTTTTCTTTTGTTACTACATTGTTTGTGCTTGATTCAGCCTTCAATGAGTTGTGGGACTAAATTGGGCAAATGGTTCCCGGTATGCTATTCTCTTGACGAACATATGATTATGAATTGAACATTATAGACAGTTTCCTCGAGCAAAATAAAAGATGACAAAAAACACAAGATTATTATCTGATAGAAGTCTGTCTGGAAAATACTTGGGGGTTCTTGTCTGACATTTTTTTATAAAATTAAGAGTAAACCACCGTTATGATTATTGTGCCTTGGTCAAATTTGCAGTTTCAGTCCAATTATTGAAATGATGATAGATCGCGTCCTCCTGATTTTCCAATCCTGAAGTTTTGGTCACCCGGTCCCTGTAAAAAAAGAGTAATTTACTTTCTAATATATTTTTCTTTTATTTTTATTCAATTTTGGTTTAAATTTGAAGAGGGCCCAGCCCAGCCCCTTCTTCTGAGTTTTGAGTGGTTTAACAGGTGTGAGGTATAATCAGCTAATTTTACCTCAAAATCTAACTATTTTGATTACATATAATCCCAAAATGGCAAAATCATGTTTATAATCAGAATCTCCTTTTGAAAACACAAATTGGATCAATTCTGAATATTAAAAAAATACTAGTCTTTTTAAGTTCTAGCAAGAGTGTGCTTGTAAAATTTTGGGAAGAAAAAGATAGAGCAAACCCAAGAAACCTAAGGCTGCGTTTAGTTACGGAAAAATTGTCCATTTTTCCGGAAAAAAAAATTCAAGAAAAATGTGAATTTTGAAAACGCGTATAGTTCAACAATTTTTCTAAAATTTTGCAATAAAATAAAAATTTTTCTAATTTTCAAAATTACAAAGAATTTGTAAAAATTTGAGAAAACTGATGATTATTGTTTTTTACAATTTTCCAATTCCAAAAATTTTCTAAAATATAAAAAACACACACTCATTCTTACCTACACCCCCACCCACCCCACCAACCTTCCACCCCCACCTCATCCACGGTCCACCCTCCACCGGCATATTTTACCCACCCACCCTCCACCCGCATACTCTACCCACCCACACCCTCTACCCACTTCCATCCACCCACCTTTTGCACCCTCTCCACCCCCACCCCACCCTACCCTACCACCCACACCTTCCACCCAGCCAACACACCACCCTTTCCACTGTAAGACCCTAATCCCGAGAAGTAAAGTTTCGAGTTTTGAAGAGTCAAAGTTCACGAGAATGAAGGAAGTCAAAATAGGGAAAATAGTGGAAAAAGGGTATTAGCGCCGCTAATGTCATGTAACGTCGATAATTAGTTTTTTCGCGACGCTATGTTTCCCAGCTGTCTGGTGGGTTTGCACGATCTTCATTAGCGACACTAACGAAGGTATTAGCAGCGCTAATTGTCATGTTTGGGCCAAAACCCTAAAATTTTCATGTTTGAGCCATATATTAGGGTGGGGAACCCTAGGGTAGCTGGTTTTTTTATCACTTTCCAGCCTCCAAATCGTCTTTTCTCTCTCTCAAGTCATCTTGGTTGGGTTTTGGGCATTTCTGGTCTCATTGGAAGCATTTTTGGAGCTTAGATGATGCTAGAAGGAAGGTGATGATGCTACAAGTGGTTTTTCTTATGTGAAGCTTCAAAGATCTGCATATTCTGGACCATTGTGAGTCAAGTTCTCACCTTTATGCACTTTTATGGTTTTTCTTATGATTTAAGTATGTTCTTATGGATTGAATAAGTGTAATTGTCCCTTTTGGTGATTGTCCATGTTTGAGAAGGATAAAGTCAGGAGCTTTATGCCTTAAATCTCTGATTTAAAACATTTGGGATGGGTTAGAGAGTAAGTCAAACTCTCTTCGGTGATTTTGATGAGTTCGGGCCATTTTAGACTTAGATCTTGTTCTTGATTTGGTGTGATGGTTTTAGGATGTTAAAGTTAGGATTTTTATAGACTTAGGGACTGTTTGGAAGGTCCCTGGAGGGATTAAGACCTTGGATGAATGGATTAAGAACTTAATGGACTTTTGGATCTGTTCATAGTTAGCGACGCTAACTTGGGGAGTTAGCGGCGCTAACTGTGCTGTTGACTTTGACCGTTGACTTTTTGATCAGTTTGACATTTGGTCAAACTTGAGGTTTTGGATATCAGTCTTAGCGAATTATCCTGTTTGGGATTTAGGAAGTGGTAAGGGGAGTTTATCCTTGTTAGGAAGTTCGTGTTTTCGGATCTGGAGACGCGCGTGTCGAGTGCTGCTTGGCTTTGCGGATAAGGTGAGTCTTCTCACTATACTATGAGTGATGTTACATGCATCGGTAGCCTTTATTACTTCGTGTAATACTGTGATTGTTTGTGCTTTATGTGTTTGCCGACAAAAGTCGATGACTGCCAGTCTATGGGCTGACGGTTCCGGCTCGAGAGTCGATGACGATGTTTGCCGACGAAAGTCGATGATGATGTTTGCCGACGAAAGTCGATGACGATGTTTGCCGACGAAAGTCGATGACGATGTTTGTGCTTATGTGCTGAATCGTGTGGTATTTTGGGGAACTCACTAAGCTTTGTGCTTACTCTTTCACCCTAACTGTTTTTCAGGTATTTGCTTACTTGAGCTTGGAGCACGACGCGACTCTACTGCATCTGAGATTTTGATAATTTAGTCTTCCGCTGGATAATGTTTGTAAATGTTTTGATAAATACGATTTCTAATGTTTGAATAATAAGTTTTAATTTGGATGGTTTATTTGGTAACCCGTTTTATGTATTTGAACCATTTTTAAACAAAAAAAAAAATTGTTACTGGATTTGGGACGTTACACCCACCCCCACCCCCGCACACCCTCCACCCACCCCACCCACCCAACCCCTTCACCCTACCCACCTCTACCCCACCCCCGTACAACCTCCTACCCCCAACCCCACGCTACCCACTCTACCCCAACCACCCTCCACCCGCACTACACCCACTCGGTAGGGTGGGTGAGGGTGGGTAGAGGGTTGTAGGTGGAGGGTGAGTGGGTGGGGTAAGTGAGTGGGTGGGTAAGGGTGGGGTGGGTGGGGTTGGAGGTTGGGTGGGTGAGGGTAGAGTGCGTGAATAGGGTGGGTGAGGTAGGATGTAATTGTAGAGGTGTAGGGGTGGGCGGGGTAAGATGTAATTATGGGGATGAAGGGGTGGGTGGGGTAAGGTGGAGGTTTGGGGTAGGTATGGGCGGGGTAGCATAGGGGTGCAGTGGGTGGGGTAGGTGTGGCTAGGGTAGGTGTGGCTAGGGTAAGGGTGGGAGTGAGCCGGGGGATGGGTTGATGAGATGTGTGTGTGTGTGCTATTTGAAATAACAATAATTTAAAATTTAAAATTGATAAAAAAAATATACATCTAAACATGTTTTCTATTTTTTTCAAAATAAAAAAAGAAAATTGAATCGGTTTTAACTAAATGTGTTTTTTAATTTTCAATTGAACATTGTTTTCATTTTTTTGAAAATGAAAAATTAAAAACAGAACACAGTTTTTTGTAACTAAACGCACAAGTTATTTATAGAGCCACCTATTAGATAACAACATACAACCATAAACCCATTACATGGAATCTTGTTTAACAAATCATTGCCACCTATTATACTACGGATCATCTTGTTTATAAACAAGATACAACAATAAACCCATCGGTGATGTTTTTTATGGCTCAACAAGATACAAAAAACCTAAGGTGTTCATTAGCCTAAGGTGTTCGCTGGGAGGATGCTTTGTTTATGAGTCAAATGATTAGTTAAAGAAAATACAATAATAAACCCGTTACAAAGCATCAAATTAGCAACGGTAGAGACCCGTTTGTGACCGAATACGTTGTTTCCAGCATAGAATGTCTCAACCAACTAAAAACTGATCATCAACATACTCGGAAGCCAGGTAAAAGATATTATAAAAATGAGCGATAATCCAAAAGTGATAAGTTATATAAACAGCTTCCTTTTTTATGTTGAACTTTGTTTTCTCATATTTTGCTTATGATCATCAATTGACGATTGATATGTTTCAATTGAGAGAGAGATAGATAGAGAGACAGAGACTCCAAATTTGACTCGGTCATATTTGTACTTTACTCTAAAATATTTTAACCCTTACAATTAACGATATTCGTAAGCAGTAACCACACAACTTCATTATTTAGATACTAGGCGAATCCCCGCGCGTTGCGCAGGAACAAAATGATTTACTTAAAATTATAATACATATGTTTTGTTAAAAAATATCTAAGTCATTGTTATCTACTATGTACTAGCAATTATATATAAAAAACAAAAAGTTGATGTATCACTGATGAATTATCTTATATAAAGACATTCGTTCTAAAAAACCAAAAAAATACATAAATAATTAGTTAAATAATATCATAATAAATAAACAATAAGAAATATTCGGGATAAGGGTTAAAATAAAAAAAGAAATCATACTATAGTTGGAATCTATACTGTGGAATTTTTTTAGACTTATTGGTAATGAACTAACATGTCTTTATCGTCAACACTTAAACAACTAAATACTAATGTTTAACTGAAATAAAATACATTAATTAATATGATAATATGTAACTTTGTCATAATATTTACGATTACAAACTAATGACAATTTGTGTATTGATTTAATAAACATACTAAAAGCGAGTTTTTACGTACATTTAATTCTAAAAATTACATATACAATAAAATGAATATCATGTTTCATCATCTTTTTTAAACAATTAACAATTAATATTTATTTAAAATGAATTACCGTGATTCAAGTGATAATATCACTATAATATATAATTTATCGTAATATGTTGATTATAAACTAATGTTAACATTATTATTAAAAGGAACAAGAAAAGTTATAAGAATTTTAAATAAATGTGATTGAAGTAAAAATACCTCTATTAATAATTATAATATGTAGGTAACTGTAAAATGTACTTACATATTAGCAAACTTCATTTCTTAGAAGAAAATTATAATACATGATGAACTAAGTATTTTGTAAAAACTATTCAGTTTAATCAAATTTAAGTATTGATTATAGGTAGGCTTTACAAAGTATTTTGTAAAATTATTCATTTCGATCAAATTAAATTATTAATTATATTTTTATTAGAAATGCAAGAACAATTATTTACTGATCTACTTGCTTTATTTTTTTCAATAATCTCTTCAAGCATTCATGTGTTTTTTCAAAATACGAAACACCCAAATATATAAATAAGATTTTATTTTATAAATCACAAACATAACACATGATAATAAAATAACTAAGATTGTATTACATAAAGATGTATACAATTCTAATTGATGAAATAAGAATACCAAAAATCTCAAATAAGAATCCAAATCATCAACTAATTACATAAGCTTAAGTTTGAGTTACAAAATAAGCATACAACATAGTAAGATATAATAACTTCATTGCGAAATGTGTCACATACACACACATTGACTTCGCCGATAATGGTTGTATGATCATTGTAATATGGCCCCAAAATATATATAAAAGACTCAAGCCAACACAAATATCTTTAAACCTTGGCATTCTTCTTTCTATATGATTTTTCTCACTTCGTATGTGATTTATATTTGTATGTTACTCAAATGATTGTCCTCTTTTATAGTAGAAAAAGACTATTAAACTACAATTCATTTGGTATTCATAAATTATATCATTATTAGTTTAAATACTTAGTAATTATAATATATAAGTTAAAAAACTCTTGAGTGGTTTTTAATAATTAGTTGAAAGATGAAGAGATGGAGGGTTCAAATGAATATGGTGCAAGAATGAGACCTATCTTGAACCATATTCATTTGGATGACTTCTATTATAAGAGTTACTAGACGTATTCTGTATTCCCGCGCGTTGCGCAGGAGTAAATTAATATAGTATAGATATATTGACCGATCAAATATAAACATAAACACTTGGGATTTAATCAAAACATGCAAACATCGAACAAAAAAACGTAATCACCTTTTTTTAGTCAATTATCATGGATGGTCCAACATTAAAAATATATGGAAATATATTTACATAATTTATCTAAAAATTTAAAATAAATTTAAAAATAAAACATACTACTAACACCATACATTAATTAAGAAATTAAGTATATTATATTAATAATTCAAAAAGTCTATCATTAAGATAATAATATTTTATATTTAATAACTTAGTTAATGTTGGAAATTGAATAGTTAGGAGTTCATATCAATATAGTGAAAATAAAAATGCTTCAATAACTATAAGAAGGAATTATAAATCGTTCATCGCAACCGACATTTTGTATCAATAATAAATTGTTTAACTAAAAGTCGAACAAAATAACATAATAATCTATTTTATGTCAAGTATATATGGACAATCCAATATTACAAATATAGCACAACACATTGACATGAATTATAATACGTACATTATGGTATGTGAATGTATTATGTAGATCGTTTCTTCATAAAACTTGTAGGTAAGATAAATATAATTTAGTAATTTTTTGATATACAATTTTAATCGACAAATTTTCATTAATGAGAGTTGAAAATTTTTATTAGTAAAATCATACTTTAGTTAAATTAACATATATAATATTTCAAATTCTCTTTCTAATATAAAAAAGAATGAAATGTAAATAGAAAAACTATTAAAACTAATATATATATATATATAATATAAAGGGTTTATTTCATAAAAAACCTTACATTTTCAACTTTTTTCTGTTTAAACCTAAAACTTTATTTTTTTTCAAAAAAGACCTAAATTTTGGAGAAACTTTTTAATTTAGACCCTTTACCTGGTTTTACAGGTTATACATACTTTTTTTTTTCAGAAAAAACCCTAATTTCTTTTATTTTTTCCGAAAAAAACCCTCAATTTCAGTTATTTTTTCACAAAGAAAATTTTTTCTTCGTTTTTGTAATTAACATAACTTTCATTTACGATGTTCAAATTCTACGAACTTTATATCCCTGGAAAGGTCGTAAGTAATATTAAAACTTTGTTTTACTGACTTTTGTTTGAATATGTTTAGATATTTCGCTACAGTCCCATAAACATGAGCATAAACCTATTTAGATAAAAAAATTGCGATTTTCAAACCTTCATATCTGAGGTGTGCAAGTGCCTCCACGGATCTAAATAGTTTATGTAATTAAGGAAAACCAGTGTTACACTAACTTGTTTTCTTATAATAGTTGTATCTTTTGTATACGAGCTCCGTTTTTCGACGTTTCATAAGTCGACGGATTCGTAAACATGAATACATCGTGTAATGAATATTATTTAAACCAAATTATTATTTGTATGATTTATCGAATTTTACGCTACTGTAGTCTATTATTCGAAGACTTTTTAATTTAGGCCATTTACAAGTTTATCCGCGAAGAAAAACAACGACTAAAAGACAAAGTTTTTGTTGTCGACTAAAAGACCCCAATCTTTTTTTTTCTTTTTTATGAAAAAAAACCCTCAATTTTTTATTTTTCTGAAAACTTTTTAATTTAGGCCATTTACGAGTTTATCCACAAGTTAAACGATTTTTCACAAAGAAAAATATTTTTCTTCGTTTTTGTAGTTGACATATCTTTCATATAATATGTCCAAATTCTACAAACTTTATATCTCTGGAAAGGTCGTAAGTAATACTACAACTTTGTTTTACTGATTTTGTTTGAATATGTTTAGATCTTTCGTTACAATCTCTTAAATATGAGCATAAATATAATTAAATATAACTAAATTAAAATAAAACATTTCATTAATTAAGAAAATAAAATTACAAACGTAAACTAAAACGACAAATTACAAATTAAAAAATACGACAAACCACAAACGTAAAAAAAGGAAACCACAACCAATATTTTTTATGATATCAGCTTTGTATTTTAAAACCATCTCGAGTGCTTCCCCCTCGAGACCCTCCTCCGGATTCAACGACAAAAACTTTATGTCTTTTAGTCGTTGTTTTTAGTCACGGGCTCGTTGTCGATCATGACGGGCACATTGTTTGTCCTCGTAAGCTTTTTCTTTTCAAATTTCATCCGCTCGTGAATGTTTAAATTGTACCGTTCAGACTCCAACTACATAAGTGCTACGTCGTCACTTTATTGCGACCCCGTCTATGACATCCGTCAAATTTGGTCAACAAAAGTCAACAGAGGTCAACCAGAGCGCAAATTAGGATAATACGTTGAAATGTAATTTTCATAACTTTCCTAAGGTATTATTGGAAATTATAATACTACAATATGATATTTCGAATCAATTATCGAGTAAACGCTATAATTTCGAATAATAGACTACAGTAGCGTAAAATTCGATAACTCATACAAATAATATTTTGGTTTAAATAATATTCATTACACGATGTATTCGTGTTTACGAATCCATATAGAACGTCGAAAACGGAGCTCGTATGCAAAAAATGCAACTATTATAAGAAAACAAGTCAGTGTAGCGAAATATCTGAACATATTCAAACAAAAGTCAGTAAAGAAAAGTTGTAGTATTAATTACGACCTTTCCAGGGATAAAAAGTTCGTAGAATTTGGACATCGTATATGAAAGTTATGTCAATTACAAAAACGAAGAAAAAATTTTCTTTGTGAAAAAATCATTGAAATTGAGGGTTTTTTCAGAAAAAATAAAAGAAATTAGGGTTTTTTCTGAAAAAAAAAAAAAAGTATGTATAACCTGTAAGACAGGTTAAGGGTCTAAATTAAAAAGTTTCTCCAAAATTTAGGTCTTTTTTGAAAAAAAAAAATAAAGTTTTAGGTTTAAACAGAAAAAAGTTGAAAATATAGGGTTTTTTATGAAATAAACCCTAATATAAATTACAACTTATAACCAAAACCTAAAATAAATATGCTTTAATAATATAATTATTGATATAATTTATAGTTGCATAAGAATATATAAATATGTTTTAATAAAATTTTATTTCCGCCAGTTTCATTCCCTTAATTAATTTTCCTTAAAAATGGTTTGTAGTCGATTTTCAGTTTTGTTAAATCTTAGTAACTAAACGTTATTTTTAACGTTTTGAATATTTAACTTCTTACATGATAATAATGTCACAACTTTTATATAACGTAACCCCACTTATTCAAACAATATAAAAACATTTATTGGTGAATATGGATTAGAAAATACTATATATATATATATATATATATATATATATATATATATATATATATATATATATATATATATATATATATATATATATAGACACACACACACACACATAGATACATACATACATACATACTTACGAATCAACTATAGACTCTCGAATCATTAAAAATTACTAATTACAATGAATAATCAATCTATTATATATCTTTCTATCCTTATGTTGCGATAGAACCAATATACAATTTGTTTCTTGTCTTGCAACTTGTAATTTGCTTTGACATCTTGACGTTTCTCCTTCCTAATACAATATAAACATATGTACCTTCAAAATATGTGTTCTCAACCATGCCATTTTTCTTGTTTTTCTTGCGACTTGTAATTTGTTATAGGTTCTTCATGCTTTTCCTTTGTAATATAATATAAACATATGTAACTTCAAAGTGTGTGTGCTCTCAAATCATCTTTTCTTCCATATTATTCTCCAAGCTAGAATAACATTTATATGAATTATATGTAACTATTATATTAATTAGATGTCTTAAGTAACAATAAGTATCATAGGTTAAAAAAACTCTTGACTTGTATGTGTTTAATCACTTGAAAGTTGAAAAGACTTGTAAGTTTCAAATGAATAGAATTCAAGATATTAACCTATCTTGAACCACATTCATTTGGATAGCCTCTATTATAAGAGTTACTAGACGAATCCATGCGCGTTGCGCAGGAACAAAATTGTATAGGTAAAATAATAACATATATGTTTTGTTAAAAATATCTAAGTCATTGTATCAATAAGAATTATCAAATATCAATACATTCGTTCTAAAAATATCAGAAAATAAATAAATAAATAGTTAATCAATATCAAATAAATAAAGAATAAGAAATTTTCATCTGATAATGGTAAAAGTAAGATAAGGAATTTATAGTATACTTATAATCTTTATTGTTAATTTTTTTAGACTTATTAGTAATCAGTTAACATACGTAAAAAGTTTTTTAGTTACAAAGAATTATTGTTTAAATATTATTTGTGCTTTTTGTTTGCCAATAAGAAATATAATTAAAACATCACATTTTCTTTATTTATTGATTGCCAAATTAATATACAAATCTTTTTAATTATATATATATATATATATATATATATATATATATATATATATATATATATGTATATATATGTGTGTGTGTGTGTGTGCATGTGTGTGTGTGTGTTTATGTGTGTGTGTGTGTGTGTGTGTGTGTCTATATGTCATTTTAGATATCCCAATCTAATGAATATCAAATACTATAAAAATAAATTTGAATTTCTATGAATAATAACAAATGTCTCTATGAATAATAAATACTACAATTTTTAATAACATGAAATTATTGAAATATCTATTATAACGAACAACAAAAAGTATGAAATAGATAATAACATAAAAGCATCAAAATATCTATTAAAACATTTATATTCATAAACCACGTTAAACCCTCCAAAATCAAAGAAATTTTGTATAAACAACTTCATGATTTTATACGTCACAATCTTTGTAATAACAAATACTATGAAAAAAATTCAATACTACAACTTTTAATAACAAAAAGTACTAAAATAACTATTTTAATATTTGTATTAAAAAAATACATCAAACACTTCTAAATCATACAAACAATGTAAAAACAATTTTAAAGAAAAAACTAAAAACAAGTTCAAAAATATATAAAATCAACATACGTTGATGTATTTTCTCATTTCTTTCGCTTTTCATATTTTAATCGCAAACACTTGAAATACATGAATGTTTTTATGAGAAAAAATCTACTTGTATAGCAACAACATTAATAAATAAGAGGAATACAAAAAGTGTTTAGTAAATTGTAATAATTTAAGAAATATGAAGAGTTATTTAGGTTTCAAATCACTTATGTAACATTAATTTATCAATTTATTATCATTATTAGAAAGAAATTGAAAAGTCATGAGTTTCAAATCAATATGGTGTAAGTATTTTTGCTTCTTTTATTATATATATATATATATATATATATATATATATATATATATATATATATATATATATATATATATATATATATATATAATCATAAAAAAGAAACTCCGAACCAATTATTGACTTTAAACTAAAAAGTAACTTGAAAAGTGGAATAGATACCACAAATTTTCAAATCATTGATTCTTCTACAATAACATGTGAAATACTTAAATTTCAATTGCAAATCTTGCCTAAATTCATTTCAACAATGTGCGGTTAATTCATTTAGTGGGTCAAAAATTTAGAGTGTTCTATCATGTATTGATAAAAAACAATACGAAGAAAATTTCTTAGTTTATCGTGTATTTATAAAAACACAATATCAATTAACTTTTAATACAAAACATCACCGTAGTTTACACCAAACGTATGATTGTGTCCTTTAAATGTTTGATAGAATTGAAGATCGTATCCCATTACGTATTCCATGGTAACTTTTTCTCTTACACATCATATATGACTATAAAATCCAACATTGTGACCCATTCTACATAAAAGTTATACAGATATAGATTTGGAAACATAAGAAAACCAAATGATACTAACTAACCATGGAAAATAAGATTCTTATTCATGTTTAAAATACTCAAATTCTCTAAACATACTAACTTGCTTTCTTTCATCAACGCAGATTCCTCAAAAGTGGCCGTGGGAGATTCGTAGAGGCGCATTACCATGTTTAAAACCATTAGAAAAGTTGAAACATTCAAATCTTTGTATCATTGAACTTTTCGTTTTACAAATAAGATGACTACAACCTTGTACTAAACTTCCACACATTCTACAAAAATAAATTGGAAAGAGAAAAAAGAATCAAGAGAAACCAAGCATGAGAAATGATGTTCTTAAGAGTAACCAAGTATAGAAAATGATGTTCTTATATAGCCAAAACATCAAAGACATTAAATAGTATAAGTTGAAAAGTCTTGGGGGTTTCAAATCAATATGGTGCAAGTATTTGAGTTATCTTGATCCACATTCATGAATGGCCTCTATTATAACAGTTATATAGATATAGATATATAGATATAGATATAGATATAGATATAGATATAGATATACATATAGATATAGATATAGATTTATACCAACTGACTTAGGATCTTTTGAGAACCAACTTCACCCCGAGAACCCGAGAACTCCCAACTCCTTTTAAATCAATCCTATATCTCCTAAACCGATATTTTTTTCAAAAAACCGACCCCATAGGCCTCTTAGACGCTCAAAATGGGGCCGGGTCGCTGAAAAAAATTTCCGAAAAAAACGACTTTTTTTTTTGAAAAACTTTGTACATGTGCAAAAAAAAAACTTTGCACATGTGCAAAGTTTTTTATACGTACATTTTTTTTCAAGTTTTTTTTATGGATGTCTTTCTAACATATATTTAAGGCGTTCTGTAAAAAAATTTTTCAAAAAAAGTGTACGTATAAAAAAGTTTGCACATGTGCAAAGTTTTTTTTTTTTGCACATGTGCAAAATTTTTTCAAAAAAAAAAAAAGTCGTTTTTTCGGAAATTTTTTTCAGCGATCTGACACCTATTTGAGCGTTTTGGAGACCTATGTGGTCGGTTTTTTGAAAAAAATATCGGTTTGGGAGTTCTCGGGGGACTTGTGGTTCTCAAAATATCCTAACTCTATACCAACTTTTATTCAAAACTCATACCGCCTCAGTTTCAAGCATCTATATATCTATATCTATATATATTATAATATAGGCATATTTCAAAGCATCACATTCATTTGAAACTCCATGTCTTTTCATATTTCTATTGATTTTCTAAATATCCATGTCTTTTCATATTTCATTGATTTTCTAAATTTCTTATAATACTATAATTTTTATTTAATTCAATAGTTTGAATGAAAGTAGTAGAACCATCAAATTACATAACAAAGCTCACATTTATAATGATATTCACAAACATTTGAGAATGAACTCACTTTATAGTCGATCATCAAATTCGCATAACAAACCTGACATTTATAATGATATTTAATGTACCTCTACAACAATTTCCATCCAAAAGAAATGAAAAACATACCTCCATCCTTCACTTTATAGTCGATCATCCAAAAGAAACCTGGCATTTATAATGATATTTATAATCATCAAATTGCATAACAAACCTGGCATTTATAGTCATCAAATTGCATTACAAACCAGAAAAACAGACCTCCATCATTCACTTTATAGTCATCAAATTGCATAACAAACCTGACATTTATAATGATATTTAATGTACCCCTACAACAATTTCCATCCAAAAGAAATGAAAAACGGACCTCCATCTTGACTAGATTGAATTGATTGGGTTGTCACGCTACTTTTAATATCTGATGATGGTCCTCTATAAAATGCCCGTCTTTGGAAAAAGCAACCAGTGCCTACTTGACTCAGGTTTACAATTTTTATATTAAAATAGTTAGGCATTAAGTTTAATGGCAAAGCAACATAAATATCATATTTATTCTAAGCTTATGGTTTGTAAAATTCAGGATTTTAGGAGCAACTTCACGATACCATTACCTACCATCTTAGGATGCGGTTTGATTTTCCAGGTTTTTCTTTAAATTTGTAACTCCTGGTGTTAATCCAGTAATTGGTTTCAAATAATTGTGGTTTAATGATAATAATGGTATTAACCCATTAGTTGGTTTTAAGTAATTATGGTTTAATGTCAATAACATTAGTTGGAAGTTGGAGAGTTGAGACATTAAAATAAACCTTCAATAGTTTAATATAAATAGTGAACTTAAACCACACGAAAAGATTTCATTTTTATCATCAACTTTCACCATTTAGATGGCATATGCTAAGATAAGTGAGCTTCATTCATCCAGAGAAGATTGGGTTATCCAAGTGCGGTTATGTCGGATGTGGGATGCACTCAATCTTAAAATAGGTGCACCAATCATGCTGGTCCGAAATCTTAATCAAGCTGCTAGACTATGCAATGCCACATGGTTGCGCATCACTAATCTAGGAAAATGGTATGTTGAAGCACAAGTCATGTCAGGAACGGATGAGGGAAACAAAGTCACAATCCCTCGAATCTTAATGTCACCAAATGAATCAGAATGGCCATTTAAACTCAATAGGAGGCAACTACCATTGACCATTTGCTTCGCAATGACAATCAACAAGAGTCAAGGACAATCACTAAATAAGGTTGGGATATATCTACCTAAGCAAGTTTTCACACACGATCAATTATTTGTGGCTGTTTCTCTAGTAACAACAAGAAAAGGTTTGGCCATTCAAAATTCAGATGAAGATATGACAGATGAGACTTTGACAAAAAAACATTGTTTATAAGGAAGTGTTCGTGGGAATATCGTAATGAACCGTTTTGGCACAGCGCAACTTCACGTTTGTAAACAATATGGTGAATAACTTCCTAATAACTTTGGTTTCCTTTTATAACTTTCATATTTCAAATTTGTAGTATTGTTATATTTACACCAAAAAACCATGGGTTCTGTTTTGTATGAAGATATAAGCAATTCAGATACCTTGGGTGTTGCAAATGAGCATATAAGGATTGTTGTCGATCATCGTCAGAGGAATTATAGTGAAATTAGTGGATCGAGGAGCAAGAATATGTAGCCATTCTTAATAATTTTAATTTTAAAAACCTATTAACTATGGAAAATAAGGTCTCCGAATTGACTTTCAACATGTTAATCAATCTCTCTTACTTTCAGTTTTCATTGTTTTATTTGGATGCACCGAAGATATGAGATATTTGTACAAACAAATGGTGAGTTGCCTCTGACTTCTTCTTCCTTGTATAAACTAGATGGGAAAAACACGTTGGGGATTAACTGTGCAAAATTCTAGTAACCAGAGTCCGTGCCGAGAGACAGGAAAACTCTGTGGAGCATCCTTGAAATTAGTTATTCCTGAATGATGTCTTGATTGTGCTTTGTTCCCAGAACGAATATGCGGGTACATAGCTAGTGAGCCTTTCTTCGTATCGCTGATGGGTATCTTACCCCCTCCCCCTTTTAATATAGGGGCAGGTGGCGAGGATAATAAGGGTCGAAAGCTCAGACTGGGATATGTTCTTGATTTGATGAGTAGATGCGTGTAGTACTTAGCTGTCGAGATACGATGGTTGACATATACTTTAGTTTTCGCTAGGCACATCGCTCTCGGACTCTCAGAATGACGGTCTGAGAGCTCTGCATCTGTCTGGTTCGCACAAAAGGTCTTCATAATAAAAAATGAACTCAATGAGGCCATTAGAAGATTGTTACCCTTTTTCCCTTGATTTGGTTCACATTGATATATCCTTTTGAGATATCCGAATTCTTTAGAAACATTGGAGAAGTGTGATGAGATTTTGAGGTTTAAAGCAGTGGTTGCTTTGAGAACCAAATGATGGGAAGGTTGCTGTGGTGTAGCTGCATTGAATCGAGATATGTATTGGTTCTTTGGGTGCTTTTGTAATTAATTGATAGCATCGATGGTTTTGTACCCGAGATTAGTCTAGACTTTGTACTAGATGTCAAGCAACTAGGTGGTGAAGAGGGAAAACAACACCTGATCTTGTTACGATCCTGGTGTTTTCTTGACTAGGGCTGCTAATTGCATCAGGTTTAATTTTGAAGGGATGGTGCATGAGTAAGCTTATAGGATTTGAATTTAATCATCTCGATTTTCACATCTGTCAGCATTATCGCTCCATAGCTTTCAGCTGTTGGTATAATCTCTGAGCAAGCTGATCAATTATCAAGGCTGCAGGGGTCACCGTTGGAGTGTCACCGTAGTCAAAAGGTCGAGCCATTGGAGTCGCAAAAAAAATAAAATCAGACGCAATTGAATCCAACAAGCATTGCAATCATCACCGTCTTGAAGCTAGATTAGAATTCGCACGTGGACCTTCAAGTACACAACACAATTGAATACGTATTATACACAATAACTATCAAAATGTACTCTTTGATTATAATTGGAAATATGAACTCAAAAACCAATTACAGTGTTTTCATGATCTGTGTACTACATAGCTCGTTATACACAGCTATTTATAAAATAGAAATCATAAAAGGTTTTAGACAAATTGATTCACACAATCAATTTGTCTGGCACTAGTTAGATGAATAGTGAACCCACTGAACTTAGGATTCCCAACAATCACCTCCGAATCTCTAAGTTCTTCTAGAGACGTCTTTGTTCCCGATCAAGCTCCTCATTTCTTTGAACTTGGTTCGAGACAATGGTTTCGTGAGAATGTCTGCCTTTTGTTCTACACCAGGAATGTACTCAACCTCCACTTGTTCCTTTTCAACACAGTTACGAATGAAGTGGAATCTCGTGTGAATGTGTTTACTTCTTCCGTGAAAAACTGGATTCTTCGTTAGTTCGATAGCCGACTTGTTATCAATCCTAAGAACCGCCTTATCTTGCACCTTGTTCATGATTTCTCCTAGCAAATCTTGAAGCCATATTGCTTGACAAGCAACCGCGGTGGCTGCCATGAACTCTGCCTCGCAAGATGATAAAGCAACGGTATCTTGCTTTTGCGAACACCAGGTTATTGGAGACGACCCATAGTAGAAAATGTGACCGGTTGTGCTTCTTCCATCATCTGGATCAACATTGTGACTACTATCACTGTAACCAATAAGTCGTTTTTGCCCCATCCTCTCATACTTGATTCCGTATCCAGTTGTTCCACGTAAGTACCTTAGAATGTGTTTGATTACATTACCATGTGATTCTCTTGGATTCTGCATATATCGGCTAATAACTCCAACCGCATATGCCATATCAGGTCTTGTTTGCAAGAGATATCTAAGGCATCCCACCACCTTTCGATATTGTGTCGGGTCGATTTCGGATTCATCTTCAGCCTTTGACAATTTTGTTCCTGGATCCATCGGAATGTGGGACGGATTGCAATCATGTAAACCGGCTTCCTTCAGAATGCGTTGTGCATACGCTTCTTGGTTAATTGTAATCCCTGATTCTTCCTGTTTGACTTCAATGCCCAGGTAGTAAGTTAATCTTCCAAGATCAGACATCTCGAAGTTCTTGGACATATCAAATTTGAACCTTTTGATCATGTTCAAATTTGTACCTGTAACAAATAAGTCATCAACATAAATTGCTAAAATTAGCAAGTTAGATCCTTCGTTCTTCCGGTACACCGATGGTTCTTTCATGCACTTGTGAAATTTCATTCCCCTCAAAATTCCATCAAGTTTCGTATTCCATGCTCTTGGTGCTTGTCTAAGGCCATATAACGCTTTTGAAAGACGATACACCTTGTGCTCTTCGCCTTTCCTTATGTAGCCTTCCGGTTGAAACACATAAACGGTTTCCTTCAACTCTCCATGTAAGAAAGCCGTTTTGACATCCAAGTGGTGAAGTTCCCACCCATTAGTAGCGGCTAAGGCAATGAGAAACCTGATGGTTTCAATGCGAGCTACCGGAGCAAATACCTCTTGGAAATCAATACCAGGTTGTTGCACGTACCCTTTAGCAACCAACCTTGCCTTGTGTTTGTTTATGGTGCCATCTGCATTTTTCTTCAGTTTGTACACCCATTTGAGTCCAATCGCCTTCACCCCCATAGGCTTGTTCACGAGAGTCCACGTATTATTCTTGTTGATTGAATTGATTTCCGCATTCATGGCTTTAACCCACTCTGGTTCTTTCTTCGCCTCTTCAACTGATACTGGTTCGTCACTGGTTGTTAGGAGAAGTTCTTCCAGGTTGTTAAGATTAAGCACATAATCTTGAAGTCGAATCGGAAGATTCCTTTGTCTCGTAGACCTTCGATGTTGGGTGTTGATGACCGGATTTGGTTGCTCGTCTTCTTGAACCTGTACTCCGTCTTCAATTTCATGGTCTGATTCAATTGGTTCGGTATCGTTTCCTTGGTTGTTCGTTTCATTCTCTGGATATTCCCATGGAACTAAGAATGACCCTGGTTCTTCATTTTTGGTACTTGCTTCTTTGACCCAATCCCACCATTTTGTCTCGTCAAAAATAACGTCTCGACTTACGATTATTTTTTGTGTAGCCGGGTTAAAAAGCCGATAAGCTTTCGTGCCCGGTTCAGAGCCAAGATGTACTAGTGGTCTTGATCTTGCATCCAACTTCTTGAGATTCACTGGTTCAACTTTTGCATATGCTAGACACCCAAAGATACGAACATTCTCTAGATTCGGTTTTCTTTTATACAACTTCTCGTAAGGAGTTGTATCACCAAGGACTCTTGTGTAAACACGGTTGATCAGATTTGTGGAGTGTTTTACCGCTTCTCCCCATAAATTATTTGGAACATGCATCGCCTTCATGATACTTCGTGTCATGTCCATTAACGTTCGGTTTCTTCGTTCCACAATACCGTTTTGTTGTAGTGTATATGGGGCGGTAAGATGGCGTTTGATTCCATTTATATCACAAAAGGAATTAAATTCGAGCGAAGTAAACTCACCTCCTCGATCACTTCGAAACACCTTCAAAGACTTTCCGAGCTCATTCTCCGCCAAAGCTTTGAATTTCTTGAAGTGTAAAAACACCTCACTTTTCTCTTTTAAGAGAAAAATCCACATATACCTTGAAAAATCATCAATTAATGTGAAAATGTACCGATTATGACCTATCGTTGACGGTGTGATCGGGCCGCATAAGTCACCGTGAACGAGCTCCAAAGGTTGTGTCGCTTTGTACGTCGTCATTAATGGAAATGACTTTCTTGTTTGTTTGCCTACCAAACAAGATTCACATAATTGATTGTCACTGTCAAGGTGTGGTAACCCTTTGACGAGATTTTTCTTGGACATTTTTTTCAATGACTCGAAATTAATGTGCCCAAGTCTTGCATGCCAGCGCCATGTGTCTTCACTTAGTCTTGAATGAAGGCAATTCGGTTCACCAATAGACAATTTTATTTTATAAAGTCGATTTGGAGATCGTTGTACCTTCATTAATAAGCAGTTGTAGGCATCGTGCATCGTCAAATAATTGTCTTTCATCCGAATATCGCATCCGGCTTCAGTTGCTTGTCCGAGACTGAAAATATTATTTTTCAGATCCGGAATGAAATAAATCTCCGTTATCAAACGTTGTTGGCCTGATTTTCCCTGAAAAATTATTGAGCCTTTTCCTTTGATCGCGACACTCGAATTATCGCCAAATTTTACTTTGCCGGTTATTCCTTCGTCGAGTTCGGAGAAAAATGAGCGATTTCCCGTCATGTGATTACTCGCTCCGTTGTCCAAATACCACACATCATTTTCTTGTGAATTGTATTTAGATGGTATCACCTTCGCTTCGTTCAAAAATACGGTCTCGTGAATAAATACGGTTTCATCGGCATCTTCTTGTTCTGCAAAATTCATTTCTTGGAATTTTTGGATTCGGTCCGGACATTTGGATGCGTAGTGGCCCGATTTATCGCATCTGTAACAAATAATTTTTGACAGATCTTTTTTCGGGTTACGGTTCGAGTCCGAATTAAAATTTGGCTTGTTTTTGGGCTTGTTACTATTTTGGGCCGAACTGGGCCGGTTTTCTCTTGTGCCTGACCCGCCGGATCCTACAGACCCGGATCCACCTCCCGACCCACCTGAACCATTTCGATTAAAAGACCCCGAATCGGAGCCATACGCAAATCCCTTCCCTCTGTTCGCTTTTGACCACGTCTTCCCCGACGACGATCCAGAGCCACCGCCTCCCTTTTGCGATCCTCCGCCTCCGCCGGAGCTCGAGTTTCCGCCACTGCCACCGCCGGATCGGGTAAAGAGAACTCTCCCTTGTTCATCTCCACCGTCTTCTCCTCGGATGCGTTCCTCGTACGCTTTCAGTCGGCCGACCACATCGTCGAAGCCGACGGTCTTCAGATCGAGCACCTGCTCGAGAGATGCGACAAGGTGTATGAACCGACGAGGTACTACCTTCAATAGTTTCTTTACTAGTTTCATTTCTTCGATTGTTTCACCGAGGGATGCGGACTTCGTAGCTAACCCCGATAATTTTCCGACAAACGAGTCTATTGACTCGGTTTCACTCATCTTCAACCGATCGAAATCGGTGGCTAGAGTTTGAAGCCGAGCCTCTTTCACCCGATCGGCTCCAATTTGGCGGGTTTTGATTGCTTCCCAAAGAGTTTTTGCAGAACTGATATCTCCAATTTGCATCACAAGGGCTTCGGGAATTGCTTGGTATATTAGACCTACTGCTAAGCAGTCCTTTTCTTCAGATGTAGTTGTTCCAGGCTCAATTTCTGACCAAACTTTATGTATACGCAGGACGACCTTCATGCGTAGAGCCCAGACAGTGTAATTTGTCTGGGTTAACATCGGACAGGTCACCGATGTGTTCCCGACTTCCTTGATTCTCATCGGAGGAGTAGCAGGTGGATCTTCTATATCTGACATCTTCTACTCGGATTGTCAGGTATAATACCGCTCTGATACCAATTCAAGTACACAACACAATTGAATACGTATTATACACAATAACTATCAAAATGTACTCTTTGATTATAATTGGAAATATGAACTCAAAAACCAATTACAGTGTTTTCATGATCTGTGTACTACATAGCTCGTTATACACAGCTATTTATAAAATAGAAATCATAAAAGGTTTTAGACAAATTGATTCACACAATCAATTTGTCTGGCACTAGTTAGATGAATAGTGAACCTACTGAACTTAGGATTCCCAACAGACCTTTATGACCTAGGTCTTCGATTGGTCTATTGGTTTTAATGTCGACCGGAAGCATGACACTTCAAGAGGTAACATCTCTCTTAGACATTTCATCGAGCAGGTTGTATGCGTATCCTACTGCCATATTTGTTTTGCCCTTAGATCATCTTCCTGGCTTTTTGAGAGAGGTAGAATAGAATATATTTGGAATCTCCACTCAAAAAGTGACGGGTGGAAGCTGGTTCCACCAATAAATCTATTAAAATTGGCTCCATCTAGGTTCTCGAGAGCCGATTGTGGTATGTAACTGGACGATTTTCTCGACTGGTGCATTTCACGGTTGTGATGATAACGCTTTGAATGGTGAAGCTGTGGTCCCTTACTCTTTTTTGATTGCAGCCAAGTCCAAGCGCTTCTAGTCTGGGTTTAAGTATGTATCAAAATTTTGATAGAAAATCGTATGGCAAAAGGGAAATAAACGGAGGTTAGACGGAGAAATGTCAGGAAAAACTTTGGGTAATCATAGATGATTAGTGTTTTTGTGGTTTAACGTGAACGGCGGAGGACGCCTGTACCAACCCCTGGCTTCAATTTTCACGGTGAGAGGCTATTGACGGGAACGGAATTCGAGCCCCAACCAAGCAAAATCTGTGAGCGAGATCTCAATACTTTCTATTTACATTTTGTTCGACCTTTGTTTATTCCGAACCCTTTTCCCCTCTTGTTGAACGATTAGTGGGATGGCGCCAATTTTCACGGTGTGGCTGTTTGTTCGAAGTCCGGGATGGCGCCAATGATGCGACATCGGATCTGGCATCGGGTCTTGAGGGTGGTTCTGGATCGGAGGTCTAGATGTTGATGCCGTTACCGAGTTCCCGACTTGGATCCTAGTCACAATCAGAAAAGAAAATCGTTAGAACCGCCCCAGGGCGTGTGCCCCGGGAGCAGGCTCCGACGATCAAGTTAGTTCGGTATGCGAGATGACATGGTTTCTCCTCGCCGGAGAGAACCAGCATAGTGTAAGTATGTAGAGGGTAGTGGAGAGTGGAGGCTGATGACTTAAGGAACTAGGGTTCCCTTCTTGTTCTATTTATACTGGACAATTAGGTCAAGCATTGGGCCAGCCCAATTTAGGCCCAGCTAGCAGTGCTGTCAAGCAAGGCTGCCAAGCTAGCTGCCAGGAGATGCAGCCAAGCAATGCTGTCAGGCATGGCTGTCTGGCGGGCTGTCACGCCGTGCTGTCATGCTATTCGGGTCCAGCGATGGATGCAATATCATCAATATATATATATATATATATATATATATATATATATATATATATATATATATATATATATATATATATATATATATATATATATATATATATATATATATATATATATATATATATATATATATATATATATGGCTAGGTTATAATAAGAATGACAATTATTGTGTTACCCTATAACCAAATCCTGGCCATCAGATTTCATTCTCGTAACAATGTAAAAAACACATTGTTGACAGAATAAGTTCTTACCATTCTTAAAAGAATGAACTAAATTTTGTTCATTCTTAAAAGAATTTGTTTTAAATTAGTGGTCCAGATTGAGTTTCAAGGTTACACAATACTTGTATAGATATATTTGATCCTAGCCATATATATATATATATATATATATATATATATATATATATATATATATATATATATATATATATATATATATATATATATATATATATATATATATATATATATATATCCAATCCTAATAAATAAGTAACTCAAAGTCACATGTCATCTCCTCATTGAATTTGCCACATGTCATTTTCTCATAATTTTAAATTTCTTAAAAAAAACTAATTTGTTTGAAACGTTTCTAACTCCTTAATGATCGGTTTAATTACGATTCAATCTCAAAATTAATTGTTATTATTCAATTTCAAAAGTAATTGTTTTTTAATATCATATTATTTTTTAATGTGTAGAATGATTTGGGAGAAAATAGAGACAATTGACGTCATAATATTTTGAAGAACGATTCCAATCATAATAGTGAATTTGATTTTAGTACCGGTGTCATTCTCATAATCAATTATATTTATCAAAATACAAGGTCGTAATAGTAAAAATCAAAAGCAAGATGTCACGATACACAAGAATTTCTTATGTAAAATTATTAATGTTTAGATATTCTTAATTGATATTTTTTTGTATCATCTCATGTAATACACGGGTCTCATAACTAGTGTATATATATATATATATATATATATATATATATATATATATATATATATATATATATATATACATATATATATATATATATATATATATATATATGTATGTATATATATGTATGTATGTATGTATGTATGTATGTATGTATGTATGTATGTATGTATGTATGTATGTACACAGGTTGACGGGTCAACCAACAAACCTATCTACTGACCCGAATACAACCAATATAATAAACGGGTTACGCAGGTTGCGGGTTGGCAGGCCAAAAAACTCAACTCAAACCCGTTTATATTCGTGTCGTGTCGCGGGTCATATCGAAAATTATCAACCCTACGATGCAAACTAAATACCTACAAATATAAGCATAAACTACATAAACATAGGTGTCATATGACTTGGAGTTGATACATCTTGCGTCTACAATATAAGTGAACTTTACATAAAGAACCTGTAGTGGATGCATACTAAATATCTATAAATATAACCGTAAATTACATAAACATCCATGGCATATGAGTGCATCATATTGTTTCTATTTGGGATTCACAATGACTTAGAATGTACATTAATTTGAAACAATTATTTCCCAACAAGGTTAGTGAAGGTTAACTATTAAATATAATCATATTGTTCTTATAATCTTTTTGTACGAAATCGTCCAAATTCTTTTTTTTTTAATTTTTTTCCAATTATATTTTTTATGTTTTCTAAAACTTAATAATTTTTACATAATTTTTTACAACTTTTACATATATTTTTTACGAGACCATTATTACAAAATTAGTTGTTTACATAATTAAGTTTTTATAAGTTTTTACATCTTTATTTTTATCCGTCGTTTTCTAAAGATTTTTCCGTTCTTATAAACACTATTGTGAGTAATGTTTTGTCACCTGTATATAAATAAATTTTCAGCAGCAATACGTTCCCGCAAGGTGCGGGATGCATCCTCTAGTTTAAAACAAATGAAAGACAAAATCCCCGCTCCAATAAAAAAAAAACCCCCCAAATAAATCCTAGTTATGAATTTTCTCAAAAAAAAAAAAGTTCCGCCAAAAGTCCCTTAGGATTGGTCTATTATTGTTTCCACTTTTGGTAAGCGAGTTGTTTTGTAATGTATTGGATAAGAATCATTCAAATTCTAAAATGCGTGTATATATGTCTATCGTTTCCAGTTCAATGAGATGAACGAACATTTTCATTCATTCCGCATAAACATAACATTTTCTTCTCAAATAATACAGGGGAAAGCGAAGAGAGTTCTGTTTGCCGCCATGGAAACGGTGGAAGAAAGACAATATCAACCTAAAATTGCCCCAAAACGACTAAAGGTTGAAGAAATCGTGGAGGAGGGGGGGAGAAGATCGGATCAGTGCGTTGCAAGATTACTTGCTTATTGAAATCCTGTCTCGTTTACCCTCCACAAAAGACGCCATTAGAACAGGTACACTCTCCAAGCGATGGAAACATGTTTGGACTTCAGTTCCTACTCTCAGTTTTACGAGTATACATTATAATCGCTTTATTCAATCTCTCGAAAACCCTGATTCAATGTCCGATTTCTTTTCATCGGTCGATAAATGTAGGACTTAATATGTAAAAGTTTTTATTTGATAGGGTTATTTTAGTCTTTTGTATAACAGTTTGTTGTTTTAGTTATTGTTAGTTAGTCGTTGTATATAATCTGTTGTAACTGTCATTCAGAGTAATGAGATTCAATCTCTTCAGCTCATCTCTCATCCTTCCCTTGTTTCTCTCTCTACGATCAACTAAGTCTAACATGGTATCAGCTTGATTTTGATCCTGTTTCTTCTTCATTCTCACTCTTTTGCATCAATTTCATCTTCGATCGTGTTTATTTCTTCTTCACAATGCCAGAAAATGTTCTAATCGCTCCAAATTCTGTTGATTCCACTAATCCTTTTCATCTCGGATCATCCGATACTCCTAATTCGCTTCTCGTTTCTACTCAATTCAATGGAATCGGCTTCAACTCCTGGAAACGATCTATGATAATCTCATTGTCTGCGAAAAACAAATTAGGATTTGTTGATGGTTCGATTACTCAACCTGCAATTACCGATGTCAATTATCCCATCTGGTACCGTGCCAATTCAATGGTAATTAGCTGGATCCTCAATTCAATTTCACCGGTCATTAGTGAAAGTCTCCTCTTCCTTCCCACAGCCTTTGAGATCTGGAACGAACTTCATCAAAGGTACGAACAGTCTGATGGCGCCCTCATATACCAGATTCAACAACAACTTTACTCTCTCTCTCAAGGTGATACACCCTTCTCAACCTATTTCACCAATTTCTCCAAAATTTGGGATGAAATCCGCATGATTCAATCAATTCCTTCTTGTACTTGTGGTGCATCTGCAAGAATTGTAAAGTTCTTTGAGGATCAACGACTAATACAGTTACTTATGGGACTTAATGAGTCTTATAAAATCATTAGGGGACAAATACTTATGATGAAACCATTACCAACTCTTGCTACTGCTTATTCCCTAATCATTCAAGAAGAACGACAACGCGCAATCAATATTCCTTCCTCTCTCACTTCTGATACTATTGCTATGCAAGTTTCATCTGAATCAAATAATCCTTCTAAGAAGTCCTTAACATGCAATCATTGTAAAAAACCTGGTCACACCAAAGCTCAATGCTACCGACTCCATGGATTTCCTGCAAACTTCAAATTCACTAAGAATAAGAAGGATGAGTCTAAACATGTTGTTCAGAACGTGATTTCTAATGATATACCTATGATTTCTCAAGACCAGTATCAACACCTTCTCAATCTGATCAACAATAATTCTATGCATTCATCTGCTTCATCTTCTCAAGACAGTTCTATCATAACTTATGGTGTTATGCAGTCTGGAGGTACTTCGTTTGATTTTAAAACATTTGCAGCTAATGTTTATAAATCTAGTGCCTCTTTACAACAACACATTTCTTGGATTGTTGATTTTGGTGCCACTAACCACATTTGTTCTAATAAAACTCTTTTCATATCACTTTCTAAACTCCCACAGACACAATTTCTTGGTCTTCCTAATGGGAATGACGCAACTGTCTCCTTTATTGGTAACATTCAATTACATGATTCGATTACTCTTCATGATGTTCTTTATGTTCCTACTTTCAAATATAATCTCATCTCAATTTCCAAAATCGCTTCTCAACTTCACACATTCGCAATATTCACTGCTAATAGTTGTCTGTTGCAGGACCCTTCAGTGAAGAATAAAGTTGCTCTTGGACCTTTTGGCAAAAGGATCAACGACCTTATGTCTTCGATCATTATGATCTTAAACAGAATTTTTCTTTTTATTTTTCTGTCATGCCTTTTTTCACAAATTCTTGTTTCAATGTAAACAGTTCTTCTTCTGATGTTTTGTTATGGCATAAACGTTGTGGTCATATTCCAGTTAATAAACTCCATACTCTTTCTCTTACTTCTAGTAACAAAGATACTTTGGTTGATTCTTGTGATGTTTGCTTCAAGGCTAAACAACACAGACTTCCTTTTCCCAAAAGTATTTCATCCACCTCTGCCATTTTTGACTTAATTCACATTGATGTTTGGGGACCTTACAAACATGTATCTCATGATGGTTTTAAGTTCTTTCTAACCATTGTAGATGATTATAGCAAACATACTTGGGTTCACATGCTTAATCAGAAAAGCTATGCTTTCACATTGATTAAACACTTCATTGCTTATGTTCAAACTCAATTTCATGTGGTTGTCAAATCTATTAGAACAGAAAGGCATTCAATTTTTACAATCTAGGGGTATTTTACATCAGAAGTCTACCGTTCATACCCCTCAACAAAATGGACTTGTTGAGAGAAAACATCGACACATTCTTGAAGTGGCAAGATCTCTATACTTTCAATCTGGTTTAGGCAATATTTTTTGGAATGAGTGTGTCAAGACGGCAGTCCACCTCATTAACAGAATGCCCACAAAGGTCCTCAAACACAAAACGCCATATGAAATTCTTTATAATCAAATACCAGATCTTTCTCATCTAAAGGTGTTCGGTTGCTTATGCTTTGTCAAAACTTCACCAGTTGCTCATGATAAATTCATGTCTCGTTCACATCCATGTATTCTTATTGGATACCCAACCGGACAAAAAGCATACAAAGTCCTAAACCTCATCAATCACAAGATTCATATTACACGAGATATAATCTTTTTTGAGAATTTATTCCCTTTACATTCTCTTAAACAACCTTCTCCTGCTTCCTTTAAACCTTTTTTACCTACAAATTCCTCTGATGTTTCGATCAATATGCCTACTTTTCTACGTCAGCAACCACCTTCACCTACTATACCTTCACCTACTCTGTCTTCTTCTAATAATTCTACTGAACATCCTTCACCTGTTCTTAGACGTACTACATGTGTTGTTCAACCTCCATCGCGATTACAAGATTATATTTGTAATCATGTTACTTCAAATGACATTTGTCCTCATACTATTACTGAACTATGTATTCCTTCTACATCTACTGCTTCTTGTCAATCTCGTTTTTTTTCTAAATTTGCTTTTCATACTTCTCTCCATGTTCAAGAACCAGCTTTTTATTATCAAGCAAAAGGAGATCCAAATTGGGAACAAGCAATGGCAACCGAACTTCATGCTCTAGCTGCTAACAAAACTTGGGATATTGTTAAACTACCTAAAGGTAAGAAACCCATCTCCTGTAGATGGGTTTACAAAGTAAAATACAAAGATGATGGACAAATTGAAAGGCATAAAGCCCGTTTGGTAGCCAAAGGCTTTACGTAAAAAGCTGGTATTGACTATCACGACACATTTTCTCCAGTTGTCAAATTCAATACTGTTCGAAGTATTGTCTCTTTAGCTGTGAAAAAGGACTGGATAATTCAACAATTAGACGTCAATAATGCTTTCCTTCATGGTGACCTTCATGAAGAGGTTTACATGAAGCTTCCACCTGGCTTTCATGTTGATTCTCCACATTTAGTTTGTAAACTTAACAAATCTTTGTATGGCCTGAAGCAGGCATCTTGCCAGTGGTACGCGAAACTTTCACATGCTCTTAAACTTCAAGGTTGCCATCATTCTCATAACGATTATTCGTTATTTCTAAAGAAAGATGACAACTTTATCACTATAGTGGCTGTATATGTCGATGACATTCTTGTTACCGGCAATAATCCTGAAGAAATCACTCAGCTAAAGATGTTTCTTGATGAAAAGTTCAAAATTAAAGATTTGGGATCCATTAATTACTTCCTTGGTCTAGAGTTTACAACTGTTTCTGATGGCATGGTTGTACATCAAAGCAAATTTGTTAGAGAACTTCTATCTCTATATCCCATAACTGATGTTACTTCTGTTTCAACTCCTCTACCTAGTAAACTCACACTTCTTACAAAAATAGATAACCCCTTGCAAGATCCTACGTTGTATCGACAACTTATAGGAAAATTGAATTTTTTGTTACACACTCGACCGGATTTAGCCTTTTCAGTTCAATATCTCAGCCAATTCAATCAACAGCCTTCTCAAGCTCATTTTGAAGCTGCTTTACACGTTCTCAAATATGTTAAAAATACTTCTTCTCAAGGCATATTCCTCAACAAACGTCCCATTTTTGGTCTTGAAGCATATTGTGACTCAGACTGGGCTGCATGTCCCATTACGCGAAGATCCGTTAGCGGTTTTTTCATAATGTTTGGTGGCACTCCCATATCTTGGAAATCAAAAAAGCAGCTTACTGTCTCTCTATCATCTGCAGAGGCAGAATACCGTTCAATGAGGCGAATTTGTTCCGAATTGGCGTAGCTAAGCCGTCTTTTCAATGAGCTTGGCTTAACTAACATTACACCAATACCCTTAAAATGTGACAATCAAGTTGCCGTTTATATAGCATCTAATCCGGTTTTCCACGAAAGAACGAAACACATTGAAATTGACTGCCACTTTGTACGTGAAAAATTACAAGAGGGCTTAATTGTCTTATCCCATACCTCGACACATGATCAGTTGGCAGACGTGTTTACTAAATCTCTCCCAGGACCTCTTCATGACAAAGCCATTTCCAAGCTGCATTTACGGTCTCCAGCTTGCGGGGGGTGTAGGACTTAATATGTAAAAGTTTTTATTTGATAGGGGTATTTTAGTCTTTTGTATAACAGTTTGTTGTTTTAGTTATTGTTAGTTAGTCGTTGTATATAATCTGTTGTAACTGTCATTCAGAGTAATGAGATTCAATCTCTTCAGCTCATCTCTCATCCTTCCCTTGTTTCTCTCTCTCCGATCAACTAAGTCTAACAATAAAACCCTAACTCAATGTAGCCAATTGAAGCTCAAGAAATTCGAAGTGTGTACGAGTTATAATGGTCGATTTGAATCACAAGTCCACAATTGGATTCGTTATGCTATAAGTCGTGAGGTTGAAGTGCTTAATTTGAGATTCGGGGATAAGGGATTGGTAATTCCGGTTCTGTTGGATCAAATTTTTTCATCAGTTCATGTTTTAGAAAGCTGCATATTGACTCCAAGTGGGGTGATTAGTTGGACAAATCTTAGGAGTTTGTCTATTACCAGTGGAAAATTAGATGAAGATTTGATTGAAAACATATTATCTGGCAGTCCTCTATTAGAAACGTTGGTATTGAATTATTGCAATGGATATAGGCGGCTCGATATTACTTCAAAGAGCATTAAGAAGTTGGTGTTCTCTGGATACATGGATCCTTTTTGTCTAAATTTTGACAGCATTATTGAAATCAATGCTCCTAATATTTCATTGCTAACAATTGAAGAAGATTTGTATTTGGGGAATGTTTTGTTGGTAAATGTGTCTTCTTTAGTGGAAGCTAATTTGGATTATGCACACTTTGGTCATATGGAGAGACCACGTGAAGAAGTAGAAGAAGAAATGCTTAAAGGATTATTACTGAATCTTCACCATGTAAAGGAGCTTAAAATTAGGGGTTCCTATTTTAAGGAAAATTTTGGGGGTTCCACTTTTAAGGTAAAATTTCTTTTCCAATATCAATTTAAAAATCTTATGATCATTAGCTTTAGTAGTACTTCATTGTTTATCCTTTGTAAACTTGTAGAATGTAAATGATCATGATTATGACTATGTGCTTCAAGTCATAGTAATCACTATGAAAATGCACATTCATATTTGTTAATCATTTTCATTATTCCTGTTTGCTCTATTCATAATTCATGCGTTGCACTGTTCTTATTTTTGTTGTCTTCTCACTCATATTTTTGTGTTGATAGGTTTTCAATCGTTTGGAGGCTAAAGGTTTCGTGTTTCCATCAAATTTGAAGTTTCCTGTTGATAATTGTGATTGATGTGATGGTGATCCAGAGTAATTCAATCAGAAGCATTTATTGTAGTTTAGAACTTTTGTAGTCTCTGTTCTTTTATGAGTAATGGCTTTTTCTTGAGAAAAATGTACAAATGTTTTTTTTTGGGTACGAGAGAGAATGGTGAACATTTTGAATCAAGTGATTTTGTTGAAATTAGATCATAGCCGTTTAAAAAAATTATCTAACATAGAAATAGTTACAATAGACTTTGGATTGGGTGCTTAATGTTTTGGTAAGTGTGTTGTTTTGCGGTGAAATATTGAATAACTATCACAAATATTCTAAAAAAATGTATATTAAGTTTGTTTGTTGGTGGTTATCTTTATCTGTATTGTGTATATATGTGAACAAGTATTGTGTATATGAAGATTTGAAGTATTTGTATATGGTCTTTACTGAAGTTAGAGTTACACTTGAATCAAACAGACAACCATATACATACAAAAACACAGTCGCACACATCATAGACACACATAGTTCCAATTGTTACATGGATCGATTCTAATAGTGGCAACGGTAGTGATTGAGAGACCCTTGCGGTAGATAGAAAAAGAGAGTATCTAGGGATGTTACTTGTGATTGGCATGGGAGTGGGAGTGGGAGTGAGAATGATTTAGTTGAAAGTGGAGATTGATGATGCTTTGAATTTATGTTTAGGCATTTTAGTTATTATAAAATATTTTCTTCTCTTTTTATGTTTGTTTTTGTAAGGTTTACTTGGTTCTGTTGGATCCTCTTTTTTGTGTTCCACATCGTTTCTTATTTCAAATACTTCAAATACTGATCCATTGACTGTTTAGTATGGTGGATGGTCTTACTGCAATGTATCTTTTGTAGTTTAGAAGCTTTGTTTTTGTTTTTGTTCCTTATATCTTTTCTTTTGCTACTACATTGTTTGTGCTTGATTCAGCCTTCAATGAGTTGTGACATTTATTTGAGCAAATTGGGCAAATGGTTCCAGGTATGCTATTCTCTTGACGAACATATGATTATGAACTGAAGATAACACACGGTTTCCTCGAGCAAAATAAAAGATGACAAAAAGACAATATTAATATTAGATATTTTTTCGATAGAAGTTTGTCTAGAAAAAACTTGGGTTCTTGTATGAACTCTTTTTAAAATTACGAGTAAATTACCATTATGGTCCCTGTGGCTTGGTCAAATTTGCAGTTTCAGTCCAACTATTGAAAAGTTGATAGTCCATTTCCTCTTGATTTCCAAATCTTGAGGTTTTGGGAGTATTTTATTTTTTAATATATTTTTCTTTTATTTTTATTCAATTTTAATTTAAAATTGAAGAGGTCCCACCCCATCCCCTTCTTCCTTCTCCTACCACCACCGGTGACCCAAGTTCATGAGTGATGAGTGGTTTAACAGGTGTGAGATATAATCAGCTAATTTACCTCAAAATCTAACTATTTGCCCATAGATAATCCCAAAATGGCAAAATCATATTTATAATCCGATTTTTTTTTTTTTTTGAAAATGCAAACTAGATCAATTCTAAAGTCTAAAACTACTAGCCCTTTAAGTTCTAATGACAGAATGGTTGTAAAATTTTGGGAAGAAAAAGAAAGAGAAAACCCAAGAAACCTAATGTGTTCCATGGACAATGCTATGTTTTTCAAGCTATTTACAGAGCCACCAATTAGACAAACTATAAGATTTATGAATCTTCAAAATTGGATCGGAGTGAATGGCATATATATAGTACAAGGTTACATGCAAGTAAATAGGAAAAGATTACTACAGTATTAACCACAATTAAGAATTCTCGTAATCTCTAGAAGATTAGTGAGATATCACTTTTATACCCCCCCCAAAAAAACTAGGGAGGAGGTGGGGAACCATGATCAAATTCTCAGATTACCTTCTTTATTTGCGATTTTGATGATTATTTTGGTTATTTGGGTTTTAATGCCGTTCAAAAAAATAGGCTTCTATTTTGCTATTTTTTATAAAGGTTAAAAAAATTGTCTTTCTTTGCTTTTTCTTTTTTCTTAATTAGAGTCTTGATATACTATTCTTGGTGATTGTAATGTATCGGTATCTTAGATCATCTTTGACCGAGTGAAAAGTGAATGGAGACTATCTCCTTAATAATATGCGTCGTTCTAATAAACATAAAATAAAAGATAAGTATAAAAAAAAATAAAACGGTTGGTGGTATTCAAAAGTTCTTTGAATAAGTTGTCTTCTATATTCAACTTTTGTACAGTTTAGTTTCTCACAGGGGAAAGCAACGAGAGCTCTGTTTCCCGCCATGGAAACGGTGGAAGAAAGACAATATCGACCTAAAATTGCCCCAAAACAACTAAAGCTTGAAGAAATCGTGGAGGAGGGGGGAGAAGATCGAATCAGTGCATTGCCAGATTGCTTGCTTATTGAAATCCTCTCTCGTTTACCCTCCACAAAAGACGCCATTAGAACAGGTACACTCTCCAAGCGATGGAAACATGTTTGGACTTCAGTTCCTACGCTCAGTTTTGCACTTAGAGACTATGATCCCTTTACTTATAGTCACCCAAACCCTGACTCAAGGCCCGACTTCGTTTCATCCGTCGATAAAACCCTAACTCAATGTAGCCAATTGAAGCTCAAGAAATTCAAACTGTGTAGCAGTTATGATATTCAATTTGAATCACAAGTCAACAATTGGATTCGTTATGCTATAAGTCGTGAGGTTGAAGTGCTCGATTTGGAATTCTGGAATATGGAAACTTCTCTAGTTGAGGTTCTGTTGGATCAAATTCTTTTCAGCAGTTCATGTCTTACTAATCTTACATTAGAAAGCTGCAAATTGAATCCAAGTGGGGTGATTAGTTGGAAAAATCTTAGGAGTTTGTGTATTTCCAATGGAAAATTAGATGAAGATTTGATTGAAAACATATTATCTGGTAGTCCTTTATTGGAAACTTTGGAGTTGAGTTATTGCTATGGTTATAGTCGGCTTGATATTACTTCAAAGAGCATTAAGAACTTTGTGTTCTCTGGATACATGGATCCTTATGGTCTACTTGATGACAAGATTATTGAAATCAATGCTCCTAATATATCATCACTAACAATTGTAGAAGATTTGGATTTGTGGAATGTTTTGTTGGTAAATGTGTCTTTTTTAGTCGAAGCTAACTTAGATTATATAAAGTTGGGTCATTGGGATATAGAAGTAGAAGAAGAGTTGCTTAAAGGATTAATACTGAATCTTTGCCATGTCAAGGATCTTAATATTGGGGGTTCTTGTTCTAAGGTAAAATATATTTTCCTTTGACAATTTATATCTATGTAAAAAACATTGTTTATCCTTTGATAAAGTTATTAGATAAAAATGATTAATGATTATGACTGTGCTTCAAATCATAGTGATCACTTTGTATTGTGGTGTTTGGTAGGTTATGTCTCGCTTGGAAGCTAAAGGTTTTGTGTTTCCATCAAATATGAAGTTTCCTGTTAATATTCGTGATTAGCGTGATGGTGATTCAGAATAATTCAGTTGGTGAAGCTTTGAGTTCCTGTTTTGGCATTTTTGTTATCGTGAAATATTTTCATCTCTTTTTCTGTTAATTTTTGGAAGGTTTACTTGGTTCCATTAGGTTCTCAATTTCTTATTTAAAAATATTGATTGATTGGCTGTTTCATCAGTTTTTTCTCTATCTTTTTCTGTCTAGCTAATGCTGTTAATTAGTTGTTAATCTCAATTGATCAAGCAATTATAAAAAATACATAAAAGCAATTATAAAAAGTACATGAAAGCAATCGCATGTAACCAACCTTGGCATGGGTTTTTGAAGGATCAAGCTTATGATGAACAAATTTATGTATATTTTGGAGTACTTTTTACATTTTTTCCTCCTTTTGGAGTAGTTTTGAACATTTTCTTCTTTTTCATATTCTTGAGACCAATGATCTTGTGCTTTTGCTAAATCTCCTTTTGATTGCCCTTGTTCTTATTTGTCGCATTCTAACACCAAAATACATAGACTTATGTAATCATTGAGTTATTTGAGATTGCATATCGTGAATTCGGGGAGGAGTTAGGGTGGTGGGAGTGGGCTCGAGAAGGCCGCGACACAGGAGCTGGCAAGGTCGGTACCAACACCTACACCACCCCGTCCCCACTTCTGGTATTGTAAAAATCCAACCAGCACCGATGATCTTATGCCGCTCATCCCTCTTTTTTCTTTCTTTCTTTCTCAACTGTTCAAAGGTATGTTCCACGGCGGTGATATTTAGGATTTCAAAGTTTTTTCAAGGAAAAAAAAGAAATATCAAACTTTACTAGAGGAATAAATTGAAAGACAAAACTTTATAATGGAAGCAATTTTTTTAAAATATAAAAAAATAAGTGACTGAAAGCTAATTGAGAAATATTTTTTCCATAATCAGTTTAATAAAAACATATTCATATATTTTTTTTATAAATATGTCAAATATATCAAAAAGTAAATTAAATAGTATTATACATTTATCAGATAAGAATATATTTATTTCGGATTTTCACCATAGGGTGTAATTTATTTTAGATTTTTGTATTAATATTTTGAAAAATATATTTATTTTTATTCACACACTAGTCATGAGTAAAAGTCATTGAATGATATGATTATAATATGTGTTTATCGTATAATATGGTTTGCATCACGCGCGTTGCAATGGAGACCATGCATTCGTTTGAAAATCACCATATATCAAATACATAATAAAACATAAAAAAAAATTGTAAAAACGAAAAACTCTTCGAAATCATATAATTTTATAATCAAATTAATAATATTATTAATAGTATTTTATTTTTTAACCGTATTCTATTTTCCATATAAGAATATAATCTTAATATAAATTTATTTTGTAACTTATGTCGATTGTTAAAAAACTTATGTAATTAATTAGATTTTAAGAAATGTGTATTATATTTTTTAGATAGACAATTTTATAGATTACAATAATTATCTATCCATTCAATATTATTTTAATGACATTATAATAAAATTTACAGGGCCAGTCCTGAGGGAGGTCAACCCGGGCGACCGCCCAGGGCCCATGCCTCTAAGGGGCCCAAAATTTTTATGTTATATATATATATATATATATATATATATATATATATATATATATATATATATATATATATATATATATATATATATATATATATATATATATATATATATAATTGAATTGGTTTATAATTTTAATAGGATAAGTAGCCACTAAGCCCAACAACAATGCATTTAGCCCAAGAAAAACCAAAATTTTTATTGTATTTGTGACTTTGAAGGGCCCATTGTTTCTTCTCGCCCCGGACCCAAAATATGTTTGGAACGACCCTGAAATTTTAACAAAATAGAAGTATAAATATCAATATTTTACAATATCCGTTAAAAGAGGTTTTTAATATATATATATATATATATATATATATATATATATATATATATATATATATATATATATATATATATATATATATATATATATATATATATATATATATATATATATTATATCGCCTAGAAATTTGAAAAGAAAATTAAAGGAGCACATGCCGTCAACCATTGTTTCAAAAACAAACCTTTGAAAAACCATATGCCGTCAACCATTCTTTCATGGATATATTTGCATGGATATAGATACATGGAGATATAGTTATATGTTAATGATTTGAGAGGGTAGTTTACTTTTTAAAATGTTTATATTTAGGTAATAATGTTTTTTTTGTTCACATTTACTTATTTAACTTGTTATACATGTTCAAAAAAGGGTAATATGACCGGCTGGTGAAGTTTTCTCCGTCATATTACTTTTTTTTTAACAGGTATAACAAGTAAAATGGGTAAATGTGAACAAAAAAAAACATTATTACCTAAATATGAACATGTTACTTTTAACTTAAAAGTTGTAAAAAAATATTTTTCAAAAACTAAAAAAAATGTAAAAAAAGTTTGGATCAAACTTGAAAAATAAAAACAAGATATAGGTTAAATTTTCAAGAGAGAAAGTTTGAGAGGTGGATGAAACTGTAAAAATGTATAGGCCTTGATCGTAAAAACAAAACCATCACCCTGATGGCCTAGTGGATAAGGCTTTGGACTATTTCTCTTCCTCCATAAAGAGGTTCCAAGTTCTAATCTCACTCCCTCCCTTTCCCCATAGGGAGTGTTAGGTTTCAATCAGGGGATAGTCACTGGCCACCTCTCTACCCCCGTAGGTGATTGACCCGGACCACCCTGCTGCCAGGTGTGCGTGGGCCCCGAGGTTGCTTCATCAGGGTCATCCAAAGGATGGGTCGAGTGGGGTCATCGGTTATCAAAAAAAACAAATAAATAGAGATGTAAAGGAAAGGGGAGATAATCGAACCCATGACCTCTGCCTTACCGCTGATTTTAATTTTGCAAAAACCCGTCAATCAATATTTATGAAGGATAATTGAAATTATTAAAATAATATAGAAGTTGTAAAGAATAATTTATCAAAAACTAAAAACAAAAGGTTGAAAACAAATTGTAAAAAAAGTTTCAATCAAACTTAAAAAAGAAAAAGAAAATATTGGTTAAAATTTCAAGAAAAGAAAGTTTGACAGGTGGATTTAAAACTGCAAAAAAAGTCTAGGCCTTAATCGTAAAAATAAACAAAATAAATAGGTAGAGAATGAAAGAAGATGGAATCAGGAATCGAAATCCTAACCTCCCATTTCCTATGGCGAAATGTCTTACCAGTAGGTTGACTTTAATTTGCTTAAAAACCGTCAAACAATATTTATGATAGATAGAAAAGTTAATTAAAATAATATAAAAATTGGTATTCTTTGGTTGAAAATTATATGGAAGGATAATATATGATACCAAAATAATTCTCCTTTTCATACGGACTATTAAATCTTTCCCAATAATCATGAAGAGTTTTGTTTTGGCCTTGGCGGATTCCGCAAATATCCTTACGAAGTGTGATGCTCTTGTAGTGGGATAAAACTTGTCTTAAAATGCTATCGCCATTTGGGGTCATGTGTTTACCGATCCCGGTGGAAGGTAAAACAACCAATCTTTTGCTCTATCAACTAAAGAAAAGTGGAATATCATTAACTTTATTTGATCATCCGTAACTCCTTGCAGCTTTATACTCGAGCAAATAATGTGAAACATCTTCAAGTGCTTGTGAGGATATTCGTTTTCCAACCCATGATAGGTAGGAAGATGATGGACTAAACCGGATTTCAACTCCATTCCGGGTTCAATAGCGGGATATTAGATGTCAATAAGAGTTTAGTGATATTCGTTTCCATTATTTGCCTCAAGGTTCTTTCAGGATTGTGGTTTCCTTCCATTTGAATTGGGTTTATAGGGATGGGTTGTTCAAGGTTTATGAGATATGTATCGGTTGTGTTAGGAATAGGTTTGGGAATAAGGGGAGGTGTTTTGGGAATTTCTTGTCGGGTATCGGGGTTCGATTCGGTTTCAATGTCTGTCACACTCGAAGAATCATATTGGTTTTCAAACACCACGGTGGTACCGAAAGTTTGACCTTTTTGAATCCTCGTTTTCTTTTCTCAAGTGTCTTGTTTCTTTTTCGATTTCGGGATTGAACTCCAAGATACTAGTATGAAGGGATCTGGGCATAGAAAAAAAATTGATTAAGAATACCAATCCCTGACAACGGTGCCAAAATTTGGTGGTTGTCAAGGCCAACAAAATTAAACCTTATTTCTATAACACAAGATAGCGTATAACGGTAAAGTGGTAGAATCCACAAAGATTGGTTTAATTTGTAAAACTGTGTGATCAATTCATAAAAGTATATCATTTTAGACAAAGTAAAAGAAAAGTGGGGGTTTTGCGTATTGAGTTTGAAATGTAACAAGTAATATAATCAAAATTTGGCGAAATGAATCAAGAAGAATAAACAAACTTATGAAGTGAAATTCAACAATGGATGAAAGATCAATATTGAGATTATAATCTAAAACACAACTAGTTTATTTATCATTATAGTTTATGGTGCAATGTTTAGGTTCAAACCACATTGGCTAAAACAACTCAAAAGCGTGAGTCATCTAGACCCTCTTAATTCATATAGACATTAGAAAATCTCTTAATATATGTCTTAATCAAAATCATGAGTCAAATAAGCATTTGGTTCAAGTAATTTGACTAGCAATAAGCTCCAAGGGTCACCAAATCTAAACAAAAGTTACAAAAGCCTACACTTTAATTTTTTAGATAATAAAACCTTGTGATTTAGTATGAAATAAAAAGCATCCATAAAAATCAATTGTTACCAAATTACTTCCAAGATCAATTGCATAATCTAAGAGGTAAATAACAACAATCATTCAAACATTTGAACCATGTATAGAAACACTAGAACAATCATAGAACTTCAGACGACGGTTTTTATTCATGGATGAACACTAAACTCATAAACCATTCAAAAATATCTAGTTGTCATGGATTAACACCCAATATTGAAGATAAAAACCAATCCAAGCATGGCTAGAACAACAAATAAGAGAAATAAAATTGTACCAAACATTCAAGTATCAAAGAGTCACAAATCCAAGTGAAGAAGTGATGAAGAAAATGCTCCAAGAAGGTTTCTCTCAAGCCCTAGCTTGCTACTGGTCGTGCGTGTTGAAGAATCGTCTGAAAACCCCTTTTCCAATCCCCCAAATAGTAGTGCCTCACATGAAAGGACAAAAACACCCTTCTGCCCGTTTGCGTGGGCAACACAAAGTGCATGTAAAATCCACACGGGGAACGTGGATTCGCAGAAAGCCCAAAACGGGCATGATCTGTGTCTCTTTCACCAAGAGTCCTATTGTCTCCTTCCTTCTTTGTTCAAACCCGACTTTGACTCTCATTGACCACCTTTTGGGTCATAGATCTTCATTTTATCCAATAACATCTTCATAATCCATTGCCTTAATCCAATTCCATAGCCCAATGATCTACAAACCTTCCAAGCATCCACATAAATCTTCTCGCTCTGCCTCCCGAGAAATCTCCTCCCGCGCTAGTCTTCTAAAATATATGCAATTTAACACAAAAGACTATAAACTAAACCAACAATTAAGATAAGCACAAAAATTAAAGCTTCTACAAATACAAATACACCTAATACATCGAAACTCATTGCCCATGGATAAAGAAAAACTGTTTCAACATCAAAAACAACAAAAGCTAGAGCAAACATATAATAGTAGAAGCCAGAAACTAAATTGTAACCAAGCGTCGCCTATTGATTCTATACCCGATTCATAACTAGAAAGTTTCTTCGGTCCTTTGCTAATCGGAGCTAAAAATCCCGAAATGAAAAATACCAAAATAGGAATAAGACTTGATATTATTAGAAATGCCCAAAAATATCATATTCGTAAAGCAGAAACATAGATGCACTTCTATGAATGTGTAAAATATACCAGATTAGTCAATTAGACTTGAAATTGTTAAGTCCTTCATAACTCTTTAGTTAAAGTAATAATTGCTTTTGGTCGAACCATCTAGTTTCCTTGGATTAAGTAAATAATAAAAATAGAAAATATGCATGAGAATTATACTAAAAATGAATTAAAATGTGTTAAATAAATTATAAAAAAAAGAAATAAAAACGAAGTGTCACTGATTTGAGAATGTTAGGTTGCGTGCTTAATCCAATTAGGGTGATTAGCTGGAAAAATCTTAGGAGTATGCTCATTGCCTATGTGAATTTTAGATGAAGATTGGATTGTAGAACATATTATCTGGTAGTCATGTATTGGAAACTTTGATATTGGATAGTTGCTATGGCTTTAGTCTCCTCAATATTACTTCAAAAAGCGTTAAGAACTTGGTGTTAATTGGATACCGGAATGCAAAGGTTAAATATGATGAAGTTGGCGATATTATCAAAATCAATGCTCCCAATATTATTGAGTGGAAGCTTTTATGATGTTACTTATGATTGGTCAACAAGTTGGGGCTAGCCCACTTGGCTAACAAGGTGATTACTAACAAGGAGGTCATGGGTTCAAACTCTGACACTAACATAACAATGAGTAGTTTAGGAGTAGGAGTAGGATAGATTTGCCGTTCAAAAAAAAAAAAAAAAAAAAAAAAAAAAAGACCTTATAAGTTGGTCTGATAGTGATTTGGAGTGACTTGGTTGAAAGTGAAGATTGGTGATGCTTTGAGTTTGTAATATTCTTAAAGTATTTATTCTGCAGAATGATTTCCCCTTATAAGTTTATATGAAACCAATTGTGTTGACAAATTGATGATGTTGGTTGATATACTTCGCGTTCACCAATGAACTACTTAAGGTTATAGTTATATTAACACAAGGTTCTAGGAATTTAATTGTCTTATGTATCATGGGTTCTATGTAAAGTAAAAAACTTGAGGATTTTTAACCATGCAAACATAAACGGATGATTCATCGTTTCAATGCAAACAATTTCTACAAAATATATCATAATAGAAGTCCCATCCGTTAAGTAAATTTTGATATTTTTCCGAAGACATGCTACTTAGCAAGCATGATGAAAGTTTACACTCATAAAATCTTGATAGTTTTTGGATGCGACAATATGAAAAACAACTAATATCAATGCCTATACTTGAGAGAATACCACTATTTAGGAACTGATTATAGAGTCTTTATCTCCAAAATGATAATGATAAGATATAATAAGAATTAAGCAAAAGATAAGTAATGAACACGTAAAATATGCGTAGAAATCCATTGGAGACGTGCAACATTCATTATAAGAATAACGAAGATCAAGAAACCAAAAAAAAATCGTGTTGGAAGTTTAACAAACGAATGTTTAAATGTCTAGAGAATACAAGACCATATGAATTAAGAAAAACAAATACCAAAGTTCTAGACTTTAGTGCCATCTTTTTCACATACCATGTTTTTCACATGATGCAACCAATAATAAATTGTGAAGTTTTATACACTTATCAGAAAAAAAATTGTAGTTAATAAACACGTTGTACAATCATAAATTACACAACGCTCTACTTCAAATATATATAACCATTTGTATGCATTTCCTTTATAACTTTTTCATTATCGGATCAAAAAGTTTGTGACGTTTGCATAAATTGGTATTGATTGTAACTATTTGATAAGTTAAGAGTCAAATAATAAAAATATTGGATAATCGGTTTCATAAAGTTGCAACAAACCGATTTATAAGTGACAATATTTCTATAAAATTATTCTTATAGTTGATAAAAAAATAAGTTGTCATAATTAGTTCAAATTCCCAACAATATATAATAATGATAATTTTTTTTTTGTCATTTTATCAATTAATTTCTTGCTTGGCCAAGATCCGACAAATGGTAAAAGAAAACTAATTCTCTTCTTATTACAACTTCATGTAATAAAAAGACATCCAAACATAATATCTTATAATATGTTCTCTTACTCTAATTACCAAATTCCGATTATTTAATATCACATAACCAATTTCACAACGCACTTACAACACTTTATATCCTCTTCTTGAATAGAATAAAGTTTATACAATTATAAAAAAGTGTTTGTTAGTGAGACCTCGTATTTTGACATGATGAATCCAAAAACAAAATTATTAGAAAAAAGAAAATAAATCTTGTATTTTTCCAATTGAGGGCTGTTTCAAAAGCCACCATGCTCGACACTTTTAATGACCAAAGGCCCATCTTTTGCGTTTGTCAAATACCATAAATCTCGGTTAGTAAAAAAGGATTGGCATCATTGTAATTTCAAGAATATAAAAAACACCCTTTTTGTGGGGTGAAGCAATAGACTATTACTCACTTTCTCTCTCATCACCTCAGAACATACCAAAAGAGAGACGAGCTGTATTCACATGTAGTTGTTTGGCTGATGGGGTCTCTTTATGACCTGAAAATTTAATCAAAAAGGCCTTCTTTTTCCATTTCTCTAACTCGCCAAAAGAGGAAAACAAAATTTCCCCCTTTTTGCCGTCACGCTCGCCGGAGGCCGGAGCACAGAATGCCCGGTGACCAGGTACGTACATCTTTCTTTACAACTTCTTAGTTTCTCGCAAGGAGTTCTTGTGTAAATCGTCTTTCTCGGTTTCTGTAAAATTTGGGGAATTTAAAGGAAATCGAGAAAGAAAACCTCCAACTGTGTTGTAGCGTAAAGAATTGGAATTAGGGTTTCTGACTTCTTACAAGGAGTTCTTGCGTAAAAGTTATTTCTTGGTTTCTGTAAATTGGAAAATTTCAAAGTAAATCAAGAAAGAAAGCTCGAATTGTGTTGTAGGGTACAAAATCGAGAGTAGGGTTTCTGATTCTGCGATCTTTGAGTGGATTTTGTAGAGTTAGGGCACGATTCATTATCTTGAGTTGTTCCAGGGGTTCAATTAGGGTTTCAAAGGTCTATAATATGGAAATTTCTATTTAATTTGGTGTTAATGTTAGCTTATACTTGCTAGATCAGTGCTATATCGTATGATATATATTTGTTTCTGAACTTTAAATTCTTTTGGATGAGTTATTTTCTGGTTTATTGAGTTGATCTGGTATACCGTTCTGGTTTATTTAATTTTTTTGGTTTAAAAAACATATTTTTTGCTAAAACGTGCTTTGAGTTCTCATGAATCTGATTATCTGAATTAGATTCTAGGGGGTGTTTAAATGTGTCATGTGTCACAATTTCTTATGAAAGTTGCATGAATGTCTTATTACTTATTAGGTTTTATATTTCAGTTCTTATACTTTCTATATTGTTGTTTCATTAATCGCAATTTGAAAGATAATCATTTGGGATATTTTACTGTTTTTCCATATATAAACAATTGAATTAATAGCTTCATTTATGTTTTTCATACACTTTTCTGGAAAAGAAAACGTAGTTGATGCGATAATAACAATATTAATTCCGTTGATACAAAATTCCAAGACTGTTTTTGGCATTTTTTTTCTTACATAAATGATATCATAACAATTTAATCCAAAAAAATTTCTTAAAATAAATTATTCAGGAAATGTCTGCCCCGGTTATTGATGGGAATGAGGCAGCAGCTGGTCACATCATATCAACTACAATCGGAGGCAAGAATGGAGAACCAAAGCAGGTATTATTATAATTTATAAAGTTAGGGGTAGTTTGGTAATTTTACATTATCTCAATAATAAGCTTTTTACAACAATTTATTGCAGACTGTTAGTTACATGGCAGAGCGCATTGTAGGAACTGGATCATTCGGAACCGTTTTCCAGGTATGCATTTCTTCTAATTAAATAAAATTCAAAAAAGAAAAAGAAATAACCAAGGGCAAATTTGTAAAAAGTTAGGACTTACTTGGGAAAATCTCATTTCTCTGACTTTAAGTCAAAAAGAAACAGCACCTTAAACGTTACACACTTACACCTTACACAATATAACCTTTTGTTTTACTAATTTTTTAAAACTTTTTATTTATTTCAGGCAAAATGCATAGAAACAGGGGAAACTGTTGCGATAAAAAAAGTTTTACAAGACAAAAGATACAAGAACCGCGAGTTGCAATTAATGCGCGCAATGGACCATCCTAACCTTGTTACATTAAAGCATTGTTTCTATTCGACTACAAGTCGAGAAGAGCTTTTTTTAAATCTTGTAATGGAATATGTCCCCGAGACAATTTCTAGGGTTATAAAGCATTATAATGATCAACGCCAAAATATGCCCCTCATTTATGTGAAACTTTACACGTATCAAGTGAGTTTTGTTGATTTATCACCAGGGACTGTTTTTGTTACTTTTTTGTTTTATGGGGACTGATAGTGAATGTTTCAGATATTTAGGGGGCTTGCGTACATGCATACGGTTGCGGGAGTATGCCATCGGGACTTGAAACCTCAAAATGTTCTGGTTTGTGAATTTGTCTTGTGGAAGTTCTTCTTTTTGGTTTTATTTTATTAAACTTTTAGGGTTTATTTATTTATTTATTTTTACTTTTTCTTTTTCTTTTTGCAGGTTGACCCTTTTACTCACCAAGTCAAGATTTGTGATTTCGGAAGTGCTAAAATGCTAGTATGTTACTTTTTCACGTTCTATATGCCCTTAAATTTGCTTTTATTAAAAAAAGTTAAAATGACCATTATGTCCTTCAGTTCACTTTTGATATTTTGAAAGTTGAAACAAACCAACCTAAACTTTAATGGTGTGATTTTTCTTTCTAAAAGCTAGTTTTCTATCTTTTGACAATTTGACCATCTAAAAGTTTTTCAGTAAGTGTTTAAAGTTTACATTTTTATGTTTCAACTACAAAATGGATATAAACTTAAACTGGGGGGTATCATATCATCCTACTTTCATTAATTTCCATTATAGCATTGTATTTTCAACTTTTTCTCATCGAGTCATTGTACCTTAAAAAATCTACCGAATTGTAGCAATGCACTTACAAATTTTTTCTTATTACGGCATTATACTTTAAAAAGTAGCCAATTATAGCAATGAAAACTGCTTTGTATTTAGATAAGGGCTTTTGTCATAAAAGTCCTTAAGTTTGTCGTAAATGTTCCGTTTTGTCCTTCTATGAATTTTATGTCCACTAAAGCCCAAAGTTTGCAAACTTTTTTCCATCATTATCCTTGACACCTGTGATACAGGTTTCCAGGTTACCTTGAAATTATTTTCACATAAAAGTCTTTATGTTTGCAAATTTTTACGTTTTTACCATGAAATTAATTTTACATAGAAGTCCTTAAGTCTTTCGAAAATGTTTGATTTTGCCCTCCACCACCGCTACCACCCACCGCCACCACCACTTCCACTGTAGTGGTGGCGGGTGGTGGTGGTGGGTGGTGGCAATGTTGGAGGACAAAATCGAACATTTTCGAAAAACTCAAGGACTTCTATGCACAAATACTTTCAAGGTAACCTGGAAACCTGTTATCACAGGTTTCAGGGACAAAGATGAATTTTTTTTTACAAACTTTGGGTTTTAGTGGACATAAAATCCATAGAAGGACAAAACCGAACATTTACAACAAACTTAAGGACTTTTATGACAAAAACCCTTTAGATAACAATGCTATAAATAGGTAAAAAAGATTTAAAGTACAATGCTGTAAGGAAGAAATAAAAGTAGGAAGCTATAGTAAACAAATCAATAAAAGTAGGTTGCTTTTTCTTGCATTTAACCCTCGATGACATATTTAACCATGGTTAGGTGAGGGGAGAAGCAAATATTTCATACATTTGCTCACGTTTTTATCGAGCACCAGAACTCATTTTTGGTGCTACCGAATACACCACTTCTATTGATATTTGGTCTGCTGGTTGCATTCTTGCTGAACTTCTTCTGGGACAGGTTTGAAAATAAAAAAAAAAAAAAAACATTTTCATAACATTAAAAATCATCTTTTTACATCTTGATTCATTAATATTTCTTTTTTTTTTTTTAATATTTTTAGCCGCTATTTCCCGGAGAAAATGCTGTTGACCAGCTTGTGGAAATCATCAAGGTACGGTTCCTTTTTCTTAAGTTGAAACTATAAAATCTTATTATATTATAGAGTAAATTACATTTTTGGTCCGTACGTGTATCTGATTTTTGCAATTTTGGTCCTCCACTTCGAAGACAGACCAAAAACGTCAAATAAGGACCAAAATTGCAAGTGAAAACGTTTTAGGATCGAAATCGAAAAAACCAGCGATACTCGGGGACCAAAATTGTAATTTACTCTATTTTATAATTTCTTAAAAATAATACAACGATTTTAGGTTTTGGGCACGCCAACTCGAGAAGAAATCCGATGTATGAATCCAAACTACAATGATTTTAGGTTTCCTCAAATAAAGGCTCACCCATGGCATAAGGTATATATATAAATATATAAATATATTCTTTTTTTCCTTAAAAAATCTTTGTTAAATAACATAAATTGTAATTTTTTTAAAGGTTTTCCATAAACGCATGCCCCCAGAAGCAATTGATCTTGCATCTCGACTCCTACAATACTCCCCAAGTCTTCGTTGCAATGCCGTAAGTACCCTTACACAATTAATTACATGAGTAATAAATAACGTATTTATTATATACGTGTGTATTTAAATATTTAATTATTTATCTTAAATTTTAATGCACAGCTTGAAGCCATAGCACATCCGTTTTTTGATGAAATACGACAACCAAATGCTCATTTACCAAATGGTCGACCGTTACCTCCACTTTTCAACTTTAAACAAGAGGTAATTAACCATGTTAATAAATAAATAAATAAACACCATCTAAATCATATTTAATATTTTAATTTTGTTATCCAGTTGTCAGGAGCATCTGTAGAGCTTGTAAACAGGTTGATACCCGATCATATCAAGAAGCAAATGAATCTACAATTTCCACAGCCTTCGGGGACATAGAGAGGTGAAATATATTATGAGAAGAGCCGGTTTGGGATTTGTGGAAAAGGGCGTAAACGTCTTTTTACACAAGGGTGAAAAGTTTGAACCCGTGAAGATGGAAGTTTATGCGTTATATAGCTAGAAATACATGGAGACGAGAAATGGGAACCGAAAGGTTTGGAGTTTTGGTTGTTTGTTGCCATGATTGTGAGGCATTATACCACTCGTTTTGTAGGTATACAATTATGTTTTGTGATACTGTAGATGTTATTTTTAACTTGTTATGTAAATACCTCGGAAACTGTAGTGTTGTTTCTTTTCGATTTAATGGACTTAATGAGAACATGGTCTGATATTATAAGCTATATATGAGTGTTTCTTTTTTAGTTGGTACAATCAAAACTTGTGCCATTTGTGAGACTATGAGGAAACCTAAATAATATTGTATTTTGGGATTGATACATTGCATTTCTTCTCGAGTTGGCATGCCCAAGAACTAACAAACTGAACGTAAGAGACTATTTATTAATATTCTAAATGCAAAAAAGGAGTTAATAGCTAAATGATCATGTGGCATGGAGTCTGCGGCTAATGGTGTGGCATTAAGTCCTAAAACTAATCACCTTGCTTCTAGTCCCATGATAATTGATTCTTCCAATTTGAGATACTAATACGTTTGAGTTACAATATGGTAACCCCGTGACATTATCATCGTATCACCATTGGTTTAGTATTTACATCATTCATGAACACCATTTCCTAAGGCTGTAAACGAACTGAATGTTCAGCGAACCGTTCGTGAATTATTCGGCAGGTAGTTCGTTTATGTTCGTTTATTTAATAAATGAACGAACATGAACACAAATTCTCGTTCGTTTAGTTAAACGAACGAACATGAACAATGGTCTCGTTCGTTCAATTATGTTTGTGAATGTTCGTTTATGTTTATTCATTTAAGTTCCTTTTATGTTTATATGTGTTCAATAGTATTTAATTAGGTAACAATATTATGTGTTTGTTTATGTTCATATATGTTCAATTGTGTTTATTACAATGAAGAATCAAATTTGATTGTTACAATGAAGAATAAAATTTTTCCGGTTTCTTGCCTAATTATGATAGGAAGTTCTTCAACCGGATACGCTTATTATGGGCTTTGATAATGGCCATGGATTGGTATTCCAACTCATCAAATCAATTCAAACACAAAACTACGCTCAAAAGCATCCACAAAACTCATCATTTCTTCATAAACTTGAAATCACAACCAATAAACAAGTTGAAGTAACTAGACTAACTTTTATACATTATAGATAATTACGTGCGATTAAAAAAATACATTTCCGTTCTAGATGATCATTAATCATGATCTAGAGCTTGAAATCACTATTCCATCAATTTGGGCTTCATAAACCTCAAATCCTCACATATAGTTGAAATCAAGTGTTGTAACTTGAAAGGAGCATACTGGATGAACTAATGCTTAATAGTAACTTCAAAAGTTATCTAAATCATCCTAAAATTCGAATTTGGGTAAATCCCCATACCCTACATTTCTAAGTGAAGATGATGTACTACGTCCTAATGCTTTTTAAGTGAATTTGAGCCTTATTTGAACTACATTCAAAATTCAAGAAGTCCTCTAAAATCACTAAAAAATCAGATCCAATATCAAAATGGCATTCAAATGAATAAGGGGGATGAAGGAAAGGGTGTTATGTTCTAAAATTAAGGTGTTTGCCACTTATAGTCCCTAACTTTTAAATTTCACACTAATAATAGTACCGATGAGCAAAATCGAACCAAAAAACCGATGGAGTGGATTTGAGTTTTTGAAAAAAAACCAACTTATATGGGTCGGTTCGGTTTTGCACCCACAAACCCACGGTTTTAAACCCAAAAACCCATATGGGTTTAAACTCACAAACCCACGGTTTCAATGTGTTTGAACTCGTAACCCCATTTATACTTAATAGAAACGTACTTTTCAGTAGGTTTGAACCCACAAACCTACGATTTTAAACCCATGGTTTTAGTGTGTTTGAACCCACAAACCCGTTTATACTTTATAGCAGCGTACTTTCAATGGATTTAAACCCACAAACCCCCGATTTCAATCCTGAAAAACTAAAAACCCATGAACCCACGGGTTTAAACCGAAAACCCACAAACCTAGAAACCCAAACCGAAAAACTGACTTATTAAAAACATACTCATATAGGTTTTAAAACCAAAAACAACTTCTGTAGTTTGGGTTCAGTTTTAGCCAAAAACCGACCCATGCTCATCCCTAAATAATACCATATGACCTTTATACGCCTTAGAAACTTATATTATTCTTATAAAGAACCTAGAAAACAAAATTTTTAACATAATGAACCCAATCGTGCTCATGGATAAGTCAACCTAAATTTCCCAAATTTGGAAAGTATGATCCCTCGTTTATTAGCATTTCCCAAATCTACAATTCTAACTTAAGAACTCCAACTTAAACCTTTAAGTATCAATTATTAACAATGTAACTCTCAAACCATGCTTTATCAAGCAATTTACACGATGTTTGCAAAAATAATTACTCATCACTAACATGTCCTCTTTAACTAACTTTTCACTAACCGTGAAATTTGTATTTCATTAATATAAATTTATTCCAATTTTTATGTAATTCATTGTATTTACTTATATTTAGTTGAATTACACATATTATTTAATATTTTTCAAATATATATTCTATAAAAAAATTGGCAAAATTCTAGCACTAAAATACGAGTGTTAGAAGACTACAATCTAATTCTGAAATCTCTATGTATTCGGATATGTGAAGACTTAAGCTCTAAATCTTCAACTAACATTTAATTCAACCAATCTCCCAAAAACGACTTCCAACCTCTCCTCTAACTACAAATCGTAACAATGAAGGAGGATGACAAAGTTTTGGCAATTTAAGGCATACGTCTAGCAATTTCGCATATTTAGTCCATCAAGTTCCAATTTCCTTTAAATATCCCTATATTAACCCCAACTTCTCACCGCCTTCATATTGCTAGTTTAACCCTAGACATAAATTATCTTAAGATTTTTTTCACATGGAAGTTTAAATGATTTAAATTAGAGTCATTCATTTTTTTCCACCTAGGCAAATGGTGGGAGTTATTTGATTTGGAACTAAAAACCAAATCAAATTGAATCTGAATTCAGATTTTATGTTTGAAAAATTGAATAAAAGTTTGTATTTATGTTTGTTTTGGAGTTTATATTTGATATTTGGAACTTTGTATATTATGTTTGGTTTAAAACTTTGTATTAATATTTGGAACTTTAGATCTTTATATTTAAAACTTTAGATTTTTGTTGTTTGAAAAATTGAGGCTTTAGATTTTATTTTTAACATGAATATTTGGTTTTTTCAAACCGGGCCAAACCAAATTGTAAATTGTAATTCTATTTTTGGTTTAGTTTGAATCGTCTTGAATTTGGATTGGTGTGAACCAATACAAATTTCAAACCAAGAAAACTTAAGAAACCATAATTTAAAACGTTTCCAACCCTAAGCCAAGTCAACTTCCTCTTCTCCAAAATTGTCTCAAACTTTCCTTTAATTAATTAAAGTTATTAAGTTAGTAACTATTAAATTTTTGTTTAATAAAATTTAAATTACCTCTAAAAATCAATGTTACACTACTTTGTGCAAAAAAGATGTCGTATGGGCGGAGTCGTCCTATTCCAAAATAAGTTGTTATTTTGAGGATAAAGAGAAATTTAGACTATTTTGTGACAAATCACCAACCATAATGAGTAGACTAATCATTTTCTCTATGAATAATGCATAAAAACTATATTGATTAAGATTGTCTTCATATATTTGATATTTCTTACTATAAATATTAATTTTCAAATTAAATAAGTATACCAAATAATCAATTCATTATTCATAGTGTAAAATTTTAATACTTCAATGGAGGGTGGCCGAAGTCTAGTGTTGTCGTTGTAAACAAAGTTCGATTATTCGATCTTTTTATCCGAATATTAATAAATAAATATATATTTTTTCATAAGAAAAACCAGAAATCAGTGTCAGCATGAATACAGCCCTGATAGTCAACTAATCGGTAATTTGTCACCTGACTATGCAGATTGACGAGGGAACCATCTGTGTCATTTTCCAAATCTCGATCATTTGAAAATTGATTCCCCCTATTTTCCATCATCACTCCCAATGCTCCATATGCTCTCATTGTTTATTCATTTCCTTACGATTAACATTAGAAACCACCTACAACAAGTTAAATTTATCAATTTAGTTACTCGAGGAACTTCGGTTCCAAGAAGATTAACAAAAAACACAACATTTTGTCTTCAGAAGTGTTGAAACCAACCCCATTTTAACGCAAGTGTCCATTTATTTTAGGGTTTTTTTTGCCAGAAATCTTTCTGGGCATTGCGTGTTTGCAGTTAAAGATCTAAAGGGTCTTGTTATTCGGGACAAATTTTTGTGGGTTTTGTCCGAATCGATCAGGGATAATAGTATGAAGTTTGTCATTTTGTTGGTGGCTTTGTTTAGGGTTTATGTTTCAATGGTGAGTGCTTCCGATAGCCTTCTTTCTCCAAAGGGCGTCAACTATGAAGGTAAGCCATTGCAAAAAGAAAAGACTAAAACTTTTGTAAAAACCCATTTACCGATTTGATTTTTTGGTAGATTATAATCGGTTTGCAGTTTATTTATGAAATGTTTATTCGACAGTGGCTGCATTGATGTCTATGAAGAATAAAATGATAGATGAGTACCATGTGCTTGATGGATGGGACATCAACTCTGTTGATCCTTGTACTTGGAACATGGTTGCTTGTTCATCTGAGGGTTTTGTAATTTCTCTGTTAGTATTTATATTTCTCCCTTTTTAATCTTTATTTAATCTAAAGCATTCCCTCTGTTACAAATTTTTAGTCAACTTTAGACGCTATTGTCAATTGTTTTCAATATTTCCCAAGTGTGATTGACTTTTGAACCATTGTATGTCGGCTTTTTAGTGCAATAAACAATCTTTAAACACAAAAAAGAAGAAACCACATTATGATGTTTTGTCCAAAAGCACTTATTCTCGCAAACTAGGGTGTTTCTTTTTGCATTTTGAGACCACATGTACAAGAATGTGTAAATTTGGAAATAAGTACATATTGTTTACAAATTTGCTTACTTATTTTTATTTCCTCAAGTTCTTTGTAACTTTCTCAAAACACTTTTTAAACATCATTTATCCTGACCCCTAAGATACACGGTCTAAATTTACCATGGAAATCCCAATACGATGGTTCAATTCAATTGCTCATTTTCACTTCAAGATTTGACTCCTTTAATTATCTAAAAAGTAAAAGTTCAAATTTTAGGGCGTGTCAGTACGTTATTATCTAATTTAGTAATTGAATCATATTGATTTTGAAGTTAAAATGTAGTCATGTGAATCCTAATAATTCAAAAGTTGTCTCAAAATTTTGTGCCAGAGGGAATCATATTCTTATTATTGTGTAATCAAACTTCTTCTTATTATTTTTTTATGTTTTGTGTTAATGCTTCTTAGTGAAATGGCTAGTACTGGATTGGCAGGCACGTTGTCCCCAAGTATAGGGAACTTAGCACATCTTCACACATTGTGAGTTAATTGAACTCTTTTGAGTTTCTATATCGGGACATTTTCATTTATTATTTGATCATGTTTATAGAATCTATGCATGAATTATCCATGTATGATGTATTTTATAGTAAAACTATATCGGGATACAATTCAAATGTCATTTACCAATCAAAAGTGGACTCAAATCTTGGGACAAAGAAAGTCCCATCTTTTAAAGCCCTCTATTTTTTTCCCTCATTACATGATGTCTCGATAAATTATGTTTAAAAATTATGTGAGAAAATAACAAGTAACAACACCCTTGGGAAAATGGAAGAAATATTAAGTAAAACGGAAACACATATATAGCTTAACAGATTAAGTCTTGTCCCCCTTTTAAGTCCATTAAGTAAAAAAAAAAAGTAAAAAAGAAACAACATTTTACTATTTTAGTGATTTCGTTCATATTTTTGGCTGAATTTTTATATAGGTTACTGCAAAACAATGCATTATCGGGTCCAATTCCAGCTGAAATTGGGAAACTTACAGAACTTGAAACCCTTGATTTATCAAGTAATGAATTTGTAGGGGAAATCCCTAGTTCTTTGGGGTCCTTGACTCGTCTAGGTTATCTGTAAGTTCATATTAAGTTTCCGTTCATTAATTTTCTCACTTTTTTTAAAGATTTTAACCTTCGATTATTATATTCTTTTTCAGGAGACTAAACAAAAACAAGTTATCGGGGGATATTCCCGGACCTGTGGCAAACCTCACAGGTCTTTCATTCTTGTATGTCGTTATTCATTTGTTATTTGTTTGTTTAATTTGACATTTAAAAAATGAATAATTTTGAATTTTTATAAGCGGGCATGAAACCATTAAATTTATTGTAATTTGTTTGCAGGGATGTGTCGTTTAATAATCTCAGTGGTGCATCTCCAAAAATACGAGCTAAAGACTACAAGTAAGATATTTACTAAAAATATGGAAATCGTCATTTTATCGAGTTAAGCCACTTTCACTATTTTCTATACTGATTTAAAACAACTTTACTTTTTTTTCTCAGTTAAAAAAACCATTTTCCTGGTTACTATACATTAAAACACTAAAAACTTTCACCATTTTTTTGATTTAGCCACTACAAATACAACATTTTTTATGATTATTACCATAATAGTTGAGTGGCTAAATCCTTAAAAAATAACACTTCATCGGATAGATTGATAAAAATTGGTGAAAGTACATTGTGTGTGTGTGTGTTTGTTTTTGTATTTTGCCCTGAGTTATTTAAACAGTCACAAATTATATTAGCTTGATCACTACAGCAAATAGTAATTGCCTACATTGATAAAATGGTGAAAACACGTTGTGTTTTTTCTTATTTTTCCCTCTAAGAAACTCTTCTTGTTCATCCTAAATATTAGGAAGACTTACGAAAACTTCTATGATTATCATAATAAAGCTTAAAAATATGTTTTCTTTTATCAAATTCATTAATAACGATTGAGCAAAAAATTCATGTTGCTTTTGAGATTTTGCATGCATAACGTTTTTGGCACAAATATTTAATACGAATAACCGGTAATGCAGGATTACAGGGAACAACTATCTTTGCACTTCATCCTCATTAAATTGTATCAACGCCCCCAAAGTGTCAAATGGTAAACTTTGTTATCGGTTGTTCATTGTTGATACATATAATATATAATTTTCCTTTTAGTATCCATATTTAGTATATATGAATAATTATTTGTTTCACTTGTTTAGAAGCCAATTCAAACAAGAAAGTTGACAACCGACACCGTTGGATCGTGTCAGTTATGGTTGGAGTTAGTTGCACGTTTGTGGTTTCTATTATGCTTCTTGTTTGTGGGGTCCATTGGTACCGATCTCGCCTTATATGTACATCATATGGTATATTTTCTATAAACAAACCATCTTGCTTTAATAAACTAATTGCAAGAAATAGCAACGTACATGTTTCTGTTTTATAACAACCTACTTTTATCTCTTTCTATTTCAAAATTGTACTCTCAATTTCTTTGTCTTATTAAGGCATTATACTTCGGAAAATCTACCAATTATAGCATTGCACTTTTCTTTTTCTTATTTTGACAATGATACTTTGAAAAATCCACCCTATTATAAAGTAGACTGCTATAATAAACAAATGAATGAAAGTACATTGCTATTTATTGCATTCATATATGCCATGGTCACAAAAGACTAACGATTTAAACATTTGCAGTGCAGCAAGATTATGAGTTTAATGTGGGCCATTTAAAAAGATTCACATTTCGTGAATTACAAGTGGCAACCGGGAATTTTAGTTCCAAGAATATTTTAGGACAAGGCGGGTTTGGAGTGGTGTACAAGGGTTGTCTTGTAAATAGGACATTGGTGGCTGTGAAAAGACTAAAAGACCCTAATTTCTCGGGAGAAGTGCAATTTCAAACTGAACTTGAGATGATAAGCTTGGCATTGCACCGGAATCTTTTACGTCTTTATGGCTTTTGTTTGACTGCGGATGAAAGATTACTTATTTACCCTTACATGCCTAATGGAAGCGTTGCCGATCGCTTGAGAGGTAAATAGGCTAATTTGGTAAAACGGTAATCCAATCTCATTCAGATAGTTCATTCAGTACAAAAAAGAAACAGTCTTTGTGCATACAACACTCGATGCGAAAAAAAATTAAACATTTAATTGTTTCTTTTCGATTGAAATAAAAAAGAATGACTTAACAAAGAAAGTCAAGGAAACAAATTCAAATGAAACAAAAACACATCTATATTCTGTTTTATACTTTTTTTTTTTTTTTTTGAAATTTATAAACTTGGATTGACAGACGGTGGTCGCGAAACCCCAATTTTGGATTGGAAAAGACGAATGAACATTGCACTTGGAGCTGCGAGGGGACTTGTATATTTACATGAGCAATGTAATCCCAAAATAATCCATAGAGACGTGAAAGCTGCAAATATTTTGTTAGATGAGAATTTTGAAGCGGTTGTTGGTGATTTTGGTCTTGCTAAGTTGTTAGATCCACGTGATTCACATGTCACAACCGCGGTTCGTGGTACCGTGGGCCACATCGCGCCGGAATATCTCTCAACTGGACAATCTTCTGAAAAAACGGATGTTTTTGGATTTGGGATTCTTTTATTGGAACTTATAACGGGGCAAAAAGCGTTAGATGCTGGTAATGGTCAAATTCAAAAGGGAATGATTCTTGATTTGGTAAGCAATGTTTCCCTTTTAACTATTGAGTGTGAAATATGTATAATATATCAAGTCGTTGCAATATTTCCCTTTTTGGAAAACTTTTAAGTCAAATTAACACAACTATTAACGATTTGTAAAGCAAAAAACGATCACGATCTTGTAGTTGGTCAACTTTAAAGGTTTGACTTGGTGTATTTGATGTATTTAGGTTAGAACTTTATACGAAGAAAAACGACTGCAAGTATTGATAGACCGCGATCTAAACGGTTGTTATGATGAAGAAGAGTTGGACGAAGCCGTGAAACTTGCTCTTGTTTGCACACGGGCACAAGCGAGCTCTAGACCAAAGATGTCGGAAGTCATGAAGGTTCTAGAAGGTATCACGGGACAACCAGGAAATGTAGAGGACACACAAACGGGACCCACCCAACAATGTGAAGGAAGAACCTTTAGTTTCTCTAGGAATTGTAGTGATGCTCGTGAAGGGTCTTCGTTCATAATCGAAGCAATGGAGCTTTCGGGACCTAGGTAACGGATCTTTGTCGTGTACGGGTGAATTAATTGTGAATATTTGAAGTTTTAGGGTTCCATTTTTGGAAGGTTTTTATCTTGGGTATGTATAGAGATGTAGCCATAAGTTTTGTAGTTAACAAAGGCATGGCTTAGACATTTTCGGTACCTATATGAAACATTAGAAGATTTTCGAAAATTGTAAGTTGGTATATATTTAGTCCTTGAAGTTAGGGTTGTTTGATAACCTTTGAATAGAATCATTTAGAGGTCATCTCTGATAGGTCAATATTTTACGTGTTTGATACGACCTCCAAATGAATCAAAAGCCTCTGAACGGTTAGTACCTTCTCTGAACCATTAAGAGGTTGAAATCATTCGGATTTAGTTTTATCAAACAGCCATTTATTCAGAATTTGACATTCACACCTTTCACTTGCATTTATGTGACAGGAGGTCATTGGACCTGCTTTGATGTTATTAGTTTTTTTACTATACTTAACAAAAATAAGTGATTTTGAATAAAAAATGTAAATGCAAATGTCAATGTAAAAACAACTTCTTTGGCAATGTTTATAATCCAAAACTGATTATCTTTTTATCTGAAACCTAGATAAGATAATATGAAAGCGTATAACCTTTTTTCATGTACAGCTTTGCTAGGAGTTAACTTGCTTCAACTCAAGATCATGTCTAATATAGTTAATTGTTTTTAAGCCAAGATTATGTCTGATATAATTGTCTACAGCGATAAGTCTGAGCTTAGTATAATTGAGGGACGTGATATATCTTACCATAAAAGGGTATAATTTATGCAATGGTCATATACGATCGATGGTTATAAAACCAAGTTAATATAGTGTTGGACCATGTTATATATACATGTGTAGCCGTCGGCCGTGTAGGTACTAGGTAAACATCCATATTATTCCTTGATGATAAAACCAAGTTAAATATAATTTATTAAATAAATTATATTTTTTTATATATTTATAATAAAAATATAAAACGTGAGGGGGAGTTAGGGATGACAATTTCCTAGTTGAGTGTGATTGAGAAACAGAGAAAATTAAAATGACACTGAGTTAATAGGTGGAAATTAAGGGATGAGGAGAACTCACACCCTTTGGTCTCGATTATTAGACTATCGGAGTATCCGGTATACTCATAACATCAAGGACGCGGTGGTAAAGTGGCACCCTCACCACGACTTACATATCATGCTTAATGGTGTGGGGGCTAATATGGTGGTTAATGGCGTGACCTCAGCCACACCATATCACACAATTGTCTTTGTGATTTTCCTCTTTCGGAATTGCAAACTTTCATGATGTGAGGATGCTGAACACCATCGCCCTCCTCTCTGAAGCGACGTGAAAGCTGACGTGAAAGGAGCACTACACCAAAGGCTTAGTGTGCATATCTATTAGCCTTGGTTATGCTTTCAAACTTCCTTGCAAGATGACATAGCTAACCCATGTCATCAACCATTTCTATACACTTTCATCCGTTTGAAGGTTTAATGAAAGGTCACTTATGTATTTGTGAGTCCTATCTAATTTATATCATTTGATTACAATCATTACATTATTATATTATCTTATTTTATAATAATTATCAGTTTATTTTTTTAAATATATGTAGTTATGTACATAAGAAAATAATACTTATTTTTATAACAAAATTAAAACTAAAACAAAAACCTGATAATTTACATATTATAGTTTGCTTAATGTAGAGGTGTACTTTACATCTATAATTAGAATATATAGTATTTCCTAATATTTACTTTATATTTCTTAACTATTTGTATAATTACTTAATTCTTTTTGAATGATTATTATATTACTTAAACAATGAAGTATAAATAATTAAGATGTCTTTAAATAATAGAAAAGAGTTGGTTATATGTTAGTGGATACCATTTTAAAAAGGGTTGTCATTGCACCGATATGGATGATAATTGCAAAAGTAGATGTGACACAACTGAAATATTTTTGGTATTTGAGTGACATAGATGATCTAATGTCAATTCATATACAGTCAAATAATATTATTCATTAAATGTTAAATATTTATGAGTTATTCTAGGGATACAAATGAGCATGAACAAACTCGAATAGTTAAGTTAAACAAGAACATCATTGTAAGCGATCAATCTCATTGATGCAATCTTGAGCTTAATTAAAAGCTCGACTAACTTGAAAATATTCATTACACCTATGCTTAATAATTATCAAGCAAATTTAATTGGAGAGTTGAGAAATATCTCAAAGTTAATCTCAATAAAACAAGTTTGATTTTAGATTAACTCATTTACAATCTCAAGCCGATTAAATCGTGTGAGAGAGCTACAAAAGAGTAAAGCTTCCAAGAACTTCATTTTAAGTGACCAATATTTTTGGTACAAGCTTGAAAGCTCGAATAACTTGAAAATATTCATTATAGTTATGCTTAATAATTATCATGCAAAATTGATTTAAGAGTTCAAAAACAAAGTTAGTCACAATAATACAAGTTCGATTATATCATTTACAACCCTAAACTGATTAAATTGTGTGAGAAAAATACAAAGGAGTTAAGTTTTCATTCATCAAGTTATTCATGTTTGAATTTGATTGCATATTTATCGAGTTGAAGTACAAAACTATAAAAAATTGAGTTTTTAGTTTGTAAAATCTCGATAGAAATTACTATAATGTATTTATTTTAAGGTCGTCTATATGTTTATAGGAGGGCATAAACGTATTGGGTTCGAATTATCTAAATTGTATCTTCTTGGAATTAACTCACAAATCCGTTGTAGTCTAGTTGGTCAGGATACTCGGCTCTCACCCGAGAGACCCGGGTTCAAGTCCCGGCAACGGAATCTTTTTATTGTTCTTGCCATAAAGAACAAGGGCACAAGTGTCATTTCAAGTCCATCATTTTGGTTGAATGAAACCCTAATAGGCCTTAAATTTCCAATAAAACCCTTATCTCCGCCATTCGCCCTCATTTCTGTTCCTTTGATATCCCTGCGCCGCCGTACTCTTCCGTAACTACAATGGTGAACTTTCTTCCAAACGCTTTGTTTTTATTTGTTTTTGTGGTATGATCCCGTACTATTGTTGTTGAGATGATTATTTTGTTGAATAATATGTGTTGTAGGCTTCAGAGAGGAAGCAAGCGAACCCAATGAGGGAGATTAAGGTTCAGAAACTGGTTCTGAACATCTCCGTTGGTGAAAGCGGTGATCGTCTCACTCGTGCTGCCAAGGTCGATTGTTAAATCTCTCTGTCTAATCTGTTCGTATGCTCGTTGGTGTAAACGCTTACTGATTTAGTACTAATTGTTTTGAGATCAGGTTTTGGAGCAACTTAGTGGCCAATCCCCTGTCTTCTCCAAGGGTAAGATATGCTACATCATCTCTCGATTGTGTGTTTTTGGCTATAATTTTTCTAAGGAATCAAATAATAAACACTATGCTACACTTATTTATGTCGATAAATTGCTCATTCGGCAAGTTAGTTCTAGTTCGTTGTCTTGACATAATCATGATCTAGACTTTTTTTAAACTTTTTGAGAAGAATATGCAGTTTCATGTTCCATTCATACAAAAATGACAATAGAAGCATCACCATAACATTATTCAAGTAAAAACAACCAGTATACTTTTGTATACTGAACCTCTTTATCTACACCTAGGATGATTATTGACGTATTGAAAGCTAAATGAGCAAAACTTTTGACATCAAAATTTAAATATGTAATACATATTGCTATTTAGTGGTGTTTCAGATGGAATTGTATCGGATTGTAGAGCTGATATGATTGACTTTGATGTCATATTTTGCCATAATACCAAAAAATGCCTTTTGTGGTTGTTTATGCCTTTTGTGTTTGTTATACAGCAAGGTACACTGTGAGGTCATTTGGGATTAGGCGTAATGAAAAGATTGCATGCTATGTGACTGTTAGGGGAGACAAAGCAATGCAGCTTTTGGAAAGTGGATTGAAGGTTAAGGAATATGAACTTTTGAGGCGCAACTTTAGTGACACTGGCTGCTTTGGTTTTGGTATTCAGGAGCATATTGATCTTGGTATCAAGTAAGTCTTTGTTTTGAATTGCCCTTTTTTGATTAATAACATGCATGTCAGTTTTGTATATGATATGCTTGTCTTACCATGAAGAAGTAAAATAGGTAAAAAAATGATATTAAAATGTCTTCAGCAATCATGCAAGTAAATTTGATTTTCATCTCCATTAAAGCAATGACAAGCACTTTTTGTTTGTGTCATTTATCGCAACAAGTACTTTATAATGTATAATACTTGTTCAAATCTTCAAATAATATAATTTAGTAACCTTTTGTAATTAATAAAATATAAATTTAATAATAAAACAATACCTAATATAACTTAATTAATATATTAATCATTGTCACACTGTTAATTTCTAAAACTATTTATTATTATTGGTTTTTTGATTTGTATATAACTATACATCTACTTCTTGTAATCTACCCCAAGTATAATGATCACATTTATTAATTATGCATTAGTGATGACAAAATCCCATTGTTTAAGTTTCTTTAGATATGGTATAAAATATAAATATATTCATATCACAAAAGGACCAAAATGGGTGGGTCTATTTAACAAAGTAACCATCTTTCTGGTCAATGTAAAAAACTGACCCCCTAATTTACAAAATATGATGCATTTAACAATTAATCCACATTCCCAAATGGGTGGTTGTGTTGTCATGCGGGTCATAAAGGTGGTCATTTTGTTAAATGGACCCTACCATTTTCGACATTTTTTGTGATTATCCCATCAATTAATCTAATAAACTAATTTAATAGATAAATGTGAATAATGAAATATAAATGATTATGATTTAATATTGTATTGCAAAATTTTAAATTAATGGGACATTGCAAAGTACATTGGATAAAATGAAACTAGTCTCGGAAATTTTTGGTGACATTGGAAAGCCATGTCATATAGCATTTGACTTTGCAAGGTGACATGGCATGTCATGTCACCATTTCTGTCCAACTCCCTTTCAACGTATCCAAGTCAATTTGCAATGGCACATCACCTAATATGAGTTTAATTAGTACATGATTATATTATTCATATTTACGCATTGATGTGGTTTATTACATTAGTATGCTGTTTTATTTATATTTATTAATGGAAAATTACTTATATAATGATTAAACATCATTATCGGGAAGGTGATATTTTGATTATTAATGGTATATTTTAGTTTTTTGATTACTAAAAGATAGTAACAGTATTATAGAATTTTGTTGTTATTAAAGTATAAATAATATATTATGTGAACTAACTTAATATTAATGATGCCATAATGTAACATGGAATTGGAAATTAATGGGATTCACTTATTAGGTGGAATTGTAAAAAGTGTAGTTTTTGATGACATGGCAATGACATGCCATCTTGCAAGTCAATTCGAGAGGGTGATGTTGTCCTCTCCTATGAGGGCATATCCATGGGTCTTGTATTTGACCTAGCAAAGTGACATGTCACCATTCCTTTCCTACTCCTTTTTAACATATGCAAGTCAATTTGCAATGCCAAATCATCTAACATGGATCCCATTACTACATTAATTATTATTTCATAATACTTGTAAATAAAAAACTACTTAATTATATGTTGTACATTACTAATTGTATATTGAAGTATAAAAATAATAAAAAACTTTGATATAAGATTATAAAGTAGTTGCTTTTGAAAGTCCTATAACGTGGTTGATTGCCTTGATCTTGATGTAGATTATAACGAAGAATACAATTACAATATGTTTAAATAATATTAATTTGAATATATTTATTTGGGTGATGGTAGGTACGATCCATCAACTGGTATCTATGGAATGGACTTCTTTGTGGTTCTAGAAAGGCCAGGGTACCGTGTGGGTAGGCGCCGTAGGTGCAAGGCGCGTGTTGGGATTCAACACAGAGTTACAAAGGATGATGCAATGAAGTGGTTCCAAGTCAAGTACGAAGGAGTCATCCTTAACAAATCTCAACAAATTGGAGGATAGACATTTTGTCTTTTCAATCCGACTAGTTATGGTCTTATTTTTAGTTGTTTTAGGCTTCATTATGTGCTCCCTTTATTTTTGCTCAAATGTTTTCTACAAGATCCTTGATATCATGTTTTGATTTATTATCATTAACAGAAAAGATGCATTGTTTTATCTGTTTTCAATTGTTTGTGGGGAAAATGACTTATTAGGGTAACCAACTAGTTGATTTGTTCACGTTTAGTCACTTTCTTTTTTTTCGTGTTTTATTTGCTATTGAACTATTTATTTTGTTCATGATACATCCTTACGACCTGTAATAGCAGTTACAGCCTAATTGACATCTGTTTTGTTCACATTTGGTCACTTTTCTTTTTTATGTGCTTTATTTGCCATTAATTTAATTTATTTTTTTATTTTTAATTTATTTTTCCATTTTTATTCGTGCAGATCTGGAATGACTATTTTGCCAATTTAATTTATTTTTCTATTTTTATTATATTTTAAGGATTTTTTATTAATGACTTTTAATTAAAAATAAACAAGAAAACAACCCACCACCGTCTCTCTCTCTCTCTCCGTCTCTCTCAATTAATAAAACCTGCAACTAAACATACATACACACACACTTTGCAACTAAACACACACACACATATGCATTTTGCAACTAAAAACACAAACATCACCACCATTTACAGCAAAGATCTGGACAAAGATGATGAGAGGGAAGAGCACTCCAAACCTATCGAATCAGAATGTTGCAATCAGATCGGGAAACTTCTGATTGCAACATTCTGATTCGATAGGTTTGGATGCTCTTCCCTCTCATGATCTTTGTCCAGATCTTTGCTGTAGATGGTGGTGATATCTATGTTTTTAGTTGCAAAGTGCGTATGTGTGTGTGTTTAGTTGCAAAGTGTGTGTGTGTGTGTTTAGTTACAGGTTTTATTAATTGAGAGAGAGAGAGAGAGAGAGAGAGAGAGAGAGAGAGAGAGAGAGAGAGAGAGAGAGAGAGAGAGAGAGAGACGGTGGTGGGTTGTTTTCTTATTTATTTTTAATTAAAAGTCATTAATAAAAAATCCTTAAAATGTAATAAAAATGGAAAAATAAATTAAAAAGAGCAAAATAGTCATTTCAGATCTGCACAAATAAAAATAGAAAATTAAATTAAATTAATGGCAAATAAAGCACGAATAAAAAAGGAAAGTGACCAAATGTGAACAAAATAGATGTCAATTAGGCTGTAACCTGCTATTACAGGTCGTAAGGATGTATCATGAACAAAATAGATAGTTCAATGGCAAATAAAGCACGAAAAAAAAAAGTGATTAAACGTGAACAAATCAACTAGTTGGTTACCCTAATAAGTTATTTTCCTTTTATTTGTGAAAGTGAGTGAGTGGATTATATTATTTAGCCCATTATAGAGGCTACTATTACAAACAAGCCCAATATATGAAACTTGATCCCGTGTGTGCTTATTAAACGTGGTAAAGAGTTGGTCGAGTATTTTTCATGTGAATAACGTGAATACGTCTACATTATGTTGATGTTACCCCATGAGTATGATCTAATTAATGATTAAATTTTTTAAAGTTAATACGGTAAGTGTATGTGATATATTATAATATAATATGAATTATGTCTTTTGTAAAATAATAAGTGTTCACTTGATTTACAACGAAGTAGAGTATGCTAGAAGAAAAAGATGATTGAAAAGCATTTAAAGTAATGATGTTACCCATATTTTCATCAATCACGCTACATCACGATGTTTCCCACTCACCCTTAAAAAACAAAAAAACCACAATATTCAATTAGATATGGTCTTTAGTAAACTGTTTAAAATGTAAAAGAACTATTTAAATGATGTTAAAAAACCTATCTTCATTGTGCCAACCCGTCATCAAAAAGACCAAGATCTCTCTTGCTGACTTCCATTCCACTCTGTAATAAATACATCTTAAGAGCAAATATTACTTAGTATCTATATTGGATCTTAATAAACAATTTTTTTTATCACTTTATGTTTTAGGTTTTAACTGTGTTTTGCAGATGACAACGAACATGGAGGCAGTAAAACTATAGTTTTAGCAAATATTAGTTTTAAATTGGTAATAGCTTTAACTGGTAGTATCCATATGGATGATCAAGACCCAAAATTTAAAGACTAAAAGTAAAGAGAGTTTATTGGCCAAAGCCCGAATGAACCGTGTTTAATTCTTTATAAATTTTTTGGATTGTTTTAAAAAGTTTATTGATCAACATAGACATTCAAACTAACACTTAACGATTATAAATATCATAACCCTCTGTTTAAAATTAGATAATTTTGACACATCAAACAATATTTTGCAAAAAAATTGACGTTGTATGTGTTATGTGAATACAACGTTTCTTAAATTGTATTATTTAGTATTTTTATACGGTTTTCACTGCTACTTAATCTTATTTGAATTCATTTGTTGCATTATATACACTTTGATTTTAGTTAATAATTTTATATATTTATTAAAAAATATCTTCAAATACTTTGTTTGGAGTATGTATGAAATAAAAAAGTGTCAGCATTCACGATTGTCATATGTGTAATGTTCAAACACACAAGATACGTTCATTTATGTTACCATCAAATTTCAGTTGAATCCAAAACCATGGGTGGTTCATAATCTTGTACATATTTTAGATGGTTAGATTTGTTAGCACAAAAACTTTATAATACTATAAATAATCGATTTCATATATGTTTAAAATTTTGCCACATGTTTTAAATGCTATAATAAGAAAATACATTATATAAGATAGAAATTGACAGAAAATACCTGATATTGACGTACTCACTTTCTTCAATTATAAAAGCAATCTAAAACATACGATTTATCTTTAATTAAACTATATTAACATATGTTTTCATCATAATGATTCAGAAGCGCAATTACAAAATGAACAAAACAAATGTGCTTCAAAATCTAAAAATGGATCTTAACACTTAAATAACAAAATCAAGAAAATTATGAGGAAAACCATGGCCGAAAGTCCAATTGCCACACCAAGAAGCACCTTACTTGGCCCCCTATTAACATTCACTTGATTCTTCTTTTCCGTATCATCATCGCCACCATCACCCTCATCACCACCACCACGGACCAAATCAGCCACCGATGACGATGGCTCATTAGTGGCGGGCGGGGGCAAAATGGGCATTCCATGTTTATCACATAGAGCAATCCCAAGATTCATGTCCGTTGAAATAGTTGAATGATTATAACACAAATCATCATTTCCACCAATCTTGAACACATCCAATCTCTTGATAAACGATGCATCGAATGGCAAAACTCCATGGAAATGGTTGTTTTCAAGATTCAAATACTTTAATTCCTTCATTTCTGAGATGAACTCTGGGATCACTCCATTGAGTTGGTTCGAACTCAGATCCAAATGAACTAACCCGGGAATGGCGGATACGGATCCGGGTATTGGACCAGATAACGAGTTCGATGATAAAGAAACATTTTGAAGGGAAATCAAGTCACCAAATGAATTGGGTATAACACCATTGAGATTATTCGATGAAAAGTTCAAGACTTTAAGGTTTTTCAGGAGAGTTAACGATGTGGGTATGGTGCCTTTGAGTTTGTTTTTGGAGAAATCGACGTGGGTTAGATTTGGATTCCAATCTTTTGGGAGATATCCAGTGAGACGTGTGTTGGAGAGTGTTATGCTGTTTAAAGATTTCATGTTGGAGGTGATAATGCGGATGCCGGAAGCTTTTATGGGGTCTCCGGAGATGTATAGATGGGTGAGGTTGTGGAAGCGGCTGAGGAAGACGCCGGTGAGGCGTTGAAGGGAGTTGACGGAGGTGAAAGAATGGAGGTTGTTTGAGAGGGAGGTGGGGAAATGGACGACCGGGATGTGACAGTTGAGGAAAGTGAGGGAGGTGAGGGTGGATAGGGCGGAGAGGAGGGTGGTGGAGAGGTGAACGTCGGAGGGGCAGCTTGTGAGGTCGAGAGAGAGGAGGTGGCGGAATGGGGTGGCGGTGTCGCAGGATAATCGGGTGCAAGGACTGTGAGTGGTTGAAATGTGGAGAAATTGAAGGGCTCTAAGTTGCTGTGGGTCAAGGGTGGAGGAGGTCGAAGAAGACGACGGAGATTGTGTTGAAACGGTGTCTGTCGTGGATGGTGGCGGAGTAGGGACCGTGGCGGTGGGGTATACTAGGAGGAGGAGGAGGAAGGTGGCGGAGGTGGAAGCTCTCATTGTTAGGTACTTGGGTTTCATTTTCTCTGAGTGTAGTGATTTGAAGATGAGTGATTTTAAGGTTTACAAGGAGTATTGGCGAAGGAAAAAAATGAAGTACATTACAAGTTTACCCTTTCTATTTCCTACAAAATAACCGTTAATTTTAATTGTTATTGGAAAAATATGACACCTTTTTCGTAAGTATAAACTTTTCTAATCATCAATAAACACTATTTAAAACCAATAACTTTACTTTTCTTCCCTACATTTTTATATTCCAACCTTATAAAAGAGTAACTTAATCATTCATTCCACAATTAGCGCGATTTGATTAAATTCAAGAATTAAACCAAAAAATAGTATTTGGTATCATGCATATATAATCATGTAATGAAATTCTTTTTTTACATTAAAATTTTCCCATCAAATACATTTCTCCAAACAAACATACACATCACTCGCTTGAACCAAAAAAACTACATTTCAAAATTACAATTTATACTCAACAATCAATGGCGATGCATCCTTGTGTCAGACTCGAATCCCCTTTACTAACAAACGGATCGATCTTCACCCACACAAGCGAGAACACCGACGCCAACAACACCGACCACAAAATCACGATCGTCGGAGTTCGATTTTGCCGGCCCATGAGACCTTTCAAAAACGGGTACAAATGAAGAATCACCCAAAACGCGAAAAACACTTTCCCAAAAAGCGGGCCCCACGCCTCATACCCTTTGTTAAGCGCATCGGAAAATCCCGCCACAACGCCGACCAAATTGAGGACGAGAAGCGTGGTCGGAGGGATCAAAACGGTGGTCCATTTAATCATATAGAGCTCACCGAACTCCAGATCGTCGGCGGCCTTGGCGGTGACGGTGAAATTCGTATCGACTCCCGCCAACATTTTGAGGAACCCTTGGAAAACGGCGAAGAGATGGGCGGAGACACCACCGATCACCCAAAACTGCTCGTTACGCCACAATTCCTCGATGCTGACACCGCTCCATCGGATTTCCAACACACTGGTTGTGATAATCGATAAGAAGAGGCCGAGAAACCAAACTGCTGCCAGATTCGAAAGCTGAAATGAAGAACAAATGAATTCAGGTGCTAAGAGATTAACCGCTATAAGATTAGGAAGTTGAAATTACCGTCGGTATGATGAATTTTCCGGTGAGAAGACAGATGGCCGGCAGCGTACAGTACGCGACGAGTGGGAGAGAAGTGAAGGGATAGACGATAGTGTTTATATACGCAAGTCTCTGGAGCAATTTCAGGCGGCCACCGCCCCATCCGTACCACAACGGGCAATGTCTGCTTAGAAAGATCTCAACGGATCCGAGAGCCCATCGCAAAACCTGGTGCAACCGATCGGACAAATTGATTGGAGCCGATCCTTTGAATGCGGGTCTTACAGGCATGCAATATATCGATCTCCATCCTCTGCAATGCATCTTGAATCCTGTTAAGATATCTTCTGTAACTGATCCATATATCCACCCAATCTGTTCATATTACAAAAAAGTTCAAATCAACAACGTGTGTTCAAATTATCAAATAGTCACTGAACTGTTATTAGACTAATAGTTTACCTCTTTACCCCATGCGGTTTTCTCCTCATATCCACAACTAATGACATGAATTGCTTCGTTGATCATGGTGGCTGGGTTGGCTGATTCAGCTAATCCTCCATTTTCCATTAAAGTAGACTCGATAAATACAGATGACATGCCAAATGTTTTCTCAAAGCTCATCTGAGAAATGAGTAATGATCGCTCATATTCATCATAACCTGCAAAAATTATCACATACATTTAGGCATTGTTTCTTTTTTAACTTATACAACGAAGAACGATGAAAGAAGAAACATGAGCTTACTTTCAATCTCTTTAAGGTTAAAAATGGCGGCATTCAAATCATCCCTTCTAGAATCACGTTGAAACTCTTCAAGATTTTTCTTTGGCTTCTTGGGCCCACAACAACAACACGAAGATGAAGAAGAAGGCTTTGGTAATGTCGGTAACGATTGAGGTCCATAACCATACAAAGCTTGCCTATAGAACACACAACCGGTTCCCACATAAACCGGCCCTTGAATGCCATCTAATCCTTTCATATTAACCTAAAAAAAACACACAATTTCATTATCTTTAAACATTATGTATTCAGAAACTATTTTAGCAATCATTACAAAACTTACATCAAAGAAAACCGTGTTTCGATTGGCGTATCTATCACTACGATCAATACCATCAAACCTTTGAGGAAATTGGATATAGCAAACATCACGACCAACTTGTGGGTCCATCAAGAAACACATAGCCTCTCGAACTGCTTTGCTATTGTTTACATAGTGATCACAATCAAGATTGAGTATATAGGGTGCATTAGTAAGAACCGCAGAAACCCTAACCTGAAAACACATATTAATCAAATTCAGATACCACTTAATATTAGATTTTTAACTTATTATTTGGTCATTTTCTCAAATATTTTTAAAACATCATTTATATGGATTTTGTAATTTAGGGTTTACCAAAGCATTTTCAGCACCGGCTTTTTTGTGGTGTTGATATCCCGGTCTCTTCTCTCTAGATACATAAACTAATCGAGGAAGCTCGTTCCCTTCAATGTCGCGGGCCCCACTATGTCCTAGGAAAACCTGAAAATCCCCAAAAATGGCGGTTATTTAGCGACGCCTAGCAAAAAAGAAAGGTGATATCCAGGTTCAACGAACCTGAGACCTCACTTTCTATTTAGCAAAAAAAAAAGTGATGTCCAGGTTCGTTGAACCTGGACCTCACTTTCTATTTTGTTACACAAAGACCGGAGAAATCTTTTAGGGCTATTTTCAAATACGAGGATCACGAGGGCATTCACGTCTTTTGTACCTGAATCATGCCAGGGTGGTCACGTGTGTTATTTCCAGGCCAAGGTGTTCCATCCTGCATGGTCCATCCTTCTTCCGGAGTTTTCTGAGCTTTAGCTACTAAAGCATTTACTCGCACTTTATACTCCTCATAATCCCTCTACAATTTTTTTACCCATATTAGCAACATACTTACAAATTTCTACCGATTATACCAATTTCTCAAAACTTACTTTCATTGCTCTACGTTCTTTCACAAACGACGGTTGAACTTTGTCTTTCAAGTAGTCGATCTTCTGAGAGAAGTAAAATTCCGGTGCGCGTGGTTCTATCGAGAACCGTTTACAAAACGGGACCCACTTCCTTGCAAACTCGGCCGTTTCAACAAGCGATTCAAACGAAAGCATTGCAGCACCATCATCGGATACATAACATGAAACTTTATCAACGGGGTAATCAACGGCCAGGATCGAAAGTACTGTATTAGCGGTGATTAAAGGAGGCTCTTTCAAAGGATCAACCGTACTAACAAAGAAATCGACAGCTGCAAGTTCTGAAGGTTCACCTTCTCTCTCATACCTGAGATACATATACGGAAAATGTATTATGGTAAAGTGGGTTGCTATTTACTACAATTTGTGAATTATTTTGGTTTATTACCTTGCGGATAGTTCATCGGTGAATGTGACTCGATTAATAGGATACCATTTAGGGAATTGATCCAAGACCCAAGAAATGGCAAACCAGATTTCACAAATAACAGAAGTGAGCCACAATCCGTAAGAACTTTCAACTGGATTTGTTATTCTGTAGTGAAAGAAAAGTCCCAAAATGATTAATCGTACAATGATCACAACTCTATATGGTGTGATTTGGCTCTTTGGAATTGGAATTATTTGTGAAAGTGGTTGCATTGTGTTTGCCTCTGTTGACCTGCAAAAACCAATTATTGCGTCTTATTAACTTAAAAAATATTAAAAGAAACATGTTTTGCAATTATATTGCGAAATGATGATGTAATTTCGCAAAAAAAGAAGGTTTTTTGCAGTTTATTGAAATTTGCAACATAGGTGGTTATTTTTGTTAAAAGGTGAAAAAGTTTGTTATGGAGACAGACCGATTTTGATCATATTTGTGACATTTGGACATTTGATTCTCGTTCTACATTTAGACTTTAATGTTCAAGAGTTGAATCAAGATGAGTGTGGAAATTTATTGATATATCTTTGATTGTCTTTTTGATTCTCTATAAAAGTTGCATCTTTTAATGATAATTTTTATTTAACTAAGAAATTGAAAAGGAAAAAGAATTGAAAGGTGACAAATTTACCCCTGCGTTTCACCCATCTGTTGTTCTACAGGAATTTGAACTTCTTTAGCAACTTTACCAGCACCCTTTTTTTTCTTGTTCTTTTTATCCTTCCAACTTTCAACCCTGTTCTTCCAGATTGGGTTCCCATCTTCATCAATCATTTCTTGATGAAAATAAAAAAACACAAAGATTATTTGATTATAAAATTGAAGTTCCAAAGTTTCTGTATGATTCAAATTTCAATGTAACTCACCACTATCCACTGTTGACACGGTGCTTATATTTCTTGCATGGAGTCCAGCATCCTTTACCAAAGAATATAGAACTTTCAATGTAAATCGTATTCAAATTATATAAAATTTTGGTAAAATGGTTAAAATTGCCATGTTTATGACTTGTACCTGACTGTGATTAAGGTGACCAGCCATGGTAGTGTGGGTGACAGGCTCCTTTTCTGCCACATTTGTCAAGCTTACTGTATAATCAGAAAACAGAAGTTTATTTAATTTCGAAGTAACATAGAAAGAAATTCCCAATTTTAAGTTCGTACGCGAATCAAACGCAAAAATCCAAAAAAGGGATTTCAGAACTAATACCATCGTAAGGGGTACCACATTGTATGCAAGCATTATGACCTTCCTTGATCTCATAATCCAAACAAGCCTTACAGATCGGGAAATTACACTCATGGCAGCCTACGAAAACTCCAGTTCCATTAGAAACAAACCCAACTTGTTCGCCACAAGTGTTGCAAAGGGGCATCTCCGGATGCATCATTTCGATTTCCGCTAAACCCCAATTCGATTGGGTTTTCTCTCGCAAAATCTGCGAATTGACTGAACTTGGTTCCTTCTGTTGTTGTTCGTTGTCTTTATATGAAACTCAGAGGACCGAGATAGGGTACGATTGTGAGGTTGGTGCGCCATTTTAGGATTAGTGAAAGGGAAGGGTTGCTGGTGTGGAGGGTGGGATGTTGGTGTCTTTCTAGAATTGAGATTTTGAAGCAAAGGAAAGATGATTTTCATGGTGTCAAGGTTTGAAAATTTTGCGGGAATTTGAAGGAATGCGGTTAGAGTTGCAGTCTTGCAGATGGGATTTGTTTAATCCATCGGCTCAATGACAGGTGACCTGATAAATGTACAAGTTCTTATGCGTAATGTACGACTTGTAGTTGATGTTGTTGAGAGTGTTGTTATATAACAATTAACATGTTTAAAAATAAAATTTAAAAATGAACTAGGAAATAATAAAATAAATAACATTGAATTCTAATAAAAAAATATGATATCATAACAAATTATAGAAATAAATTCCAGTAAAACCATATGACTAAAATTTTGTAAATGTAAATACATATCGTCATATAAATAAAGATTTATATTCCTACAAAATTCAGATAAGATATACTAATTTCTGTATTTTAACCAATATATGTACATTAACATTTAAAAGCTTTTACATTAAACTATTCGTTTTCAGGATTATTAACGATATATGTATGACAACAAAAATAATTTAAAGCCCATATTAGTTTTTTTTTTTATTATGTCTTAGAGCATACTCCATTTATCCAAAAAGTTCAATATCTTATACTATAAATTATTTAAGAAAATCTATAACATATTTTAAAGTATTGATCAACTCTTTTAGATAAACAAATCAACGCGTGCATCACAAATACTTTTGATTAATTACTTAATAACGATAAAAAATTAGTTCGTTAAATGATGAAAAATTAATAGACATACAATTCTTTTTCATAAATTTAAAGTATTTCATTTTAAAGAAAATCTATATGAAATCCCACGATACTGGATTTCATATCCAGACGAACTAAATGTAAATTGAACTCGATTTACTACTATTTATTGATGCAAAGCTTTACTGCAATTTAATACTCAGATAGTAAATTTGTCCTCATGATATCCATAATGCATTTCTATGCAGTCTAATAGATTATTACATCAATATATATATTTCTTATAACTTTACTATTATAATCTTGTAATACATTGAATTTTATAAAGTTTAATACAACATTAGAAAAATAAAAAAAATTGTTTTTTAACATTCAACAATCAAGTTGTCATTAAATCCAAAATCTATTAAATGTCAATCTAATATTTAGCTATCTTTGCACGTAATTTAAAGGCGGATTCAGATTAAAATTCAAGGGAGGCATAAATTTTTTGAGGGTTTGCATGTTAACGGTACTCAATACTATTATTATTTTAACAAGATTTATAGACATTGGTCAATGATAAATTTTCTAAAATCATTATCTACAGGTTACCAAGGAATTCACACAAAGTTTATACTTTATAAACAATTTGAAAAATAAACTGTATTATCCCGAGCTCTATACTACTAGATCCGCTCCAAATCTCTAATGTATAAAACATGTGTTGGAATCTTAAGTCAAAAAGAGGTCACTACAATCACAAATTAATGGGAAACAATGGTTAGTGGATACCACATTTCTCATTATTGCAAGGAGTGTGTATGGTTCCTACTGCTATATAAATATGGCATATATCGAGTCATGATATGCAAGACACATAGTTGTATTTACAGTAATCAGTTGTTTGAGTGATATTTTCTGATTATAAATCAAAGAGTTATTTTGATTATTCTTGTGTTTATACACGTTTCTTGTCTTGAATTGGTATCAGAGCTCAAGAAACTGGGGCTTTGAGTCTGTTAAATATACCTGATAATCCGAGAAGAAGATGTCAGATGTAGAAGATGCACCTGCTGCTACTCCGGTGAGGGAAAAGCAGATCGGCTCAACCATTATGGCGTGTCCGATGCTCACGTCAACCAATTACACCGTATGGTCCCTGCGTATGAAAGTTGTACTAAGAATTCATAAAGTCTGGACCATAATCGATCCAGGGGAAGAGAAAAACGATGATAAAGATTACCTTGCGATGGGACTGTTGTATCAGGCAATCCCGGAAGCGCTGATTATGCAACTCGGAGAAGTCGAAACCGCTAAAACCCTGTGGAACGCAATCAAAGCTCGTCACGTCGGTGCCGATCGGGTAAAAGAGGCCCGACTACAAACACTCACCGCCGATCTAGACCGACCGAAGATGCAGGAGACAGAGACGATAGACTCTTTCGCTGGAAAGCTCGCCGGAATCGCCTCGAAGTCAGCGTCACTGGGAGAACCCATCGGAGAAATGAAACTCGTGAAGAAGCTCTTGACGGTGGTGCCTCACCGGTTCATTCAGATCGTCGCCTCCCTCGAGCAAGTGCTCGATTTGAAGACGGTATCTTTCGACGACATCGTAGGGCGTCTGAAAGCATACGAAGAAAGAATCAGAGGAGACGAGGGCGGAGACGGGCAACCAAAGGTGTTGATGGCTAGAACGAGTGGTGGTGGCGGATGGAGAAACGATGGCGGCGGTGGTTGCAGATCGACCGGCGCCGACGGTTCGAAGGGAGGTGGAGGCGACTGGAATGGCGACGGCGAGAGGAGAAGAAGAGAGGAAGGGTCCAATTGGGGAAGAAACAAGAAGCCGGATGGTTTTAATCAAGGTGGATCCGGGTCGGGCGGATCCGGGTCGGGTGGATCCGAGTCGGATAGATCTTGGTCCAATTCAAATAGAAACCAACCCAAAAACAAGCCCAATTCGAATTCGGACTCGAATCGAAACCCGAAAAAAGATCTGTCAAAAGTTATTTGTTACAAATGCGATAAACCGGGCCATTACGCGTCTAAATGTCCCGAAAGACTTCAAAAATTCCAAGAAAGCCATTTTATCGAACAAGATGATACCGATGAAGCCGTATTTTTACACGAAGCCGTTCTTAGAATGAAGACGTCTCTAGAAGGACTTAGAGATTCGGGGATGATTGTTGGAATCTTAAGTCAAAAAGAGGTCCCTACAATCACAAATTAATGGGAAACAATGGTTAGTCGATACCACCTTTCTCATTATTGCAAGGAGCGTGTATGGTTCCTACTGCTATATAAATATGGCATATATCGAGTCATGATATGCAAGACACAGAGTTGTATTTACAGTAATCAGTTGTTTAAGTGATATTTTCTGATTATAAATCAAAGAGTTATTTTGATTATTCTTGTGTTTATACACGTTTCTTGTCTTGAACATGTACCCAATGATTTCTTATGTACTACGTTCAACCAGTATTTGACATTAAGTGACTCAGCATGAAATAAATTACATTGTGCCACCTAATTACTATTCAGATAATGACAACTTAACACCTCATTACCTTCGAAAGCAGGCGACGTAACCTAAGATTACATATGTGGCAATTTGTGACTTAACTTGGAGATAAAGCATTTAGGGGATATAAATACTTTCACTGGTATTCATTCGCTCTTGCCCTTTTTTCAACCACATTCCTCGAGTAAACACACCAAAATACCAAAATGAGACCGAAGCTAGTCCCATCAGAATCGAATGTTCAACGACTTGTTAGTGAGTTGTTCGACAATAATTTTGTTCATGATTATTTTTTTACAAATAAACAAACATGAACAAGATTTTTAGTTCATTTGGTTAAACGAACAAACACGAACAACGATTTGTTTCCGTTCATTTACGTTCGCGAATTTTCGTGTATGATAATTTATATTCATTCGTTTTATATTCGTCTATGTTTGATTAGTGTATTATGTCATATATGATATATGTAATATTGAAAAGGACAAATTTCAAAAAATACACTAAGTTTTCAAAAAAATTTGATTTTGACACTGTGTTATTTTTTTTCAATTAAATCACTAAGTTTTCAAATTTTTTCAATTAAGTCACTATGTTTTCAATTTTGTTTGAATATTGATCACGTGACCGGTCAACCCGGTTTTCAGCTGATGTGGCACCTAGGTGTTAAAATTGAACCAACATTAAAAACATAGTGACTTTATTGGAAAATTTTGAAAACTTAGTGACTTAATTGAAAATAAAATAACACAGTGTCAAAATCGATTTTTTTTTTTTGAAAACTTAGTGTTTTTTTTAGAATTTGCCATACATTTTTTAAAAGTATAAATACTTGTAGCAATGATGGTGACGCTATCCCTGATAAAGGCGACACTATTAGATAGCAACACTATCCTGGAGATAGCGCCGCTATGGCGCTATCCCCCTTTGACAGACTTTGTGCATTTTTCGTTTGGCTGATCTTTTGGCCATACCTTTAGGGGGATATTTGAGGATGATTGATATCTGATTTATAATGTTGTACCACAACTAACCCACTTAAGAAAGAGGCTGATACATGAAGCTTAGGAGTGACACGTTCTTACCTAACCCCAGGTGAGTGATCTCTAATATTGAGATATACCCTATTGAGTGTTGAGATATATAATGTATATTATGATGTTGTAATCGTGAATGTTTGCTTGAGTGACTTCATTTCGCGTTGGTTTCTATTGTTGAGTTGAGTACTTAATTTAATTTGTTATAATGATAACACATTGAGATAACAGAGCTAATGAGTTTCTTAGTTGTATTGATACAATCTTGAGGGTTGTCACCGCTGAGTATAGTTGATGACTGAGCGAGTATATGCAAATTGACTATAAATTGAGTTGACGAGCAGCTTTGGCCGTGGTGCCTGTTTTTAAGTTAATGGGTGATGATAGCTAGCAGTTGTTTATGTGGCTAATATAATTTGCAAGATGAATAGCAGAGCTTTATGATGAGAAATTACGACTGGTTATGCTGTAAGACTTTATATTGTTGATGTTGTTTATATAGTTGAGATATTTTGCGTTGATGTCGAGTAAGGAGATTACCCACTAAGCTTTTATAAACTTACTCTTTGGTTGAAGCATAGAGTGGGTTTCCAAGAAGGTTGGAGAAGAGGAATTGTTCGGGTGAGACGATGGATAATTTCAGATCCGATTCATGCATTGTTTTGGTAATAAAAGCATAGAATGGGTTTCCAAGAAGGTTGGCAAGAGCGAACAGTGTCAGATGAGACCCAATATAGTTGAACTTTGGAGATAGGCCATTGATCTTGTAAATGACTAGATTTATTTTTAATATCAGTTGGCTCTGTGTTTTCTATCATTTTATATCAGGTGTGTAATTGTCTTGTTGATTCTGATGTAGTAGTTTGTGATAGAGGAATCGTTGGTGGAGATAGTACACAATTCATTACGTAGTTAAATTGCTTTGCATCCTTGTTGCCATGGAATATGGATTTTAAATTGTTTTTAACTTGTTTGGCAGTTGCGATACACTATTAAATCATTTAAATAGAATATTGAGAAATTGCGTCATAGATCCTTGATAATTAAGTCAATTTTTTCCATATCAACAACCGTCACGAGAGATTTTTTGTTGGGGCCGTCAAGATGGCTGGCAACACCGAAGTCAATACAATGTGTATGCAATAGTTCATGTCATGCATTGTAGTTCAGTCGTTTCAGGTCAAGGATAAAAGAAATGTATGCTCGAATGTTGGTGATACCATATGGTTTCTCGCATGACAAGCTAGAGGAAGACAAAGACAAGCCAATCAAGATGATGGATGACTAGGGTTTTGGGGAGAGCGATAGACGCATGGAATAGAGGGAGGTTAAGAGAGATTGTAGTATATCATTAAAGAATTTTGCTCTGATACAATGATAACGAATATTTTCCCATAAAAAATAATCTCTTTCATCATCACAATGTATATAATAAAACAATCAGCCTACAGAGCAGGGGCGAACCAGTATGTAGCACCCGATGACACATAATATCCCTCAAAATTTCCCGTTAATTATAAATTTAGTGTAAATCCTTCAAGTGTAAAGTTAATGTAAATCCATCGATAAAACCTTTTAATAACAGAGCTACCACCAAAAATATATATTTTTTCTAGCAGTGTAGTCCCTAAAAATTATGCAACATTTGATTTTATTTTTTTCAGAGCTCGCCACTTGTTAGATGCATTTTATGCATCTTTTCTAAGCTGTTTTTACCTTTATTTATTTGTCTTTTTAGCTATTTTCATGCATTTTCATTTATATTCCGGGGACAACGATACTTCATAAGTTTTTGTGTGATTTCAGGTGAAAAAGGAGCTTTGGAGCGGAGCGAGGAGAATTGGAGACATGGAGGCACAAAGTGAGAGGACGGAACGTAGCTTGGAATGACTTTGGAGCGTTGGGTTTCAAGATGGAAGCTTGTTGGAGTATAAAAAATAAAGAAACGGAGCCTGATGACGTGATGCGGGTTGTGGTACCTGAATACGGGTCGTGTAAGCCTCTTCCAATTTGGCATATTCACAGAAGACATCTACACGGGTTGTGTCCCTGAAACACGGGTCGTGTAAAAGTACAACCGAGGGCCTGTTTACAAAACACACGACCCGTGTGATTTTACACGGGTCGTGTAACGCACAGAACTGTTTTCCTGGACAGTTTTTCTCACGGTTTTTAAGCCTATTTTGGGGCAGTTTGGAGGGGGTATTCATTTCTATAGAGGAGATTTCAACTTTTGAAAGAGGAATTCAGATGAAAACATTGAGAAACATTGGTTTATGATTTGAAATATTGTTTGTAAGTACATTTTGAACATTTTCTACTGTTTGCATCTTAGAGATCTTAGCCCGAACATGTGTGGCTAGATCTCTAAATTTTCCGATTCCGTCAAACATGTGATCTGGGATTTTTAATCATTCGACTAATATTATGTTTATGTTTTCATCTAGTTGTTCAAGTTTTGCTTCGAATGTTTTAATTGATTCATACGTCATTTCGTGTTTGCCACTTGAATTGATGTTTGAATCATGATTGCTATTTTATCCGTGAAATCTGTAATTGTTTCATAAGTAAATGTTAGTAGTAACACCGAATTTAGTCTCATGTTAAGATTAACTCGGGTGTAACTTGGATTACACACTTTTACGCTTCCGTTCTTATCAGAAGTATCAAGTGTTGATTGTTTTATTCACATAAATCTTAGTGCATTTTTCTGATGTAATTTAAGAGCCTGTTTGGATTATGTTTAAGGAAGATAGATTTAATTCAAAGAGCCCGCTTGGATTAAATAACTTTGTGAATCGAAAGTGTTAGAGCTTATTAATGCTTTCAAAAGAAATCTTTGATGAAACGAATATAATTTTTGGTCTTGATTAAACTCTAGTATCAATCATGTGAAACGGAATCGGAACCTCATTTTATTGTAGTCTTTAAATTATTTGTATGATTAATTTTATAATTTTCTAATTACAAATTCCCCCATTTTTATTGTATCTTATGTGAAAATTTGGCATAATGTTAGACTCATATCCCTGAGGAGACCCTGGTTATCTTATACTATATTCTTAGTATTTTGAGCAGTGAACAAATCTTGAGATTTTTATTTATCTTAAATTATTTGTTGAGTTTGATGCCTCAACACCACTCCTATATAGACTATACAATAGAAGGGCCGAATACAAATGGGCTGTATATTACATATACATAGATTAGCATATATATATATATATATATATATATATATATATATATATATATATATATATATATATATATATATATATATATATATATATATATATATATATATATATATATATATATATATATATATATATATATATATATATATATATATATATAAGTTGTATAAAATATTTTTCTATGAGGTAAGGGATCACCTAAGGGTACACGGAGTAGCTCACGGGCTCGAGCGGGTTCAATGATTTTGATGGTCGGTATCGACAGTACCGCAGTGGTACCAATTTGCTCATTGCACCGTGTACAACGGTTTCACTTGGCATTGGGTTGGAGTGGCTTGGTGATGATGCTGAACAGACGCATATATATATATATATATATATATATATATATATATATATATATATATATATATGAAAGAGACACCTAGGTTTTTTTTAGATTCTATATATATATATATATATATATATATATATATATATATATATATATATATATATATATATATATATATATATATATATATATATATATATATATATATATATATGAAAGAGACACCTAGGTTTTTTTTAGATTCTAGTATTTAGGATTTAATTTCTCGTATTTAAGATTTAATTTCCCGTGTTTAGGTTGTTTTTAATTTTTTTAATGGTGTGGTTTTTTAATTAAATGTTTTCTGACTTTTGAATTTAATGTTATTTGTGATTTTTATTTTATTAATTGCATTTTATTATTATTTATAATATTAAATTAAATGTTAAAATTCATGGGTAAATTTCATATATACCCTAAAATAATCTCAAAATATCATATTTACCCTATGCAAGCTTTAAATATCAAAAATACACATTATAAACTTATAAAATATCTAATTTACCCAAATTCTAAATTTTAACATTTTTTTACATATTATAATAATTTCTTATATTGTAAAAACAGTAAAATTGGAAAAGGTAAATAAATTAACAAAATTGCCCTTATCCAAAACTTGTTAACACAAAACGATCTCCATCTATATCATCCCCCATCAACAAATCCTCTCGCCTCTCCTTCTTGCCATCTGGAAGTCTCGTTGGCGTTTACTTCCATAACTGTGATCAAGCACAAGATAAAGTGAAGAACATAAAGTGAAGAACAGGAAAAAGAACTCAAGTATTCATATTAAATCTCCCAATTTCACCATTACATTTCTGAATGCAATAATCCTCTTTAGCTAATCAGATAATTGCAATATATGTTATGAAAAGATGTAAGCGAAGCATCAAATAGCGAGAGATTATTGTCGCCTCTCTCTCACGAATTCTGGCCGGCGTTTACTTCCAATCGAGGTTTTACGAATTTGAAAAGTACAATTAGGCGCATTTCAGATTTTCTGCAATCGAGGTTTACTAAGTCTGCAATTCAGACTGTCCTTGTAACGTAACTTCCTGGAACTCGTCTACCAAGTTCTCTTCAGTAGTATCACACGCAATCCAAATTCCAATAAGGTATAAAACTCTTGCAGACGGTACAGCTACAACCAGATGTTGAAGCAGTTAGGAAGGGGTAGGCTAAAGAGAGTATCATATACAACACGATTGCTCACAATACACACTCTACTGATTGAATACCTTAAAAACTAAACTTTGATACTTACCTAAAACAATCCTTGGAGTGTGCAGCTAAGCAAATGTCGGATGAGTCTGATTAAGTCCATGTTTGAGTTCCAGTCGAGCTTCTTAATCGCAAATACAATTTTCCTGGTGTTAGGTTGGAGAGACGGTGACAATGGCTCCAATCGGGACTGCTCAAAATCACGGTTTGAGTTCCAGTCGAGGTTCTTGATCGTGAATCCAATTTTCGTGGTGTTAGGTTCGAGAGACGGTGGCAATTGATCCTTTTGGGATGTGATCGATTGCTCACGATCACGATTACCTTCCAGTATTTGTTTGATCGAGTTTACAACATGATTTACCTTCTGCTATTTGCTTGATCGAGTTTACAGCACGATTTGTTATCTAGTATGGGTTTTTGATTGTCTTTCCAATTTTCCTGCTGATATTCAGGAGAGACGACGACAATGCTTCTTATTGGAACCCACGATTGCTCACGATTGCATTCCAGTATCACTTGATTGAGTTTCCAATTTTCAGTGAAGGGTATAATGGTCCATCAAGATTTTACGATAATTAAATTGGGTTTAAATAACAAAAAATAAATTATAAAATGTTAAAAATTAGAATTTGGGTAAATTTGATATTTTATAAGTTTATAATGGGTATTCTTGATATTTAAAGTTTGCATAGGGTAAATATGATATTTTGTCATTATTTTAGGGTATATATGAATTTACCCAAAATTCATTTATTAAATTAATAAATGCATTTAAAAATCGAAAATCTGATGTGGCATCGTGAGTTTAGTGAGTATTGGTTCCATGTGTGAAAGATTGGTGAAAGATAAGGAAATATGGAAATATGAGGAGATAGAAAAACTGAAGTAGCGCATGAGTTCAGTCGGTCGGTGTGTATTACTCCCCCACCTTAAAAGAAAATGAGAAATACTTCAAAATAGAGTAATCCCACAAATTATGTAAGTTAGAAAAAATAAATGTAATGTAATTGTATAAACACATGATAAATGACTCAGAAGTTCAGTTCAACATCAAGTAACAAAAATGGCGGAATCGAGTGTCGATACGAACACCACGCCTACGACTACACCACAAGCAAGACGGCTGAAAGGTCATAAAGCCATCGCCACCTGCTGTATTGCCTCCCGCGACCGCCCTGGCCTCATCGCCTCTTCCGCCGAAGTACGCACCCTTTCTCACCTTTTAATTCGCCTCTTTCGATTGTATCATCAATTTACTGCTTGTTAATTGACACTTAACAATACAACCATTCCAAAAGGGAGATTAACTCTTCACTATTAAGTTCGCACCGATTAACTTTCACATTGATAGAAATTCTTCGTATTACGTGCCTTGTGGGCAGTGCTGCTTTTGAGTCAAGACAACTAACATTCGACCTTAAACTTTGAAACTGACAATTTCTTTATATCTTATGGATTTCCGTTAACTACATTAAGGTTACTCAAGTTCATGACGTATGAGTTCACAAGGACTGACTTCCAATTTTATGAAAATCCTGATACGTTCTCTAAACCTAACATCGGTTTTTGGAGTTAATTGCATAGATATCCAACTTCAAAAACAGTATGCGACTTCAAAAGACTTATCAGAGGGTACTACGTATTAACTTTTATCATGGCGTATGCAGGATGGCTGTGTTTGCTGGTTTGATATGCGATGCAAAGATCTTTTATCTACCATGGATGTCGCCCAAAACCCTATTTCCTCATTATGCTTCAAACCAGGTTGGTGTTCTTTGTTTTTAATACATTATAGGAATTTACCTTTATTTCTCAAATGAATTTATTGTGCTGTAATTGTTTGTCAACATCTAGAAGGCAGAAAATTTAACGGGCTGCTTGCAATTTTTTTCATGTTGCAGGGAATGAGGATATTATATACGTTTCTTCAGAAAATGAAGTGAAGGTTTTTGATGTCCATATGGTAATATCTATTTCAAAATTATCATTTTTTTTTTCGTTTAGTTTCTCAGAAACTTTTTGTTGATCTTGAGTTGCTAAGGGTGCGTTTAGTTGCGGAAAACAGAGCAGTTTTCTGGAAAAAATTTCCAAGAAAAATTAAAAATTTGGAAAACGCGTTTAGTTAGTCAATTTTTCCAAAGTTTTCCCAAGAAAATGAAAATTTTTCATTTTTCCAAAATTACAAAGAAGTTGGAAAATTTTGGAAAACCCAAAATTATTGTTTTCTAAAATTTTCTATTTCCAAAATTTTTCTAAAACATACAAAAACACACACACACACACACACACACTCATTTTCACCTACACCCCACAATTACACCTACACCCACCCTACCCTCTACACACCGCACCCACCCACCATCCCCACTCCACCCCAACCACCCCCCACCACCACCCCCACCACCACCACCACCCCCACCCCACCCCACCCCACCCACCCACCACCACCCACCCCCACCTCTACCCCCACCCCCAGCCACCCCACCCAATCCTCACCCACCACCACCCACCCCCATCCACCCACCCACCTCCACCCACCACCACCCCCACCCTACCCCCACCCCACCCACCACCACCCACCCCCGCCTACCCACCCACCACCACCTACCCCCACCCCCACCCCAACCCACCACCATCCACCCCACCCACTTCCACCACCACCACCCACCCCCACCCCACCCACACCCACCTCCATCTACCCCACCCACCCCCACCTCACTCCACCTCCACCTACCCCCACCCCCAAACACCCACCCTACCCACTTACCCGCACCCCACCCCCCACCCCACTACCCACTTACCCGCACCCCACCCCACCCACCCGCACCCCACCACCCCAAATCAAAAATTGGAAAATGAAATTGATAGAAAATAGATATCTAAACACGTTTTCTGTTTTTCTAAAATAGAAAATGAAAACGGAATCCGTTTTATCTAAACGCGTTTTCTAAATTTTCAATAGAAAACTGAAAATGAAAACTCATTTCGTTTTTCGGAAAATGAAAAATGGAAAACGGAAAACAGTTTTCCGCAACTAAACGCACCCTAAGGTTTTATTTGACACCCATAAAGCTCTAGTTGACTTACAGTAGTCAACGTTTACAGTTTTTATTTAAGACATGGAAATTTATTCCATATGATTTTCTTTTTACATATTTGTACTAGTAACATTTTTCACTTACATTGAAAATATATGTTGTTTTTCATAAAAAAGAATTTATTTGTTCATCTTGCAGCTTGCCTCATGGAAGCCATTAGAGAGTTTCAATTACAATAAAGAGGAGATAAACCAGGTTCAGATTTGCATTATCGTTTATTATAGCATTGTACTTTCATTTATCTGTGTATTATAGCATCCGACTTCCAATTCTTTCTACTACAACATTGCACTTCCAATTTCTTTTATAGCATTGTACTTTCAACCATTTTTCTTATCAAAACATCATACTTTAAAAAAATATCTACCTAATTATAGCAGTGAAAATTGCTCTGTATTTGAATGACATTGCTCTAACCGCCTAAATTTCTCAAAGTAAATGAAAGTAGAATGCTATAATAAACAAATCATTGAAAGTACATTGCTATTTCATGCATTTAACCCTTGTATGCTTCTTTTTATGCAGATCACATGCAACTCAAAGTCATCTTTTCTCGCAGCTGCAGATGATGGTGGCGATATAAAGGTTTAATTATTTAGCTAATAGATTAATTTTTTCCACTTAGCAACAACATTTACAAATAAATATTAATCTTTATAGAAAAAATATTAATCTTAGTATCTTACAGATCATTGACATACGCCAAAAATGCCTTTATAAGACATTAAGAGCTGCCCATGAAAGTGTATCCTCAAATTATTATCTTGCATATCATTCACAGTTTGACACATCCACACACACACACACACACACACACACACACACACAGAGACAGAGTTTTCTTGTTTGTTATTTTAACTTAATTTTAGATATGTAGCAGTGTGCAGTTTCTTCCATGGAGACCATGGGAAGGTGTTCTTTTTCATATTATTAGACATACCCATTATAGCATCCTACTTTCATTTCTTTCTATTACAGCATTTTACTTTCAGTTTTCTTTTATTAAAATCTAGCCATATACAGCATTGTACTTCCAATTTCTTTTTTCTTATTAAGACATTTTACTTTAAAAAAATCTACCTTGCTACACCAGTGAAAATTGCTTTTGTTTTTTAGATAATATTGCTATTATTGAAAAAAAAAAGAAATTAAAGTCAAAATCCTATAATTTAATTGCAGTAATTACCGGCGGCCTTGATTCGAAACTTATAATGTGGGACTTCTCCAAAGGACGACCTTTCAAAGTTATGGACTTGGGTACGATTTTGCCAAAAGACGTTAATACCCTCCTTATACTTAACTGCTTTTTTAAAGATTTTTGAACTATTTTTCTTCAGGAAAATCCGATCCAGAAAGTAGTAGTAGTAGTGGGGCCCAGTGTTTGAACCCTGCTTTTGTACACGCAATTGCAGTTCCTGAAGTTGATATGTTAGAAAAACTTGAGAAAATTTGTGTGGTGGCAAGAGGTGATGGTGTTGTTGATGTAATAAATATTGAATCAGAATTTACTGCTGCTAAATCTAAAGGTTCTTCAAAGCCTAAAAAAAGCGGTCAGTCAAAGTCAAACGGGAATCTTGAAAAACAAGATCAAGATCAACGGACGAGATTGCGTTTGGATTACACATCTGGAGGCCATACTGCTGCTGTATCTTGTGTGTAAGTCATTGGTTTCAAATACATAAAAAATGAAAGCAAATTTAAAATTGATGTTGATTTTGCTGAAACATGTATAATACATTAATAAGTTATTTATAATTGTGATACAGGGCATTTTCTATGTTTGGTGAAAAAGGAAGGTATATAATATCAGGGGGGAATGATAAAGCTGTCAAGGCTTGGAACTGGTCAAGATTTTCTGAAGCTGGTCAAACTGACTTTCTACATTTAGACATAAAATTAAACAGAAAAGTAAGTCAATTCTCCATTTCCTTTATGTTTATATTTAATAAATTATTACACACTAAATATTTATTCTACAGAGAAATTTACATTTTTGAAATTTCCCTATTTTGCAAACATTCTAGCAAAAACTACTTATAAGCACATTGTTGTCTTTTCTTGAAGGGTGTTTTTGGTATTTTCGTTGACATTCTATGTACTTTGAAATGTTTTTAGGTCAATTGGCTATGCACCACACCGACTGATTCAGATAATCTTGTTGTATGTGATACCTCCAAAGTAGTGAAGGTTTATACAATTGCATAACTGAAAATGGCTTTCATTTTTTATCTCATGAGTTTTTGTTTCAATGGACTTAGAATTTGTACTTCTTTTTTGATAATTACAAGGGGATTTCAGTGTAATAAGTAAGACCACTTTCACACTACTTGCGTGAAGAACAAAAAAGGAAAACCCAAATTTATGAATTAAGGAAGACGCTAAACTATTTTCTTGTATAAAGGAGTGCTAGCATACATATTGTCATTTATGTATTTAGTGATTTGATTTAACAATAGTGAGAAAATCTGTAATGTTCAAGGCCAAATTGTTCACATGCTTAAGCATCAATGAAAATCACTATTAAATGCTTAAAAGAAACATAAATGAAATTTAAGTGCTTTTCCGCCACGTCTAAGTAATAGACATCATGCATCTTTGGAAGGTAATGGGCTATGGGTGCATTGCATAATCCAAATAGTGGCTAATTTTGTTCATTGCAATAAGGCCTCACTAATACTCATCAACTGACTTCTTACAAATTATAGGTAGCCTAGTCGGTAGTTTGTCTAGAAATGACGGAAAGTGACAATTTAATTAATAGTAGGGGAAGTCATTTGTACACAATAATTTTAATTTTTATTTGTATAATATCCATAAAAAAAGCATTAAATTGTTGTGTATGGATAAAAATTGTTGTGTATAAATCATTACCCAGCCAGGGAAAGTGACAACCTTTCGTCTATGCATATTTTCTCAAACATTTACCAACTTATTATTCATCCTTTATCTTATAATGCATTTCATAAATAACAGCTCAAATACAAATATAAGAAAATGGTAGAGGTAACAAAATAGAAGTAAATTGTACGAATGATCGACTGTGGTTTGGGGTAATCTGTGCTTGATCAATGATTCTTTCTTTTAACTTGGATAGTCCCAAATTGTATGTTTTTTTTTGCCTTTACATAAAAATATTGTTTTAACCTTAATAATCTCTGTTTTAATTTTTTGTTATTTGCATATTATTTTTGAATTAAAAAAAAAGACAAAATATGTAACACCCCATTTTCGATTTAACGATTTTGAATAACGTCGGTTATCTTAGCTGCGTATTATTGAGAAAAGAGATAAATTTAATCGGGAAATGATTTAAAGAATGAGGTTCCGTCTATTTACATCTAATAATAATAATAATAATAATAATATAGTAAAGTAGAAATTGGAGGGGTGAAAGTGTCTTCCTAGCAAACTTTAAATGTAAGATAAATCAAACTTGGTTAAATGGAAAATAAAACATGAAAGATAAGGGACCAAATTTGTCAAATGGTGAAAGTTGCAAATTATTGTCATTTGGGCTGTTATAAGAAGGTGTGGCCGATAGTTTTTATTTTATTATCATTTCTACCTAAACCTATGGGAACGCTAGCAGCCAAACAATCATACATCTAGTTTTCCTTTTCCCGTTTTTGAAGATACAACCCCAGTGTTCGATCATTTCTCGGAGATTCAGACGTTGGATTGCCACGAAATTTTAACTGAAGGTTCCCAATATATAAATGAAGGGCCTGATTGAAGGGTTTTCGATTTCAATGTCTAGAAGTGGAGTTATGAATTTCGCAACATGACCTAGGGTTTCTGGCAGATTCCTCTGGTGAGTCTCCCTTCTTGCGAAAATCATATCTGGAATTCCAGAGGTCAAATAAGGTTAGTATCGGTGCACACGGTTCACAAATTGAGTTGAGCAACTTTCTACAGTAGATCATTATCTGTTTTAAAGACTGGATGTATGGGGTAATTGCTCATCTTTACATACTGCTCTAATTCCGTTCAGATTAGCTATGTTGTTTTGTTTATTTTATAAAAGGAGTTTGGAGAAAGCTTTTTACATGATTTCGCCTCCTAGAATCATTGTATTTAAGTAAATTTGATATCTGGAAAAGATGGATGTCTGATTCGATTCCCAAGTTTATGGTAATTGGGAAATATCACATACCGGTGTTTTTCTCATCAGCACTATCGTTTTTGATTTGTTCTGTATTGTGAATTTTATATCTTGAGTTTGAAAACGTATTTTGAGTTGGTTCCAACTCTCAGATCTCTATTATTGAGTCTATTGTACTCATGATTTTTCCTAGGGTCTGGTTCCATACGAAAGTTGGGTGGAATTGGCTAACCTCACAGGTATGCCATTTCGGGGACTGTAGTGATATGTGTTATTGTAAAACACATATAAAAACGTATAAAAATCGTAAAAATGCAAGACCAGTGCCCATAGTTCACATATTGAGTATATACTCTTCCTTTTAAATCCCAGAACCTAATTCCTTGTGTAGCTACTTTATTCTGGTACGTTGTAAAGGTTGGTCAGAAAACTGTAATTCTGGATAGCCTGTACCATTTCAGTCATAAAAGTGAATTGGTAAATGATCTAGATTTGGGGCTTATGTCCCTGGAATCCTAAGACAATATAGTTTACCCCTGTAAAGTATCTTGTCTTAATTCCTTTATTTGATTATATAAATTTGGTCACAATCGGAACACAAAATCTGGGAAAAAGTTAAATCTAAAGTTGTTAATCTTTTAGAGTAGTAATTGTACAATGCTATTATATTGATTATGGGAATTGCTATTTTAGGCAAGAAGGAGTGAAGTGGGATACCTTTGTGACTCAGTGACTTTGTGTGTGGACTTATACTTTTACGGTTACTTGTGAGATATTAAGAGGTGTTCAAGTTTCACTTGGGAATTAACAACCTACTTCAAGAATCGAGGTGAGTTTCTCACTACATTGTGTGGACGTTATATGTGCTTTACTTTTATTTTGTGTGCTTATAAGATGTTTGTGGACAGTACCAAGTTGTGTGTATTTTATTGATATATAACTTCCTGTTATAGTTGTATGGGTTGGGGTATGGTGTGTGGTTAGTGCTAGACGTGTCTAGGTCTAGTGTGTAGAAAGTACGGGCTCGACGAACTGAGCAATAGGTTGGCTCGACACACTGAGCAATATAAAGATATCCGCAAGATGCACTGAGCAGATACGCATGACTCGACGTACAGAGTATGCGCGGCTCTGAGTGTTGAGCGGTGGAGTTTGACTTACTGAGCAGATACGCATGGCTTGACGTACAGAGTATGCGCGGCTCTGAGTGATGAGTAGAGGTGTTAGACTTACTGAGCAGATACGTATGACCCAACGCACAGGGTATACGCGGATCCGACTGAGCAGATACGCATGACTCGACGTACAGAGCATGCGCGGCTCAAAATGCTGAGTAGAAGACTATAGTTCGGTGTACTGAGTATAGCAGGTTATGCATGATAAATGGTAGTATTTTTCCTGTAGGGGTTAAGTATGTATGATTGATATACTATGTAGATGTTGGAACTCACTAAGCCGTGTGCTTATCCTTTTCCTATTAAATTACCATTTCAGGTTATACAGGTGAAATTGACGGCTTGGCCGCTTGGCATGGCGGGTACACACTGATGCAACTTCCTTTGAAAATTTAAATTGAGTTGACTTTATAGATTTTGACTTCTGCTGTTGGACTGATTTGACTTTGAATATTTCTAGAACAATTAAAGATTTTGAGAAGTGAATGTTTAATAAATAGAAGGTGATTTTACTGAAATTGTTTTATTATTTATTTTTAAATCTGTTTAAAAAACTGGGACGTTACAAAATATAAGCCCCATCCATCGGAACCTAAACTAAACCAAATTCACACACACAAACACACACACACACACACACACACTCTCTCTCTCTCGCTTTAATATACTAGGCTTTAGATCACTATACACGAAGGCAAAGATGAAATCACCAGAAGGATGATGAAGTGGCCGGCAAAGATGAATTCGTCGGCACGAATGATGATAAAGAAGACATGAAAAGAAGGGTGTTAGGGCCGGGTTGATTTTAACCACCGATGACATCATGATGCCTCTTTGCCTCTTCCTACAGTCCTTCCTACCCAATGTTTTGAAAACCGGAATGCATACTGAACTAGTACAACAGTTGTAATGGCTCAATGGTTCAACTTGTCCGACAGGTACTAAAAACCGGATGACGTCATACACACACATACACACACGCATGCACGCACGCACGCAAACACACACACACACACACACACCCATTGCTCTAAGGTTGTACATACTTGTAATTAGCAATTTTCGAAAATGTTCGGTTTTGTCCATCTATGGATTTTATGTCTACTAAAGCCCAAAATTTGCAAACTTTTTTCATCTTTGTCCTGGAAATCTGTTATCTTGATTCGTGATAAAGGTTCCAGGTTACCATGAAGTTGTTTTCGTATAGAAGTTTTTAAGTTTGCAATTTTTTACGTTTTTACCATAAAATTAATTTCACATAGAAGTCTTTAAGTTTTTCGAAAATGTTCAGTTTTATCTTTCAACATTGCCACCACTAACCACCACCACCACCACCACCACTACCACCTCCACTGCAGTGGTGGAGAACAAAACCAAACATTTTCAAAAAACTTAAGAATTTCTATGCGAAAATAATGTCAAGGTAAGCTGGAAACCTGTGATAAGATGGAAAAAAGTTTGCAAATTTTGAGTTTTAGTTGACATAAAATCCATAAAACGACAAAACCGAACATTTTCGAAAAACTTAAGAACTTTTATGACAAAAACCATTTTTTCTGATAGCATAATTAAGAATATCGGTGTCCCATTAATGTGGTTGATGATTATTACTCATTATATATTTTGCCGCAATACATTCACTCTAATTTAGTTTTCCACGTTCGTTGTTGGCTTCATCCACCTCCTAGACTGTAGCCGTTTGTATAAAGCCAAAAGAATTAAACTGTAGAGGCACTTTCCTGATGACATGAAGGGTCATTAATTAAATCAAGAAAACCAAAGACTTGACTTTAAAACAACGTACCTTTTGAGAATATGATGGGACGAGTGTCACATAGTGATAATGAGAAAAAGTCACGTAGCAAGCATATAAAGGTTTGTTGGATATTTGCTAAGAATCAGAAAGCCACGTAAAATTTAAAGTACTTTTGGTTCTCGACGAGGGTCATTACCGGAACTCTTTTAAAAGTCAGAAAGCATATAAGATAGTAGTAGGGACCATCCGATCAAAACTTGCAGATGTGAATTGAAAGCTCAAAGGCATCATACCTAGAATAAACCTATTTAGTTTTACAGGATATTCACAAAATAAACTACTATGCTCATGATAAAAGCCCCATTAGAGACATCATATGGACAAAGCAAGGGAAAGAATGGAAACAATGAGCTTATGGAAGAGAATAATAACAGAGCAATTCTCCTTGGGCAGAAAACCCTACAACTTTCATGATTTTGGAGCATAATATTCTGCCAAAGGAGAATTGCCCTGTCATTCTAAATCTCTCCCGATTATATATCGAGCAACCTGCAATGCACCAGTCAGAAAGATTCATTTTACATACCACCCTACAAGATTTGGTACATATTTTGTAATAAATCATGTGGAGATGAGATGCTCTATAAGAGCTATCCTACTCACCAGTCACCACGTAAGTTCATCAAGGGCATACTATGGGATGGGTGATTAAATTTCTCAAATCTAATTTGGTGCATTTTTTTCAGTTAGGGGTTTCTGTAGTTAGCTATGAATTTGGATTTTCTCATTTAAATTTTTCTTGACAGGATAAACGTAATTCACATGTCTAGTGTATGGCCATCATATAAGTTACTCGATTTGTGGATATGGTACTTCAGTCGTATATATTAACCGTTTCATGATTGTACACATTTGTAGAACAATTTTAACTAATAATTCACATCTTGATAGAATATCTACAACTTCATAATAATATCTTGATCACATCTTGGTCACATTGCAGAAAAGGATTTTTATTAAGATTATATTGTGGACTTGTTTGCAGAAACATGAATCCTCATTCAAGTCAATTGTTGCTACAACATCTGGACTAAGAAAGCATCTAACCTAGACTTCAAGTGACAAAGAGAATCATTATGACAGCTTTTCGGGCAAGCTGATTCATCTATCCAACCTAAGGCCGGAATTTTTCATAAGAAGTGAGTCCTGTTAGTCTCACAATCCTAGTGAAGAACTATGGATGCAGCCATTCAAGATATTTGAAGTTAGCTCGTTGGGTTTGATAAATTGACATTTTGTAAATTGACATTTATGGGATTTAAGACCGAAATCTTTATATAAAAGATATTATGGTATGTAATGCTATTGGAATAGCATGCTTCAATGTGAGAAGTGTGTCTAAGTAATTTTTTGGACTCCAATGACTATATATTGCCTTAATCGACATTGTTTCAAAGAAATGTCTTGGCTCTTGAGGAGAAATTCTCAAGCACACATGTTAAATTGCTAATGATTGGTCAAGGTGAATGAAACATTTGTAGTTCTGATGAGTATATGTGTTGGAGTAAAATAGCATTATGTATGTTGTTTAAGTCGTTTGAAGGAAATGTGAAATTACTACCAAACATACAATACGACATTATGAAATTAGATACACTACAATAAGAAAATATTAAATTACAATACCAATACCAATTAAAAGCTAAATCACGAAAACAATTATAAATTTATACAATTAAATTACAAATTTATACACTTATTATGAATTGTGATATAATAATTTAGTGTCAAATTGTACTTTAATTTACTGTTTAATTCGTATTGTAATTTCGTAGCCGTGTGATATACTAAATATTGGTATCAATTTAAATGCATTAACGAGATCTATTTAATGATATAATATGTTAAAAATAATACCTAAATGTCAATTATATATTTTTTAAAAAGTTAATTTATATAAATTATGAAATAAAGGTTAAAAATAAAAATTTAAAAAATAAATAGACAAAAATAAAAAAGAAATGGTAGTTCCAATTTTATCGGATGTCCCCCAAGGGACAAGAAATGGTAGTTAAGGGGCTGAAATTGAAATGGTAGTTAAGGGGCTGAAATTAAAAACGAAATGGTAGTTAAGGGACTGAAATTGAAACTATATATCCCAACACCCTGTTTCTATCAAAACTTTTAAAACACACCTACTTTACATTTACCAAACCTGCATTTTTCAAACACCCCTACTTTTTGCAAAAAACTCCATGATCGATTCAGATGTTTGATCAACCATGTGTTCAAGTATGGTGCATCGTTTAGAAGTAATGCGATTTAGATCTGTGTTCATATAACACTACTATGAATATAAACCACTGCTGCAAAAAACTCCATGATCGATTCAGATGTCACGATTAATGTTTCCAACCTTGTGACTTTGAGCAAATCAGATTGAATTGAGTAAATTTAATTATAAAGTTAGGGGGACAACTTAGAATCACAGTGGTCTTAAGAATATAGTCAACTTTGGGTTTAAAATTGCTTTGTGCTTGAAATCTTCGACTAGTGGTTGTGCCCGTTAGATATTAATTGATAGTTTATAACTTCCATTAGCTGAATGATGAAGCAAAGAGGAAGTATGCCGCAATGAGGGTTCATGCACATCAGCGTGTTTTTATATTAAGTTTGCACATTAATGGTTGTTCACCACAAAGGAGCATAATCGTTTCAACTTTAGAAATAAGAAGCGTGGATAGCGAATCAAGGAGCTTTCTTTTCCTTTTTTTTTATTTATTTTTTTATTTTTAGAAATGGCCCATATTATGACATTTGATTGTTGCTCAGAAATAGAGCAGGTTGTATTTTGTAAGATTTGTTAATATACTTGAATGATGGATTGTAATCATGCAAAACAAAAATTATGAATACATTTCATCCCGAAGAAATGGCATGTTCATCCTTGTTTGTAATTTTATATGTATGCAATAGAAAGTCTTTACCTTCTCAGTAAAAAAAAATAGTTTCACGTTTGGACCAAAAAAGCATCTATATAATGGGAGCATCTGGTCACAGCTAGTAGATGTGAACCAAAATCTCAAAAGCATCATGCCTAGAATAAACCAACTTTTTTCATGGAATGTTCATAAGATATGCTATCATGCAAATGATAAAAGGCACCCTCGAGGCACCACAAGGAAAGAGAGAAAACTCAAGTGTATGGCAGAGAAGAATAACAGTGCTGTTCTCCTTTGGCAGAACCCGTACACTTCCATGAATTTGGAGTACCTTCTGCCAAAGGAGAATTGCCCTGCCATTCTACATCTCTTCCAATTATTATTATTATTATTATTATTATTATTATTATTATTATTATTATTTTGTGATTTGGAATACACTCTCTATTAGTAGCATGGTATATGGAAATCATAGAAATTATATGATTAGGATGTCATGAGTGTGAGACCATTCATTGTTAAAATTCTTACCAAGAGCATATTTCGACTATTAATTTAATGTCTGCATCCCAGATATCTCAACTTCTTAATTGCTATCTTTGCTTCAGTCATTTGAATAGCACTCATCTAGTTGTGATTTCCAATTTGTTACATTCTAGCATTATATGTTTCTTGCAGTAATATACACACATGATGTCTTATTTGACGATTAGTTGCATGATCGTCAATTTTGGTTAAATCCCAGTATCAAATGTCAAGATCTAAGATTGAGAAATGACATTTTACTTTGGGCATCCAATATAACGTCTCGAGTTTCTTATGTAAATCGGGAAAAAGATATAAGGAGTCTAAGACATCTCAGATGACAGCTATGACACCTTGGCGTTTTATAGCCCAGTTATGGGACGTTGACTGGTGCTGAAAGTTTTCTTTTCACCGTCTGAAGGGCCGTTTAGGTCTCCAACTAGGACCGCACCGCGAAATTTTACCCTCCTTTCCTACTTTCAAAACCTCTACAAATAGGGAACTTGGTTCAACAATTTTAACAGAATTTAAACATAAATGTCTAGCAATTTGTTTGGGTTAACGGTTCCTGACACCTTTGATTATATCTAATTAACCACAATTGTTTGAAGACATAATTAACCATTGTATATTCCATCAATCCTACAAAGAATAATCAACAACACAACATGATTTTATATCGCATCCCCATGAGCAACTGATGTCATCCATGATCACAAACGAGATTATGTCCTATTTTCCTCTTTCATATTAATTACGGGGTATGAACGATTTTAGATTTTTGGAACACTGCAATTGGCTTTTTTGTTTTATAATCTCTTGAGTCTTTCCCATTACATGTTTTTATTAAATGGATCATTTTATAAGTGTAAGTATACTCTAAAGGAGTGTTGCAAAACTCGACCGACTCGGCCGAGTACTCGGACTCAGCTAGGTACCTTTGCGATTTTTCAAGAATCGGTCTAATAAATCGGACTAGCTATTCGAAAATTCCTCGGATTTCCTCGGAAATTCCTCGGTCAAACCTTATACTCGGTTTGTTGACTAAAAAAATGAAAATAAACCCCTAATTACGAAAATTCGTCTAAGTCTTTGCAATTTCAACTTTTTATCCCTAAAAACACTCCCGCCTCCATCCCCAAAAACACTCCTGACTCCCCTGTTCTCTCTCTCTCTCTCTCTCGATTTGCGATCTGCGATTTCCGATAACCGCCGACGTTAATTCTCCGACATCCTTTTCTCCAAACTGACGACGAGGGTATGACAGGTATGGGTTCTAGTCTCTTTCCCTCATCTCTATTTCTCGAATGGCTTCATCTTAAGGGACCTATTTCAAGCAGCCGTTATCAGGAATCAATTTCAGTATAATCGATTTCATTAACACTTAAACATTTAAAACATGTGTCATTGTTATTGATATTCATCTATTTTGTTATAAATCTAATGAACTTAAAATATTTGTCATATATATAATTTACCCAAAATTAATTTCCTTATAATTTACGTTATCCGAGAACTCCTCGCCTAGCCGAGTAATCGCTACTCGCTAGTCCACCGACCTGAGAGCGCCTAGCTTTTTTTTTGCAACACTGCTCTAAAGTAATCTTCCCCATTGTTTCAAATCATCCATCATCATGTGTAGGTTGGTGTGTGTGTGTAAAGTTTAGTTCATACCCAAATTTCGAAACAATTAATACAGTTATGTCTATATAAAGAAAATTCTAAACCTAGTAATTACCTATTTTAATACTTAATAAGATTTAGAATTTAAAATAGTAAAACGATCACTTTTGTCATCATTAAATTTAATACGTTTCCAATTTATTCATTTAATCATTGTGATAATGTAATCACGAAAGTTTTTTGGTCTATAATCACTTAGGAAATAATATGTTAACCATAAGCTCCTTGTTACAACCTTACTTACCTATTATGTAATAGTGGATTTGAGGTTTATTTTTCTGCATTAGTGACTTTAGTTAACGAGGAGTAGATAAGGCTATCACCAAGAACTACACCGACGAGTCTCATGGCATCCTGCCCTCCTATATTTGTATAAGAGACAAAACAGTCCATAGAGTATGGATGAAGTTAAAACATATGTAAGAGTGTAACCTAGAAGTAGCACATGATGTGTTTTAACCATTAAAACGAGGTTCCTAAGGAACCTGTATATAGAGTTAGTCCGGGTGACTATATAGGCATTGCCGAGAAGGTACACATGATATACCAAAAAGCACATCAACAAGGTTGTTATAAAGAGTATGATTAGCAATTTAATTATCATAATTGGGAACCTTAGATTTTGTGTCAGGTGATATGCTTCATGGATTGCATGTGAGCATATATGGAAAGGTAAGAGTTTTATGAGTAAAGGGAGATTATGATACAAAGATTCCAAAATAGGTACATGCAACATCAATGTATAGAAATAGGAAATAGTGCATAACGAGTCTTAGAAAATTCACTAGAGACACAATAAATAACAAATTGAAAATGAGATGAAGATGAAATGGTATAAATAATATCATCAACATAGAAAAGAAGATAGAATGTGTCACAAACACAATGGAAAATGAAGATGGAAAATTCAAATTACCTTAATTATAAATCCTAAAGAATAGAAATGGATGGAAAATAAATGGTACCAAACATTACGGGCTTGTTTGAGGCCATAAGGTCCTTTTTATCTGGAAAAAGTGATGCAGGTAAAGGCTGAGCATGTTTGGGAGGTTGTTTCATATACTCATCGAGTTAGGTCACAATTTGGAATATATATACTTGACATCAAGTTGATATATGGACTATCCACAAGAAATGGAAATGCTAAGAATGGTAGGTTGGTCAACCAAGTCATGCTAATAGAAAAAATGAAAATTTTCTTCATTATTCCTCTCACATATTCACTCATTCTATATTTTCTCCTTCTTCTCCTATAGATTTATCTAACTTCATTCCAACTTTTAATTTATTTTTAAAATTGAAATGTCTTCTTCTGATAATTCTGATTTATATGTGATTAACAAATTTGTTTATGAACCTACTGTGTATTCATCATCATCCGAATCATCAAATTATGCCACTGTTTACGTAGCAGTTGCTAAAAGCTGTTGTTGCAATATTTGAAGAAATTGCAAGTTCAAGCATATGTCATTCAAGAACTTATCTCCAAAGAGATTGGGATACTGCAGAGAAAAAACTTATCCTAGATTACTTTGTTCACAATTCAAGGTTTGGCAATGTTAATAATAGAAACATATTTCGGATGAGTAGAAGATTGTTTGTTCGTATTGTTGAGGATATGGAAACAAACTTTCCATATTTTGAAACAACTTTCGATGCTAGGATGCAAAAGAGTCACACTACATTGCAAATATACACATCAGCTGTACAAAAACTGGCATTCGCAAACACCCCTATACTCTCGATGAGTACTTGAATACACTATATAGAGCTGAATTTATGCACAAACCAACATCCAACGACGTTCAACTGTTGTACGCTGCACATGAATCCAAGCATGGATTTTTTGGTATGGCAGGTAGCACCAATTGTACACACTGAGATTGTAGGAGTTGTCCAATTGCATTGCGAGGCCAGTACATGAAAGGTGATCACAAGTACTTGATATGGATACTTGAAGCAGTAGCATCACAGGATTTGTGGATAGAACATTCCTATTTTGGTGTAGCCGATGGCAACAATGACCTAAAGTCCTAAACGTCCTTACCAATCACCACTATTCAACGGCATATTATTTAGAAAAGAACCAAAATGTTCATTTGTTTTGAACAGGTCTTAATATGTGTAAAGATATAATGTACGCTTGATTTATAATACACAACATGCTCCTGAAAGATGAAGGTGCTGCTATATGTCCGATATATGAGATTGATCTCCCCAACGATGTAGAAATTAATAAGGATATGGTTATGGAATTTCACGATATAGGAATTCAACAACGACTTCTATTATATTTTGTTGATTACATAAAGCATACCCATATTCCTTCTTGAATTGATGATTTATTTAAATTATCGTATTTAGGTTTTCAATTCCTGTTTTTAGGTTTTAAATTCTCGTATGCAAGTTTTAAATTCCCATTTTTAGTTGTATGTTTTTTTAATGAAATGTTCTTTTAAATTAGATAGTATTTTTTTAAATATGATTTTCTATTTTTTGTTTTATTTATTTATTTTTAATATAAAAAAATTGATGTGACATTGTGGGTTGAACATGTTGAGAAAGATGTGTTTCTAATGTTGTGAGTTGAGAAAGAAGAGTTTCTAGTGTTATGAGTTGACAAATATGGAAGTGAGAGAAACAGAAAAAAAGTTGTGATATTGTGGGTTTTGATAAATGAATCCCCCCTCCCCGACCCTTATAGTAGAAAGAACATCGATCGATCAATGAGAAAAGAAGAAAAAAGCGAACTAACAGATAGATTTTTATTTATATGGACATATTTGTGCTACATAGAAGCTACATTTGTAAATGTTTGTTTATGTAATATTTTTATTTAACCGATTTTGTTTGTTTAGCAACTGTTTTTTCCAAAAAATTTTAAAAATACAAATCATTTTTCTGAAAACTTTTAGATATATAAGCGCATTTTATAAACTAAATATTTGGAGGATGAAAAATATAAATATTTTTTTAAAATTTTATTTATTATAATAATATATTGTTAAACCGTAGATATAACCATCCAATGATTGATATGACAAAATGAAATGGATCCAGCCATGTTTCGATTCGATGTCAAAGCCTTCATTTGACTTTCTAATACAATTTATGGCTCACATGGTTGGTGAAACTTTTTTTATAAATATATATTGGGACACAAACTTCAAAAACATTACTGTTTTGTGTAATACCATAGTTGACAAAATTTATATTATTAACATATTTTATCATTTATCTTTTGTGTTTTATTGTATATAGTCATGTGTTTCTTTATGATTTTTACTAACTTTGATTACTTTTAGAGTGATATTTTCCCCCTTATTCTAGGTTTGTAGAATTTTTTTAGAGAATGAAACTAATATTGAATGTTTTCCCCCTTTCTGATTTTTCATGCAAACCGATTCTCAATATCAATGCCCATCTTAGATAAAATGTCCCGGCATCTGAAATGTTGCTTCACACACCGCTATACCATTTAACAACATATATGCAGCCTTACAATTAACTGTCAACCCCATGAAACGCGCGCCCACTTAAAACTATAACGTATTATCTTTAGATTTAACCCTCCACCCCCATTTGGTAAAAAAAAAAAAATGACCCTCATTATCAAAGTTGTATCAGACATAGCGAAGGATTAGTGATGGGCTGCAACAAAATAAAATTTCGAGCCCCTTCACGACATAGATTCTGTGCGGTCGCATCTGCCGCACCCCCATAGGGCCGGCCCTGCAGACACAGTAAGAATAATATAATCAAAGTATAATAGGAGATCATGTTGTGTGTGTGTGTGTGTATATATATATATATATATATATATATATATATATATATATATATATATATATATATATATATATATATATATATATATATATATATATATATATATATATATATATATATATATATATATATATATATATATATATATATATATATATATATTATAAAGGAAGCATTTTTCCTCTCACCACATCCATTTGAAACCCCCCCAATGACCTTTCAAATTCCCACTTAATATAATAAATCTATTAATTTAAATATGTTTTACCACATTAATTTGAGATTTTTTTATTTATCTCACATTGCTTCACATACATATATAATCTCTTCTCTTTCTCTTATATAATACAATTCATTTGCTTTCATTATCCATCAAACTTGATCTTTCAAGTCTATTATTAATTAGTGATAATTTTATGATAGAAACAATCTTTTATCCCAAATTTTAAAAGATTTTTACTATTTAGTTTCAACTCTAAAAAGTATTGAAACTCAAAAGTAAAATGAAAATTACTTAAAACTTTTAAAAACTTGACTATGTTGGAAGTTTATAGTACGTCGTTTTTAAAAAGTGACATCGATGTAAACATTTTTCGATTCACCAATATGTATATACGTAGAAATTTAGTTCCTTACTTAAAACTTCTAAAAACTTGACTATGTTAAAGTTTATAGTGTGTTGTTTGTAAAAAGTGACACTGGTGTAAACATTTGTCAATTCACCAATATGTATATACGTAGAAATTTCAATTGTTAACGTTTTAATTATCTATTATAAAGAAGACCATTCAAAACAATGTGATTCAACATTAATAATTTGTTTTTTACCATATTATGTTGATATTTTTATGTCTCACATCATGTCACACATTTACCTAACATTTCATGTTTCATTATACAATACCACTAATTTGATTACATTATCCACCAATCTTTATCATAATATGACTTTCAATGTCTATTATTAATTAAATATCATTTTATCGTATAAACATGTTTTCCGAAAGTGATAAAGGCTTCTATTTATAGGTTTTAGTTTCCGAAAGTATTAAAACTAAAAAATGAAGATGAATATTACTAAAAACTTTTGAACTTTATATCAATCTAAACGTATAATATTAAACATAAATTGTTATCATAATAGATATCATGTTTGCATCCAAAACTCGAAAAAGTTACATAATAACTTTTTTAAAATAATTATAAATAGATAGTCAAAAATTAAAACCTAGAAACATGCTATTAAAATCTATTGTTAATTAGTGGTCAATTTATCATAAAAACATGTTTTCATCTCAAAGTTTCAACAATTAACCTATTTCAAAATTATTGAAACTAAAAAGATGAATATTTAAAAGAGTTAAAAACTATTAAAATACCAATTGAGTTGCACGTTCATAGTAAGTCGTCGCCACAATTCGATGTGTGATGACCCGTCCAAAGTTCAAACAAATATGTTTATATATATATATATATATATATATATATATATATATATATATATATATATATATATATATATATATATATATATATATATATATATATATATATATATATATATATATATATATATATATACATATATATATATATATAATTATTATAATAGATGCCATTTAATAAATATAGTTTAAGATGACTTTTTATCATGTACCATATTAATTTGAATTTATTAGAAAAAAACAGATCCAATGGATATCGTTGAGTACCCGTCCAAATTTTACAAAAATGATCCTAAAACTAAAACCAAAGGTTCATGGAATGTTGCAACCGATTCCTAATTTGGTTACAATCAAGAACACAAAAGAACAAAGATATGAGAGAAAGGATTTTAACCTCTCTACTTATAGATGTTTTCTTTCCTTTGAAATTTGTTTCTTAAGGTATGTGGGATGAAAATTATATTAGTCTCTTTACTTATAGATGTTTGATTTCTCTTCAGTTGTGTTTCTGAAGCGACGTGGGATAAGAAAATAACACAAAATAACACACTATGAATGAAATTTTGATCCCACATCGTCATGATAAACCAACTCAATAAGTTTTTTTATTCACATACATATAAGACCTTTTCTCTTTCTCTTATATAATACAATTCCTTTGCTTCCATTATCCACCAAAAAGAACACTATTAATTTAAATTAAATATTCAAAATTAAAACATGACTAAATACACAATCTTTAAATTAAAATTAAATTTAAAATTATACAAAAATTCTATCCAAGCACGACCTCTTCGTAGACTATTAAAATCATGTGGTTTGAGATAACTCTTTATCTTAAACCATATTAATTTGGTTTTTATTTTGATGCATTGTATCTATTCATTAAAATTATTAAAATTAGTTGTTTTTTAAATTTATGACACGTGTATGTATTATCCTGTAGTTAAAAATAATAAAGAGATTTTTCTATATATATACTTTTTAATTTGGTATAAGAATAGCATGCATTTGTTTATATTCTAACTAATAATTTTTTACCGTGCAACGCGCGGGCATTCGCCTAGTCTATATATATATATATATATATATATATATATATATATATATATATATATATATATATATATATATATATATATATATATATATATATATATATATATATATATATATATATATATATATGGTTAGGTTATATTAAGAACCACAATTATTGTGTAGTTGTAAGAACAAATCTGGTACGTAGGATTATAATTATCAATGGTTATGATTAATAACAAAATATTGATTTTTTATAATTAAAAAAATATCAACTTTCTAATTATATAATTCTAAAGGGTAATATGGACTTTTTATGTTTTTCAATTAAGGTATGTGAGATTTTCATGTGACTAAATTCCGAATTTAATTTAATTTCAAATTTGAATTTGAATTTATTTTTAAATTCGAACTTTAATTCTGTTATAATTCTATAAATTTGTATGATTAATTTCGATTCTTATTTTAAGTTCTTAATCACTTGCATTCTATTAGAATGAAGTACAAAATCATATATCAGAATGACTAGTATTCTAAGAGAATGCAACTGTATATTTTGAAATTAAGTTAAACATTCTGGTAGAATGAATTACAAAATCATACTTATATGAATTACAAAATCATACATAATCATATTTACAATGTATTGTGTAACATTAAAATGACTAGAATAATACACTAGAATCTAATATACAAAACACAATGAAATTATATGAGAATTATGTTCTGTCAGAATGACTGCATTGAAATCAAACTTTAGGGCTTCTTCTGGATTTCTCGTATGCTTTAATGCACAAAGAGTTACCCTACAACATCAGAATGATCTTCTCACCTGTTAGAATGATCCATAACATTGATCCCAGAATTACAAAATCATTCAAAAACATTCTACTAGAATGAAAGATATTTTGTTACATATTCTAATTACACAAAAAATTACCCAGAATCTGCAAGAATCTTGAGCTATCTCTCCATAATATCGATCCCCATTTATGTGTTTCTAGCCCCAGAAGAAATCGAATAAGGGGTTCGAGAGTTTGGCTTGATGGTGAGCCGATGGTGGTGCAGGAAGTTGATGTTGAAGCAGAAGTGTTGTAAGCTGTACACGATAATAATGATGGTGGGTTGTTTATTGTCACACGGCTGCTGTATGTGGAGTCCAAAGGGATGGAGATTGTGGCAGACGTGTTCCACCGACAGCGATAGGAGGCTGATGGCGGTAGAGATCGTTGGTGAGATCGACCGGTGGTGAGATTGGCCGGTGTTGTTGGTGTTACCGGAGATGTGAGGATGATGAATATGGCGGACGTTTTATGATGTTGTCGATGGGAAGTAGGTTAATTGAAGCAGTTACCAATATTCCATAATTGTAGGATTAGTTTACCATAATTATAGGAATTGATTTAAATTTAGTTAAATGATTTATAAATCAATTGACAAAAATATCCTTGGTGATTGTAGGATTTTGATTGGGTCTTACGTCCACACAATAATCATAGTTTTTAATATATCCTAAATTTATGTATATATATATATATATATATATATATATATATATATATATATATATATATATATATATATATATATATATATATATATATATATATATATATATATATATATATATATATATATATATATATATATATATTCAAGTATAAACTATAAATATTGTGTGATTGTAGGACTAATTATGGACCAATCATCGCCTAGGGGTAAATTAGTCAATTTATACAATATAATTATAATTTATATTAATTAATTAATTAAATTTCCCAAATTAAATTCCTACAATCAAGAGATGAAACCTTAAAAACCCTATTAACCCGTCGTTGTGGTTCACCGATTGGGATGCGTTTCAAATTGGGTTTTTTTTGCACTCGATGCTTCTTTTGATTGTTAATTTTCAATTCATCTTAAAGCTAACGTAGATAATGAACACTAGTGGTTAGAAAGCTACTCAAATTAGGTATTTCAAAATGTCTAGAAAGATGCGAGCGTGCATTCATTCTCCGCACAATCATCTAAATCAATCCAAATATCACAAAAAAGTGAGAGACCTTTCCTCCATGGATCTGGAGTTTAGTAAGTTCACAAGAGCCAATATACATGCTCCAAACTAGTGTCTTGATGGAATAGAAAGCTTGTCGAATGGATATGCTATCACAAGATGTGAAAGAGGTTTGGTGTTCTCAAACAACAATAAGAAATACTTCTTCAAAATTGATGAAGGCAAGCTTATCCTACTTTATTTCTAAAACAACTTCATAACATACTAAAGGTAGATAATGATCAACCGAATGAAATAAAAACAAAATTTTGGCCTTGATAACCATTGAAAATAGAGTCCAAGGTCGTTAACTATTGATGATATTTCTAATAAATAGTGACAGAAATAAATTGGGGGAAATTGGTTTATTAATTTGCAGGTTACGATAAATTAATTAGAAACTAATTAGTAATTAATAAGAATTTAATTTGGAAGAATTAATTATAGGGACTGTATGTTAATTAATTAAAGAGTTTAATTAATAGAAACAAGTCAGGGGCTTAATGGAAGAAGTCTCCTAAAGTTTGGAACCCTATTTGGGCTTCCATATAAATAGAGAGCTAGGGATCAAACCCTAGCACTCCTTTCTTTCCTTTGTATGTGCCGCCACTTCCAAGGCTCCCTCCCCCTCTACTTTTGGCGATTTTTCCAAACGCTTCTAGGGTTTGGGCTTATTGCCTCCTCCCCAATGGAACCTCTATCAGTTTGTTCTTCTAGTGTTCTTGGGTGTGAACCAAAACAAGGATTCTGGTTTGGATCCTTTACATCCACACAAAGGTATGCATTTATGATTCATCTTTTTAAGTTGCTATGATTGATATGAACATCATGATCCTTGTTTAGTTTTTATATGAACTTAAGATTTGATCTTGTTTAGACTTCCGTTGCAATATGATTTTTTTTTATTTATGATCAAATCCCTTCAATAATTGGCAACTGTTTTTCAGAGAATGGGTTGAAGATTTGAAAAAGAGGGTCGTGTTTTCTCCAAACTGTGTCAAGCTAATCAAACATTGTCTTCTATCATGTTTATTTTTCTTATAACTTGGTTTTGTATTAACTCTATTTTGTCTGTAATTAATGTACTAAAATATTTTGATCAATTATTTGTTTTAGATGTTTTAAATCTTTGGATTTGGAATTTATTGCTAAAGTTTAGATTTTTCTAAGTGTTCGGAAATTTTAGACATTTGTGCAACAATTATTCGATACGGGGAGAATGTTGAAAATTGTTAATATGAAACAATTGTTAAAAAAGTCAGGGTCTACTTTGTAAAAGTCTAAATCCAAAGAAGGTTAGCTTTTCAACACCAACCACACTACTAGAAAATAAGCCTTTAATGATATACGAACTATGACACACAAGTTTTATGACATACAAACAACGTATGTCATAAAAATATGTCATCTTTTTAAAAAAATTGAAAGATTTACGACATACATAATTATATGTCGTAAATACATGTAATCTATTATAATAATTATGACATACAAAAATGTATGTCATGTTTTGATGTCATAAGCGAAGAAAAAAAAGAGCACGTAAGACACTTATATGTCGTTTTATAAAAATGTGTGTCGTCTCTTATTCCTTTTATTTCTCTTTCTTTCTCATTTCACGCATCTTCTTACTTTCCCCATCGTCACAGCCTGAAATCTGAAAGCTAGGGTTCCTCATCGCCTTTTTCTTTACCACCAACAATCGATGCCATAGTCAAGGTGCGTTTTCACTCTCGTTATCGTATCTCCCGATCTTTCACACATACATAACCCTGCAATAAAGGTGCATTCTCCCTCTCGTTATCGTATCTCGTTATCAATCAGGAATGACGGGAATTGGTAACTAGATAGAAATTAGGGCAAGTGAGGAATATGTGAAAATTGGGGGAGGAAAGAAGACGAGATGTGAAAAAAAGGGCTAATAACCTTCTTATATGCAAGGAGACCAATCGATGGACCTGTTACTGATTGTGCATCCAAAATCGACGACATGCATCTTAATCCGAGAACAAACATCACGTATCAGATCCGAATTTCGACCTGTACCATGTATTCGTCAATAGACCTGGTACCAAATCGAATTTTATTTTTCTCTTTGGTTTTAGTTCTCGATCCTGACCTACATCACCCCTCAGATTTTTTTTTCTGGTCAGTAAGCAAACCGCATCTAGTGAAGGATATATATTTCCAGTTGCAAATTATTGTTTATCGGACAAAAGCAAACAGGTTCCATCGATGCAACATGCTTCCATCAAACAATCTGATCGCCCAGGTTTTATATTTGACCTGATTTACTTGTGTAAGCTCTGTTTCAAATTATTTTTTCAGTTTTTGTGATTCAATTCTATCTCTAATTCATATTTTTCATTTCATTCTTGGTTTAGTCAAAAGACTGAAAAAAGCTAACCTGTAAGAACCCGCAAAAGTTGTAAAAGGGTAAAACGGTCTTTTGACACATTATAAGACCATTATGTAAAATAATATGTTAATTGTGAGATAATAACATAAGAAATAAGAGTTTATGTGAAATTTGGAGTTTTACCGCATGAATAGTGAAATTTGGCTAAAAGGGCAAAATAGTCATTTGACATAGAAATGACCAAAATGTCAAGAAAATGTTAATTTGGTAGTTAATGGAACTTGGTTTGTAAATATGTGAACTTTTGGACCATTTTTGAGCAAAGGAAGAAAGCTAGGAACTAAGATGCAAATTTTTATAAATAATAAATATAAATATGAGAAGATATTACACTTCTCATTTACTGGAAACTAGGAGCAGCTTCTAGAGCTCTGGAGAAGGATACGAGCGATCAAGAAGAACTGAAAATCAAAGCTCCAAGAATTGAACTTAAACACTTGGAATTGATGATTCCAGGCCTCAAAAGGTAAGAATTCCATGTTTTCAAGCTTATTCTACCCAATTTCTTGAACGGGAATTGTAAACTTGATTTCTGATTCTCCAGAAATCACAAGTCTAATGAAATCATCTTGCTCAAAATCATCAAATAAGCATGTTCTAATCATTGAACATGTTAAAAATCAAGAAATGATGGTTTTGCTCAAGAACCCTAATTCACGGGTTTGAAAGATCAAGACTGATTTTTATGGTTTTGTTAAGTCCAAAGGATCACTTATGATGTATTAAGACACTCCTAAGTGGTTAATTTCAGAAAGTTGAAGTTTTAGTGAAAATTATCAAAAACGGGTTTTCAAGAAATTGAAATGGAAATCAGTGATTCCATGGGTTAAAACCTGATGTAAACTAAGGGTTTTAGTCATGGAATGATAGTAGAAAGATTAAGTTAAGTATTAAGTGCTTAATAGGTGAAAATAGAGGTCTATAGCTTAAAAATCGGACTAAGAACTGGACCTGCAGCACAGGCACGAGTCGTGCCTATTTTGCCTTGGCTAAGCACGAGTCGTGCTCCACTGTAGAGCCAAGAAATAGCATTCTACAATGTGCACGAGTCGTGCACCCTAAAGAGCAAAAAGAGCACGAGTCGTGCTCTTAGCCCAACAACAATCTGTCTAATTTTGAGATTTTGACTCGTTGCTAGACATGTCCGTTTGGTCTATAATTCATACCATAGGCTTAAAATGGTATGAAACTACATGGAAAATTGTTAAATTCAGAATTCGACCTCGCGGCCGAAAAGTTACTGTAGCATGTAGTGGCTAAATCTCGAGTTAATGTCAAAACTTGATTTTTGGGATTTGAGCTAGGCTTATCCGATTAACTTCAAATTTGGAACATAGGTCCATTATGGCCTAAGACTTCATAGAAAAGTGTCGGAACTGAAATACGACCTCCCGAGGGTACTGTAGTAAAATACGCGTATCTCGGAAAAAATTATAAAATTAGTTATTGAAGGTTATACACTTGTTATAACCTGAAGTTATGTCATATGAGACCTTAGAACTGTAAAGTCAGTTGTAATATATATATATATATATATATATATATATATATATATATATATATATATATATATATATATATATATATATATATATATATATATATATATATATATATATATATATATATATATATATATGATATGTGTGTAGGAGGTGCTTCAAATACAGTTGAGCACGGAAAGGGAAAATATGTACGAGAAGCATAGTGGTTTATAGCTAAACCAAGGTGAGTATGTGTGTACTTTTTGTACATAGCAAACTAAAGTTTTCATAAAATAAGATTTCCAAATTACTTCAAATGTTAAATTTTGGAAACAGTTTTGAAAGTAGCTCTATATATGAGCTAAGTGTTTTTAAGCAGATTTTAAAGAAGTATAGTTTATAAAGTATTTTGAAAGAAGTTCCACATGTGAGCTAAAGATGTAGAAGTTAGTTTTGAAAGTGTCTTTGACTAAGAGTTATAAAGTTTACAAGTTTGAGTTTGCTATAATTGTGTCCCTTTTTGACCAATTTAAGATGTAATGAAGTAAGTAAAAGAGATAAGAACTAAAGCAAAGCAAGTAATAAGAGTCAGTTGTCTGGACTAGGATCACCCACATAATCGGGAGATCTGAAGACACTACTGGGGTGGTACCTCCCTTCGCGAAGTAGTTGTCTAGCTTAGCATAACCTTGTGATTGGATCTGTTCCAAGTCACGAAGGGGAGACAGAGATAGCATAACCTTGCGGGTAGATCTGTTCTATCCCGTGAAGAGGAGTTAGTAAAATGAGTTAAACTAAACTAATTCATGAGTTTCAGTTGGTCACCAGTAAATGAGAAAGAAAGTAGTTATAAGAAAGAAAACAGTTTTACGGAAAGAAATCAGTTTTGAGAAAGAATACAGTTTTCAGAAAAGAAAGCAGTTTTTGAGAAAGAAAATATTTTTGAGTTTTGAAAATAGAAAAGAAAGGATATTTGAGATTTACTATGAAGATAAGTTTAGTAGTTTACTTGTTTTTAATTCAAGTTATGAGCAGAAAAGTTTTGGGTCTAAAACCCATATTACTCACGAGGCTTTATGTCTCACGTGCTATTTTTTTTAAATACTATGTACTTAGGTGAAAGGAGCAGGAGTTGAGGTTGGGACCGGTGTTTATACAGTAAGTTTAAATTATGGTTTTCTGTATTGAGTCTGTAATACCCCTTGAGAATAAGTTTGTAAAAAAAAAAAGTTAAGTGACTTTTTCATAGTCACGCTTTGTAAGATATTTGTATTATAAACTGTATTAAATTACGGTTTGAGAAAGGGGTGTTACAGTTTTGGTAACAGAGCCATAGTTTAAGCGAACTAGGTGTCAGTACTTGAACCTAGACTTAAACTACGTGGGAGTTAAGTAGAGTACATACTTGGGTATGATGTTGAAAGTAAGTAGAAATGGGAGTAAATCCATAACAGTGGAACATGAGTCCTGGTGGTAAAACTGGAAGCAAATGTATATAGGTGGTTATAATAATATGGGCCCGTACTATCATAATCACAGGATATATATTTAAGTTTGGCAGAACCACACAGGAACCATGTAAAGCTGTAAGGGATAAGTGTAGGAGATTTGAGGGGTATAGGTTCGGTATACGTATGTAAGAAAATCAAGTATGATTGGAAATATTAAAGTATAAAAGAAAAAGTGTTAAAGATGAAGTAGCAAATATAAGATATATAGTGGGAAAACCCCATACCCAATATGAATCACTATAAAGTATATGTAATAAAATATAAGAAAGTATAAGTAAAGAGCACTGAAAATAAGATGACAAGAATAATAAGGTAATGATGGAGAAAAGCTTAAATTGTGGTTGTGATAACCACCGTATAATGTATTGAAAATGATAAGGGAAGTAATGGAGTATATAGTATAAATATAAAAGAAAGAGTATAACTGAAAATTTCCGTTGTGTAACGGAAACGACTTATGATTATGGAATAAAAATAAGAGTAATGTCACTACAGTGACCAAAGAAAGAAAGATTGGAAAAGAAAGTGAATACAGATATATGAATGAAATTCATATAAGAAAGAAGAATGAAAACATTTAAGTAGAAAGAGTAAAAAGGAAATGAGCTGGGTTTGCAATTGTAGACAATCCCAAAAGAGGTATAAAAGAGTATAGAATAAATATTGAGAAGTAGTAAGATGTGTTGTTCATGGACAACCAAGAGATTAAAGTATGTATATAAAAGTTGTGATTAAATATGTTAATATAAAACGAAAGCAAAATACTTAATCAAGTATTAGATAAGGAATCAAGGACAGAAATGAAAGTGTAAGAAATGGGAAGTCGTGACTTCCAAACTTGAAAGAAGTATGACAAGGAAAGACATCTAAAGATTGGAACAAATAAATAAGTCGTAAGTATAGTGCTATAATGAGTAATATAACAAAGTAAGTTACCTGAATGAAAAAAAAAATCGTTAAAGACTATGAGCAAGTTGCATTGTTATAATGCAAGAGAATGAGTTGAGAAATAGAGATTAAATGCCTAATCAAGTGTTGGGCGAAAAGTTAAAGATAAGACAGACAATGATGATAATGAGAAGAATATAAAGACAGTTATCAAAGAAATGGTCATTTGAAATCAGATTTAGTGACTATATAAACTATAAATAAGAAGAACTGTGAATGATAAAAGGATAACCGAAAGAATGTGGGAAAATGACTGAGAGTCATAAATAATATGAGATAAAGAATAAAAGCGAATATGCAGATAAGTATTAGACAAAGAGTCAGATATGAAATAAGAACTAAAATAAAGAGACAGGAAGTTACTACCTCTAAGCGGAAGTAACGGGTAAAAGTAGCCAAAGATTTGAGAAAATGGACATTACATGGCTAATAACTGTGAAACATAAGGAAGTGTATAGCGTATATCGCCTTAGGATACGTAAAAGTAAAGAGAGTAAAGAAATGAAGCTTAAGTGGAAGAACGATTCAATGTGTTGGGCATATAGCCTCATGACACATAGAGAGAAATGGTGAAAAGTATAATAAAAGAATTTTGGGTATCAAACCTAGAAAGTTTATGAGTAAAATATATGGGACATAGAGACTAAATGTTTATAAAAATGGTGGTAATCTATATGATTATGAAAGTAGTGTATGCTTAATAAGTATAATAAGATAAAACAAGAAATTGTTGAGTCAGAAATGACAATCTTTATTGAAATATGGTTATAATGCAGTCAGGATAAAAGAGAAGTAAAAGTTATTTTTGGCATTAGCCATATCAAGTAAAGAGTAAGTAAGAGATAGAGTGCTAAACTAAGCATTAGTGTGAGAAATAAGAACTACAAGAAAATACTAAAACATAAGTAATAAGATGAGAATGGTACATGGGGTACCTAAGAAGATAAGAAGTGTACTCATAAGAGTACTGTAAGAAAGCTGAGAAATAAAAAGGACATGACTATATTAGAAAGTGTAATGAGTAAAAGAGATTGAAATCTCATAAATTATAAAGGATGATGAAAGAGGTATCTAGATCGTTAATGTGTTAAAATGGGAAACTAATACAAGTAAAGAGTGATATAAGACATGTATTTATAATAGTAATACATGTAAGTAACAAAAGATAAAGGTAATAACCATGTGTGAACATATGAAAACTAGAAGTACAAACAAAGAAAAGTTTTAGTAGTAATAACAGTAACACCTTTGATATAAAAGGTTTTGCTTATAAAAAAAGATAGAAAATTCTTTGAGAATTAAAGATGAAAGATAAGACAAAAGAAGCAAGAACAATGATTGACTTTTGAAGAGTCAATTCCTCTAGTATATGTTGATATAAGAAGTTGTAAAACTTCTTAAGGAATGTATAAAGGTAAAGTGGATAGATATCGTGTAAAAAAATATACATATATGAGACTTAAGTCTAATGACAAGAAAGAAGTAATTAGAAATGTAGATTGACTATTGGAAAGTCAATTTTCTATAATAAAGTATGAAGTGATAGAGCTTCTATAAGAAGAGGGAGAGAAAGTAAATTAAAAATATGAAATTTACTCAAGTAAGAAGAATAAGAAAAAGCTTTTATTACATTAAAAGAGAAGTTGTATCATGCGTCTGTCCTTACGTTACCAGATGGGACAGAAGATTTTAAAGTATACAGCGATTGTAATTGCCTTGAAAATTTGGAGGCATTACCTGTATGGTACAAAGTACAAGCTATTCACTGATCACAAGAGTTTGTAGTATGTGTTCACTCAAAAAGAGTTGAACATGAGACAGAAAAGATAATTAGAGTTGACCAGTGATTATGTTTGTAAGATTATATACCATCCAGGTAAAGCAAGTGTAGCAGCAGATGCATTGAGTAGAAAAGTTCTAGAGAAAAGAATCAAGGCAAGATCGATGCGTATAGAACTAGTGTCCAGTGTTATAGAACAGATTAAAACAGCCCAACAAAAGTTGAGGAAAGCATAGACTTGAAAGATGAGAAACTAGGAAAAGACATGCAGTTTGAAATATATAGTCAAGGGTTAAAGATTTTTAAAACCCGCATTTGTGTGCCGAAAGCAGGAGATTAGAGAAAGTTGATTTTAGAAGAGTCATATAAGTCTAAGTTTAAAGTTGAGGGAAGTACATTATCCAAGAGCGTCGTTTGTACGCAAGTTATGGCGGAACATCAAGTCCCGCATGGAGATGCTTAGACCTTGCACATTCCAGCAGGAAAATGGGAAGATGTAACCATGAACATTATTGTGGGGTTACCAAGAATGAGAAGAGGTTATGATGGTATATGGGTCATAGTGAACCGATTGACAAAGAGTGCACTATTTCTAGCTATAAAAGAAACTACTCCATTGGAGAAGTTAGCTCAGTTATACATAGATGAAGTATTAAGAAGATATGGTGCACCATTGTCCATCATGTCAGACAGAGACCCCAGATTTACCTCTAACTTTTGAAGAGCTTTACAAGAGAAGATGGGGACGAAAGTTCAGCTAAGCACAACGTATCGTCCACAAACGGATGGTCAGAATGAGCGGACGATCCAGACAGTAGAAGACATGTTACGATCATGTGTGATGGATTTTGGAGGTAGTTGGGATGAACATCTGCCTTTAGTAGAGTTTGTATATAACAACAGCTACCATTCTAGCATTAAAGTGCCAACCTTTGAGGCACTGTATGGTAGGAAGTGTAGAACTCCTTTATGCTGGTTGAAGGCAGGTGAGACTAAGCTTACAGGACCAGAGATCGTTAGAGTGAACAATGAGAAGACTGGTGTGATTTAAGCCAACATGAAAGTAGCGCGAGACCGACAGAAGAGTTACTCGAATATAAAGAAACGCCCTTATGATTTGCAAGAAGGTGACTTAGTGATGATAAAAGTGTCGCCATGGAAGGGTGTAGTCAGATTTGGCAAGAGAGGAAAGCTGAGTCCAAGGTACATTGGACCTTTTAGAATCCTGAAGAGAGTTGGATTGCAAGCAATCAAGCTAGAATTACCACCAGAACTCAGTGGAACACATGATACCTTTCATGTATGCTATCTGAAGAAGTACTTTGAAAAAGAAGAGTTAGTGATACCGCATACAGACTTGAGGGTGGAGACTCCTAGCAGAATGATTGAAGAACCTGAAGCGATTCTAGAAATGCAGACTAAGAAGTTGAGGAACAAGGAGATTGACTTAGTACTAGTCAAGTGGTAGCACCCATTAGGGTCGAACCTAACTTGGGAAACGTTAGAAGAGATGAAGAAAAGATATCCAGATTTCACAGATTACGAAAAGATTCCGAGGACGGAATCCGCTTAAGGAGGGGAGACTGTAAGAACCCGCAAAAGTTGTAAAAGGGTAAAATGGTCTTTTGACACATTATAAGACCATTATGTAAAATAATATGTTAATTGTGAGATAATAACATAAGAAATAAGAGTTTATGTGAAATTTGGAGTTTTACCGCGTGAATAGTGAAATTTGACCAAAAAGGGCAAAATAGTCATTTGACATAGAAATGACCAAAATGTCAAGAAAATGTTAATTTGGTAGTTAATGGAACTTGGTTTGTAAAGATGTGAACTTTTGGACCATTTTTGAGCAAAGGAAGAAAGCTAGGGACTAAGATGCAAATTTTTATAAATAATAAATATAAATATGAGAAGATATTACACTTCTCATTTACTGGAAACTAGGAGCAGCTTCTAGAGCTCTGGAGAAGGATACGAGCGATCAAGAAGAACTGAAAATCAAAGCTCCAAGAATTGAACTTAAACACTTGGAATTGATGATTCCAAGCCTCAAAAGGTAAGAATTCCATGTTTTCAAGCTTATTCTACCCAATTTGTTGAACGGGAATTGTAAACTTGATTTCTGATTCTCCAGAAATCACAAGTCTAATGAAATCATCTTGCTCAAAATCATCAAATAAGCATGTTCTAATCATTGAACATGTTAAAAATCAAGAAATGATGGTTTTGCTCAAGAACCCTAATTCACGGGTTTGAAAGATCAAGACTGATTTTTATGGTTTTGTTAAGTCCAAAGGATCACTTATGATGTATTAAGACACTCCTAAGTGGTTAATTTCAGAAAGTTGAAGTTTTAGTGAAAATTATCAAAAACGGGTTTTCAAGAAATTAAAGTGGAAATCAGTGATTCCATGGGTTAAAACCTGATGTAAACTAAGGGTTTTAGTCATGGAATGATAGTAGAAAGATTAAGTTAAGTATTAAGTGCTTAATAGGTGAAAATAGAGGTCTGTATCTTAAAAATCGGACTAAGAACTGGACCTGCAGCACAGGCACGAGTCGTGCCTATTTTGCCTTAGCTAAGCACGAGTCGTGCTCCACTGTAGAGCCAAGAAATAGCATTCTACAATGTGCACGAGTCGTGCACCCTAAAGAGCAAAAAGAGCACGAGTCGTGCTCTTAGCCCAACAACAATCTGTCTAATTTTGAGATTTTGACTCGTTGCTAGACATGTCCGTTTGGTCTATAATTCATACCATAGGCTTAAAATGGTATGAAACTACATGGAAAATTGTTAAATTCAGAATTCGACCTCGTGGCCGAAAAGTTACTGTAGCATGCAGTGGCTAAATCTCAAGTTAATGTCAAAACTTGATTTTTGGTATTTGAGCTAGGCTTATCCGATTAACTTCAAATTTGGAACATAGGTCCATTATGGCCTAAGACTTCATAGAAAAGTGTCGGAACTGAAATACGACCTCCCGAGGGTACTGTAGTAAAATACGCGTATCTCGGAAAAAATTATAAAATTAGTTATTGAAGGTTATACACTTGTTATAACCTAAAGTTATGTCATATGAGACCTTAGAACTGTAAAGTCAGTTGTAATATATATATTTATTTTATATATATATATATATATATATATATATATATATATATATATATATATATATATATATATATATATATATATATATATATATATATATATATATATATATATATATATATATATATATATATATATGATATGTGTGTAGGTGGTGCTTCAAATACAGTTGAGCACGGAAAGGGAAAATATGTACGAGAAGCATAGTGGTTTATAGCTAAACCAAGGTGAGTATGTGTGTACTTTTTGTACATAGCAAACTAATGTTTTCATAAAATAAGATTTCCAAATTACTTCAAATGTTAAATTTTGGAAATAGTTTTGAAAGTAGCTCTATATATGAGCTAAGTGTTTTTAAGCAGATTTTAAAGAAGTATAGTTTATAAAGTATTTTGAAAGAAGTTCCACATGTGAGCTAAAGATGTAGAAGTTAGTTTTGTAAGTGTCTTTGACTAAGAGTTATAAAGTTTACAAGTTTGAGTTTGCTATAATTGTGTCCCTTTTTGACCAATTTAAGATGTAATGAAGTAAGTAAAAGAGATAAGAACTAAAGCAAAGAAAGTAATAAGAGTCAGTTGTCCGGACTAGGATCACCCACATAATCGGGAGATCTGAAGACATTACTGGGGTGGTACCTCCCTTCGCGAAGTAGTTGTCTAGCTTAGCATAACCTTGTGATTGGATCTGTTCCAAGTCACGAAGGGGAGACAAAGATAGCCTAACCTTGCGGGTAGATCTGTTCTATCCCGCGAAGGGGAGTTAGTAAAATGAGTTAAACTAAACTAATTCATGAGTTTCAGTTGGTCACCAGTAAATGAAAAAGAAAGTAGTTATAAGAAAGAAAACAGTTTTACGGAAAGAAATCAGTTTTTTTTCTCTATAATTCTCTATAATTCTCTGTAGAATGTTGTTTTGAACCAACATTTTTTTCTAGCGATTTAGATGAAGGCTACATCTACGTCATCTTCTTATATCTTTTTTGTATCTGTTTCATTTTCGTGACTGATGATGTGTGTTTGCTACTTATCTTGTTCTCCATTCGTTTGGATGTAGAGGGTGATAAAAATTGGGGACACATTAGTCCTTACATTATTGGATAAAAAAGAAGTCAAGAGTACCCCTTACGATCTATTGCTTTAAGGAACTAGAAATTAGAGACTCGTTTCTCACCCTGGTTCAATACACAAAAACAACGCTTGGCGGGTCAAAGGTTTCAAGAAAAATCGATGTGATTGAATCATTGTTATCGAATGTTAACATCCTTATACTTGGTGGAGGTATGATCTTCACTTTCTATAAAGCACACGGGCTTAAAGTTGGGTCATCACTTGTGGAAGAAGATAAACTTGAGCTTGCAACTTCACTTCTTGAAAAGGCCAAGTCTAAAGGGGTGTCTCTATTACTCCCTTCTGATGTTGTAATTGCGGATAAGTTTGCTGCAGATGCCAACAGCAAGTTTTTCTTCTTTTTACCTTTCTTTTTCTTTTTCCCATATTGCCCTTGCCTTAGTATATGCTAAAAGGTGTGGTTTTTGTGAAATTACAGGTGGTTCCAGCCAATAGCATTCCTGATGGCTGGATGGGTTTGGACATTAGTCCAGATTCTATTAAGTCATTCAGTGAAACTTTGGATACTACCCAAACTGTTATCTGGAATGGACCTATGGGCGTGTTTAAGTTTGAGAAGTTTGCTGCAGGAACAGAGGTATGTTTAAGTCAAATGCCTAAAATACCCTTGATAAGATAAAAATGAAAGTAGGATGGTATAATACAGAGATAAATGATATATGAATGCCATGTTGCAGGCTATTTCCAAGAAACTGGCGAAACTTAGTGGAAAGGGAGTGACAACCATCATTGGAGGTGGTGATTCAGTTGCAGCTGTGGAAAAGATTGGGCTAGCGGACAAGATGAGTCACATCTTGACAGGTGGCGGTGCCAGCTTGGAGCTTTTAGAAGGAAAAACACTTCCAGGATTGCTCGCCTTGAATGACGCTTGAGCCCCAATTTGGTCTTGTTTTTTGTCGTTCGTTTTTGTGGTTGGAAAAAGGGAATGTACTTTAAGCTGAATTTTGTTAAAAGTTTACTTGGATGGTTTTATAGTTGTATATATTAAGATATTGGGCATATTGAAGGATTGTGATTCACAATTGACATGGTTCTTGTGGTTGTTGTATAGCTTTGGTTATATATATATATATATATATATATATATATATATATATATATATATATATATATATATATATATATATATATATATATATATATATATATGTTATTTGTTTAAAGAAAATTTATAACTTACATTGTAAGTCATAAAGGTTTGTCATTAATGTATGTCATAAATTTACGACACACAAATGTGTGTCATCTGTCATTTATGACAGGGGCTTCCTTGACATACATTTGCGTGTCATCTGTACCCTTTAATGACACGCAATGCGTGCATTAAAGGCCTTTTTTCTAGTAGTGTCATAAACTTCTAAAAATCGAAGAATTCAACTTCCCACTTGACACCATACATATTTAGTGGACTAAGTTAAGTTCAAGTAAACCATGACACGAAACATAAATTACTCGACATAGGACATATGTTCTTGGCACGAAATATACATTCTCAGCACCGAAGATACATTGTGACTTATGCATCAAACATAATTTAAACAAGGGTTTTTGAAAACAATGTAATTATTAAGGTTAATTGTAAGCATGCATCAAAATAAATAATAAAAACTACTTAATGATAATAACTATTCTAAATACTAATAAATATTCAGAAATATACAAGCAAATTATTGTAAACTTTAATATTGCACAAAATAATCAGTACCATAATTTCCATTTTATGTTCAAGAAAACTTCATACAAAAAAAAAAACAAACAAACAGGAAAAAAGTACTAGAAATATATTTTGGACAACGTAAAACCTAATGTTCAATGGTCTCTAAACTAAATTATCACCAACTTTCTATTGATCTTCTTATCAAGGTATTCAAGTAAGTTGTCGAACTAATTCTGTTCCGATTTCATTTTGAGATCGTATATTTTCATGCGGTATTAGTGTTCTCAACATAATCTTTACCTGTATTCGGCGTTCTGAATATAACCTTTAATATCTTCATCCAATTTTCATTCTTTTTCCTCTTCCGACTCATCAAGAAAAATCTCATTGACTTTATCGTCTTCATCATGTATTCTCAACATCGTGTCACCTATCATCTTCAATATCTTCTGCCAATATTCAGTGTTCTTAACATCTTCCTCACTATCATGGTGTTTAACCATAGTCCCAGTTTATGGCGAGCAAAAGCAACCTATACAGTTTGTTGTTTTTCACTACTATTGAAAGAACATTTATATATGTAAAAAAGTGAATAGACATGTATAAATACATTTGTAGGTGTTTGTAGGGTTTTGGTACAATTGGATGAATTGTCTTTGCAAGTACCGCTAACTGTAATTAGTTTTTTCACCATGAAATAAATATTGGTGTTATCGATTCTATTTACATATATTTGCTTTTCCAAACCTTATTGTAAAAGTTAGAAAAAATTAGTGTTATTTAACATAAAAATAAAAACAATTAATATAATATTAACCATTGGTTGGTTAGATTATAAATAGCAAAAAAGACTATAATTTATTAGAGTATAATATTAACTTTGAATGATATATAATCATTTATTTTTCTATATACAAACAGACCCACATTCTCAACCTTTTAAACATTCTCATTTTATCCTACCTCTATATATATATATATATATATATATATATATATATATATATATATATATATATATATATATATATATATATATATATATATATATATATATATATATATATATATATATATATATATATATATCAAGGTTGTAGAAGTCGCTAGACGGTAGGTGGATGGTCGACTGGGGCCTAGGACTAGTCAGTCTAGGCGAGGACTAGTCGGAGCCTAAGCGGGGAGTATTAATTATAATAAAATTTAATTTTTTTAATTTAAATATTACCTATATTCCTACAAAATTAATAAATAAGCATAAAATTTTGACAAATCTAAGTATTTAAATATGTAAGTCATCAAACATCAAAATGTTTAGATTAATTAATGATATTTTTGACAATTTTAATCATCAATAATCGTAACTTAGCCACCAATCTTTATAATTTATATATATAATAAAAAATTGAAATTACTAATAAAATAAAATATATATTATTAATATAATAAAATATATAATATATATTATTGTTATAAAAATTTGAAGTTTTCTAAATTTAAAATTTAAAAATCTATAAATTTGAATTTTTTTGAAGATTTTTGAATTTTGAGAGTTTTTGAAAATTTTGAAAATTTGAAATTTTTTGAAAAATTGAAGATTTTGAATTTTGAAAAATCGAAATTCTGGCTGCCTAGACCCGCCCAGACCCGCCTAGACCTGCCTAAACCCAATTTTGACCGCCGTTGACCAAATCCGCCTAGCTTGACCGCCTAGCACTAATCGTAGGCAGAACTTGTCCGCCTAGCGCCTAGGCGCCGCCTAGGCCGACTTTTACAACACTGATATATATATATATATATATATATATATATATATATATATATATATATATATATATATATATATATATATATATATATATATATATATATATATATATATATATATATATATATGATCAATCGAGGCCAACAAAAAGGTTGAGACCGCGAGGCTAGTTTTGGAGCAATCAATTTATGAAGGCATATTAGTAATTATGTATATTTCAATCAAATTATAACAAAATTGTAGTTTTCTAAAATCTAAGAGTCTGATTGTTAGTTATCTAAAAAAGTGATAAATTAATTTTTATTTTTTAATAATTTCAGATTATAGAATGTCAAATTTTTACTTATTTTTTATTATTTCTATTTTATTAATAGATAATAATTATCATTTTTCTGTCAAAATATTTTTTTCATTGTATCATTTGATTTATACAATTTCATTCATAAATGATTATAAAACACAATGTACTTCTAATCATAAATGATTAGATCTCTAAAAAATAAAAATATATACAATTATAAATAAAAAATGAATAGAACACGATATAAAGGTTAAAATTTCAAAATGTTCTTAATCATGAATGAATAAAAGCACCTCTAATTATAATCATAGATGACTACACCTCTAACTATAAATTAATAAACATTAACAAAATAAAAGTTACATTTGGATTCCTACATTTCAAGTTATATTTATTTAATGAATATAATTGTAACAATAAATGAATTCACACATCGTTGTGTTTGCTACGAATTTTCTTGTTGCACCATACCAAAAAAAAAAATATGAGACACCCATGATCATTGTTGATATTGGATACACACCTGCAAAATCAAATTCAAGGATATCAGAAAAATGATTATAACCATATTAAACATAAATGATTAATGACCATATTAAACCTATGTAAAGTTATAATCAGAAATGATTATAACCGATGTTCTAATTATTTATGCAATTATATTTATAATCATCAATAATTCTAGTTATAATCATCAATGATAAACACATAAAGATACTTTTAACACACAAATACATACAGTTACAGTGTTACTCACTAATAATTAACACTGCAAATGATTATAATTGTTCTAATCATTTATACAATCATATTAACTATATTAAAGTTGCAAAAAATTTATAAACGTTGATGATTAACAATAGACTTTATATGTTCATATTTTAATGATTAATAGAAGCGGTTGTTACAGTGTTAATCATTAATGATTAACACTATTCGTCAACGATGATTATTATTACAATAACAAATTAGGATGCCATAATAGTATCATAAATCTATGTAAGTAGGTAAAAATGAGCTTAAGATTCAATCTTCATTTATGTTAAAAACACATACGAAAAGCAACATAGTTTAGGATTTTTCTTTTAAAACCATCATTTATGTTAAAAACCTTAAACGAATTGTGCACGTATTTAATTTAACACTATATTTGGTCAACAAACTTCTTACCACTTAAAACATTTGTGCTATTTAAAGTCAAAACGTAATCATCAATGATTAAACGTAAGAAAATTTATGTTAAAGTTATACTTAGTGAATTGTAGTTACCAATCACCACTTATTAATATAAAATGATTAAACTGAAAAATTGATGGTGTATAAACTGAAAAAAAAATCTCTACCTAATATTCATATATGATTACAATTAAGTATGTTTAACAACAAAATACAAAACGTTCCGGTGCATAAAAGACAATTATGTAAATTGGATGAAAATTTACCATTAATAAATTCTTAGAAATAAAAAGTATTCCCACTTGTATAAAATTTACCATCAATCAATTCAAACACATCTAAGTGATACAAACAGTCTAAGGGAGCGACCAGTGTAATCATGGTTTATAGCCAAGTTCACCCTATAAAATCATGCCTTCATTTCAACCTCCATTATACATTAACTATGATGAATATTGAGATAAATAGTGGAAAATATACGTTGAATTTGCCACTTGATCTTGATGCTGGTTGCTAATTGGGTTAAGAAATAAAGTGGGGTTGGGACTTTTGTTTCCCAGCAAAAGACAAACTCACAAGATTCCTCTGAATCAGTAATGTCCATAACAACATCTGAACAAAGGGTGAGATTGAGAGAAGCATATCATAAATTAAAGAACAATCAATAATGTTTCAAATTAAGTGTTGAGTCCAATACGTTTGGTCCAAGGGTGGATAATTTCTGATTGATTTACAGGTTCTGTACGAAGATAAAGATTGAAGACAGAAAAATAACTAAGAACCCCAAAATGAAACAAAACAAAGTATTCAAGTGTTTAATAAATGGATTCAGGATCACCTGTCGTTAATTTGTATGACCTGTAGACAGAGTTGAGGTCGATTCTCCTTTTCCTCTTGATTGTTTCTGAACCTATTCGTGATAAGAAAGGAACATGGAGATTTATATAAATAGGTTGACTTTTCACATAACAAACACATCCCGACATACCTATTTCATCTGATTTCGCCGAATCCACAATCGATGTCAGAGAATGTGTCTTTTCATCTGATTTCGTCGTACCTCCATTGGGATATTGATTACCCTAATGAGCAATCAGATCCCATGATCTCCCTTTCTTTATTTTTATGTTCGCTTTTCAGATGCAAGAATCAGATGGATACAAATCGAAATCAGATGCAGTGGAGAAGAAAAATTGATACAAATCGAAATCAGATGCAAGAATCGTCAGAGCTGTTGGCGGAACCAGAGTTCTACTTCTCCTCCACCGTCTGCGTCGTCCGATTTAGTGAAAACGGTGGTTTGTGATCCTGTCTTTTTAGAGCTGTTTATGTGAGTGAGAAAGAGAGATGGACAGAGAGAGAAAGGCTATGCTAATTTGTTTAGATTGGCAGATATCAAGGGATATATATATATATATATATATATATATATATATATATATATATATATATATATATATATATATATATATATATATATATATGCGTGTGTTTGCAAGTAGGGATGAATCCTATTACACGAGTACGTAATATACTACAACCTAGCTAGGTACATATGAGACTGCTCGGTCGTTATACCATTGAACCTTCCCTTTCTCCAAGTAGATGTTGTACAGAGACTAGACCCACACACGCAATCGGCAAACCCTGGCGCAAACCACGTCCACCCCGGAAAGACGCCCTGCAAGCAACGACCGGGGGAAACCAACCCCGGGTACACACTGTCTTGGCTAGCACAGAGGCCACAAGTAAATGTGTAATATCTTTACCTTACTTGTGTGGAGCGTAGTTCGAACCCACAACCTCCCATAAGGGAGGCATGTGCTCTTGCCATCTTAATAACTCCTAAAATATCTCCCCTCTATCCTCTCTCTCTATATATATATATATATATATATATATATATATATATATATATATATATATATATATATATATATATATATATAGAGGATAGAGGGGAGATATTTTAGGAGTTATTAAATATAGTGAAAGATGTAGTGACCAAAATACCATTTTCATCTTGTAAAATTTGCACTCTAACCATTTACTTTAATAAATTGATAATAACTGCATAACATCTTAAGTCTTTGATCTATCAATTTGAATGGATGAGAACTGTCCTCACGATTGCAACTTTTTTTTGCCTCAATTAACCCATATTCTATATATAAACTAGGCGAATGCCCGTGCGTTGTGCAAGAAAACATCATGTAGTAAAATTATTAATAGATATATATTGTCAAAAATAATTAACTTATTATCATTAACTATGAAATAATTATTCTTATACTAAAACAAAATATTCTTGTAAATTATTGATATTATAATTAAACATAAGATAAAAAAATACATTTATTAGAAAATTGAATATAAATAATTTCAAAGCAGTTATACTAATAGAATTCAATTAATGAAATAATTTTTATATTATTATTATTCAAAATAAATATCTATTTTATTTTGCATCGTAATTATGTATCTATCAACAAAAAAACTATAAACACAAATGTACTATATCATTAGCGAATATCATCTCCAATCCTGATATATCATTTTTATTTTTAAGATTGACTGATTTTCATATCGTACACAACAACACTTGAGTAACTCACTCATATTTTAATAGATCAAATTCACTTATCTTACTATATGTAATCACAATGGTGAAGTCCCTAGTTGAAATGAAGTCTTTTCATGTGGTTATATTAAACCACATATTTAATAAAACTAAATTAATTATAGTGAATATTTATTTTAACATCAAAACTCTCTAACTTCGGGCTAATCTTATACAAATCAAATGGTATTTTTACTTAATATATTTAATTGATATATATGATACTTAAAACAATGAAAAATAAAAAATATGATACATTTTTTCAACTTCAACGAAATTGGTTCGCTTGAAGGTTTATACAAAAATTATTAATTTTAAAATACGGATTTTTTGTATTAAATTTAACTAAAAGTATTCAATTGATGAATTAAATACCATGTTTTAAAAAGGCTTCTGAGCTCTGGAGTAGTTAAAGAAAAAATGTTTCTTATAACAAAATATCCATGAATTATTATTTAAAAAATGACTATATTCTAAAGTTTTAGAAAGCACTAATTAGTTTAAATACAAAATAATAATATACATATTGATTAAACTATATTATGGTGGGGTAGACATCTAAGAAACAGTTGTGACCCAAACCTAGAGTCTACTAATGTTAACTTATGATAAAGCTTCAGATCGTCGTGTACCAGTTCAACTAATTTTACACATTACATATACAATAAAATTAAAAACATATTTTTATTGTTAACACTTAAACAACTAAATATTAATGTTTAACTAAAATAAACCATCTAAAGTAATATGATAATATCATTATAATATCTAACTTAGTCATAATATTTACGATTACAAATTAATGATAATGTTTGTATTGATTTAATAAGCATACTAAAAGTGTGTTTTTACGTACATTTAATTTTAAAAATTGCATATACAATAAAATTAAAATCATGTTTCATCGTAAAATTTAAACAATTAAAAACTAATGTTTATTTAAAATGAATTACCATGAATCATGTGATAATATAATTACAATATATAATATTATTGTAACATTTATGATTATAAACTAACATAAATATTATTATTAAAAACAATTTCAAAAGTCATAAGAGCTTTAATAAATGTCGTTGAAGGAAAACTGCATCTATAAATAATGATAATATATATACGTCATTGTAAAATACAATTACATATTAGCAAACTTCATTGAAGATAATTATACTATATGATTTCCTAAGTATTTTGTAAAAATTATTGAATTTGATCAATTTTAAGTATTAATTATATATGATTTACTAAGTATTTTGTAAAAATATTGATTTGATCAAATTAAAGTATTAATTATATTTTTATTAGAAAGACAACAACAAAACTTTATGATAGCCTTTATTAAATATACAAATACTTTAGGTTAATGTAAAATATGATTATGATAAAGCAATTAGTTAGCATTATAAAAAGAAATTTGAAAAATTATTAGAAATATGAAAAGACATGAAAGTTTCAAATGAATGTAGTATTTGGAAATATGCTTCTTTTATTTTATATATATATATATATATATATATATATATATATATATATATATATATATATATATATATATAAATAAATAAATAAATATATATATATATATATATATATATATATATATATATATATATATATATATATATATATATATATATATATATATATATATATATATATATATATATATATATATATATATATATATATATATAGACTAAATATCAAATGGGAACCAATATTTTCCTAGGAACCGTAGGAACCTTTTTGCTGAAAATTTTTTTTCAAAAAAAATGGCATAATACACCTAATCGCTTATATTTAAGACCTTTTGTAAAAAAAATTGAAAAAATAATATATATACACGAAATGTGCACATATGCACGAAACGTGATCATATACACATGTGCGAAAAAAATGCATATATGCACATTTCGTGTATACATACTATTTTTTAAATTTTTTTTGACAAAAAGTCTTAAATATAAGCGACTAGATGTATTATGACATTTTTTTTGAAAAAAAAAATTTCAGTCAAAAAGTTCCTACGGTTCCTAGGAAAATATTGGTTCTTCCTTGAAACGGACTCTATATATATATATATATATATATATATATATATATATATATATATATATATATATATATATATATATATATATATATATATATATATATATATATATATATATATATATATATATATATATATATATATATTAGAACTACAAGTAAAAAACTGTTCATTTGCATTGATTGATAATTCAACATTTAAGAATAAATTTGTGAAGACACTAATGATTGTTGTTCGTGATTCTAATGTATGCTTTTTACCCTTAATTGGTCTTCTTCTTGTGAGGCACAGAGGAGGAACATTGGCAGTTGAAGGCTCAACCGGAGCAGTTGTAGGTTTCAGAGTTGGTGAAAATTCGTGGAGAACCAACCGGTGCCCGTGAAGATGACGAGCTTATTAGTGTCTTCGTCAGAGGAGTTATAACAAACATCGGAGAGAGAAATGCGACAGGAGTAATCCGATGGGTTTTTTATCCCCTTTATTATATAATAAAAATAGGTCTTGGGTCTATCCTTCAATTTTTTTACTAAAATTTGGTAAATAAAATTTAAAGTACAATAATTTGTTAAATAGGTTTTGTAATCGCTATCATTAGGTTATGGTAGGCCATTCTCAAGTTAATCTTTGTCGCTAATTAATTCTTCCTGTAGTGTTTTCTAGACCTGGAAAACGTGTCGTGTCGTGTCGATTTCGTGTCGTTTCGAAACATTAAACGTGTTGAAAGTGCTCGACCCTAACCCAACCTATTTAATAATAATTTAATAATCGTGTCGTGTCGTGTCAACCCGTTTATTTTCGTGTCGAGTTTCGGGTTTGGGGTTTAGACTTTGTAAAATATCATGTCACTTTCGAGTTGAAACACTAAGTATGTTGAAAGAATAGGAGTTTGAGGTAAAAAGCAAAACATGAAAAACTAGTAGGCATGTTATAGAGCAACGTTAAAAGATTAGGAGTCGGGGAGATGAATGACGAGGTTGCGAGGAGGAGAGAGAGGCCGAGTGAAACTGTAGAGTATGATTGAGAAAGTAGAAAAGTGAAAATGAATTCATGATCTAGATGGCTAAGCGACTTTCACATTATAAAACACGTCAATCAGAAGTTTTTCTTTTAAATATGGTATTGGTTGCCTGCCAATTTACATAAGAATTAAAAAAACTTGAATATAAATAAACGGGTCATTCTCGAGTCATTTTCGAGTTAAAAGTTTCAACCCTGACATTACCCGTTTAATTATCGTGTCGTGTCGTGTCAACCCGTTTAATTAAACTGGTTGAAATATCTTACCCAAACCTGTTTATTTCGTGTCGAGTTCGTGTCGGGTTGTCGTGTCGTGTCAGGTTTTGCCACCTCTAGTGTTTTCCAACACCATGAAGTGAACCATGCATCCTATCAAACACAATGGTCAGTGGTGCTTTATGTAGTTTAACTATCTCATAAATATAGTTTTGCCAACTTTTCCAAAGGCAACGATTCTTTGATTTCCTAAGAGACCCCAACTTACGCAAATCCCCACCTGATTTCAGCAATGCTCAGGTTAGGCCAATCCCAAGCAGACTCAAATAATTCAAACTGAAATATAGCTTTCGTGAAAAAAAAAAAAAAAAAAAAAGGGTATTGTGGCTTTATCATCAGATGAGACAGAATATAGTGTGTTCTGGTGATTAATTCTCAAATAAATGGTTTTGGATATCTAATCGTTAAGTCGCAAACAAATGGATAAATATAGATGAGTGCTTAAAGTATATATTGAGACTGACATTTCGGCCAATGATCAATATAATTAACAACAAATTGACATTATACAATTAGGGCTTCGTGGGGCCTCCATTGATAAAAGTTGGCTGTCCTAGGGTTTATATGTCCTTGCCCTTATATTTCTCTTCTTCTCTACGTACATAATTTGTATCTTCATAATCTTGATACAGTTTTGACAACTACTTATCAGAAATATTTTTCATTAGATTTATGATTGATTTTAAAAGATAAGAAATGTGTTATTAGCATATAGTTGAATTATAAATAATTATCATGATTACGAGCTAGCTAGATAAGTAGTTTTAAAATCGATTAATGAAAAATTTATATTATTTAATTTTACTGAATGAGTAACAAAATTAACAACCAATAATTGCTTAGCAGCCTTGGGCATAATTAGGTTCTCATAAAAACATATTTTATAACAATATAAAATTAGAAAATATATAAGACTTAAACAGAGATGGAGAATATATACTATAATTTAGAAACACTTGAAAATGTAGTATCCAATCACATGCTAATAAAATAATAAAAATGAATGAATTGCAACTGCTCATCTATCTTCATCTTTAGTTAAAGTGCGAAGGATTGCTTAATTACACCCACATCAAGACATATTTCTCTCCAATAAAAACATTTGCCCAATTTTTTATTTATTTTCCCATGACAATGAAATCTTGGAATATCTAAAAATATAATAAAATAGAAATTCAAATTCGGGAGGTTTTAAAAAATTGCTTTCTTTGGTATCTTTAGCCGCACTGTATGCAATTCTTGGAGTTTTACAAAAATACCCGCCACAGTAAAGACAAATTTGGTTAGGTGACATTTTTCTCCTCAATTACTTGATTATTATTGCCGGATCATCACCCTGTGGTACCACACCACGGAGCCAAGTTCCGGCGGTGCTCCTCCATCCTTTCTATCTCTCTCCGTCTGAAAACCGTTGTGCATTCCGGTAGCTCGCCTAGATCAGCAAAAAACGACTCTTCATCTTCTCCAATTGAAAAAATCATTGCCATGTCGCTATCTTCGACTATGTCCCTAGCCATCAAAGGACTTTCTAGCATGGTTGATGACGTGGAGTCCAAGTCCGAGAACCAACCATATTGGTCCGTGGCAGTCACGAATGAGCCACATGATCCCACCTCGAGACTGGAGAACTTCTGGTCAGGCTCAGGTTCAGGCTCCGATTGTCTAGTATGAATTGGTGTTTCTTCTTCCAATTGGTCATCTGTATTGGAATTTTCCGGTTCAGTGGTGGCAGTGGAGGCAGCCGGAGATGATGCGGGTGCGTTGTGGTGGGGCTGATTATTGTTTCTAGAAGCCGGCCAAGGGTGGTTGTGTTCACACGAATATGTCACCATCACCATAGTAGGGTCCGTCCGGCTCCTTTCTACTTGTTTTCTTGCTGGACATCCTTTGGAACTACTACACCTATAATAGCCCCTGCCAAAATAAATAATTGTGGTTAGTTAATATTATAAATTATAATTGATTTAATTTCAAGATAAGCACTTTGCCCAAATCGTCTAATATAGTAATATCTATACTGCTACATATGCAATTGTATTTTACATTTTTAAAACACCAAATCGCAAGAAAAGTTTTGATCCAAAATTAATGTTGTAAGAGACTAAGAGGTGTGGTCTTTTAACGAGCTATTTAATAAGCCAAAAAAAAAAAAAAAAAAGAAACAGAAGAAAGAAAATACACCCTTCAATGCAAGATGATAATTTAAAACCATGACAACCAATTAGTTCATAATAATAAGAAATAGACACCAAGAGTAGTATGGCCTAATTAATATTTTACAGCAATTTTCTTAAATGATTATCAATATAAAAATCATGCTGTGTTTGTTTGACAGAAAATTAGATTGATCATTATGAAGAAAATACAACGGAAAAGAGAGTAAAAAATTATATACTTCCATTCATTATGATACAAATTATATTGTTGAATAATCATGAATCATAATCATCTCTTCACGTAAAAACGTGTTCATTTAAAAAAACATATGTGAGGAGATAAGAAATAGGATTTGCACTCGAATCCAATAAGCTATGACCAACCGGGATTTAATTAAATGAATTTAAAGATGTAGATGGAAAAATTATATAATTAAAAGTTTACTAAAAATTTTCAGAATAAATATCAATTTAAAATTTTAGCTATTATTGGTTCAATAATCCAAGTCGGATTTTAATATATAGCAAAATGATAGAAAAATATTTATTGCAAGATTTTTGAATGAATATCTATTTCAACATCAGGTTTGATTAGTTCGATAACCCAAGTCGTGTTCATGCTCTCACTCTCGATTTACAGATATTCTGATGAGGTTTGCTCCATCTTTTAAAAAATATATATCACGTTTAATCAGGTATTTAGTTTAGCAAAGAACAAATTTTGAAGAAAATTAAAATGGAGAAACTGAGACTGTAAATACCTAGGATAAGGAGATCCTTTGATGGGTTTCTGGCCGTACTTTCTCCAAGCCCAAGAATCAGATGGCGGAGCATTAGTCTCACCCTTCAGCCGAGATCCTTCGACGTCTTTGATCGGCACTTGTACCACCCTTTTATTCGTCCCACGTCTACAGTAAACTCCAACAGTTAACGTATGTCTTACAAGTAATCTAACTCACCCATCTTGTAATTTGATGTATTCTATATCTGGATGAAAAATTATGTTTGTATATGCTTTGTGCTGGAATTTGACTCACCTTCTTTTAGGGGAGGAAGTAGATGTTGCCTTGGTGTCGTGATACAGAGGTGAAGGAGGGGAATCATCACTGTTTTCCGGTGAGTTTTGATTGTCTTCTTGATGGACGGTGAATGGATGAAATCCTACTTCCATGATCTAATATCTCCAGGTGTTTCTTGACAGATCCACCACCTTTTCTCAGTGCTGTTATGTATATAATTCTTTATGCATATACAGTTACGATGGTCGGCTGATGGCTGGAGTGAATCAATGGCAGAACTTGTTTTTTCTTTTTGGGAGAGAAAGAAAGAGAGAGAGACGGAGGAAGGTGGTGAAAGAATGGGGCTGATCCAAATCAATTATATGGGGTCGGAAATATTGACAGATGGGCAATTGAATAGTATATACGGGACGTGCAGGCAAATGTGAAAATAAAGCCAAATCTTAAAAGAGCGTTTCACTTCATTTATTACAATAATACATACTTATATACTTCCATACATTTATCGAAAAATAGTAAAATCACATAAATAACCTCGTGTTTTTAATTTACAATAATTATAGATATAGTTCTTGTCTCTTTAATTTAGAAAAAATATAGATATAGTTTTTGTGATTTTAATTTAAAGAATTTTAGGACTCATTGTAATAATATGGAAAAATGATAGAAATGATCATTGTGTTTTTAATTTTGCAAAAATTATAGAAAATGGTCACTATGTTTTTAGTTTGTAGAAATGTTAAGTATGTGCAGTCTAATATGAACCAAAGATGTCCAGGCGGCCGAAGAGGATTGGCTGACTGAAGCAACCGGAAACAAATGTGAGATTTGACAGTGTTGTTGAAGTCTCCGCTTCGGTCGAATCAATTCCCTCGACCAAGAATGTTGCTATCTTCGGTTGGACGAACCGAAACGGATTGACATATTTAAAGAAGTATCACGAGTCAGATGCATTCACCCATATTGACAACAACTCTTCTTTAAGAAAATATTCCTGGCAATTGTCTATGGTTTTATTTGGGGCATTTGGAAGACGAGGAACGAAAAAGTGTTTAACTCTATGCGTGCTAATGTTTTCAAGACGGTGGACAACATTATTTCAATGGTGTTTGATTGGGTTAAGAATAGGGGAAATTTTAGAAATTGTATTTGGCACGTTTGGGTTTGTAACCCTTTTGACATTTTGTAATTTGTTTTTCCATTTTTGCCCTGCCTTGTTCCCTTTTGGCAGTGGCTTATAAAATTCCGCCGGTTCAAAAAAAAAAAAAAAAAAAAAAACAATTCGGCTGGAATCAAACACATTTAGATAGCAGGACCGAGACAAGCATCACTCCGGTCTGGATCAGTAGACATAGCTTCGGACGGGCAGTACGATGCGAAGCTTTGGCGGTGCGCAGGAGAAGATACTTCATCAAAAGTGTTTCCTGACACAAGTTCATAGGTTTTACTACGATAGAAAGTTGTTCTGTCCAGCATGGTTCATAACATGTCCCATCAGCTGGCCTAATGCAGAAAAACATGGTGTTAGAAGATTTGTAATCATTCGCTAAATATCTCATTTCCAGGTATAAATACGATCCCGGTTTGTAACAATGAGAATGTCAAGAATGTGAGCCAAAATATTGAAAGAGTATACTAAATACTTGTATATTTTGTATAAAATTTAGATTAATAAGAAATCTCTCTACTTCATAGAGTGGACGTATCTTGATCAGTCTAGATTAAGTGAATCACTTAAATCGTTGTGTCTTTATTTTGGTTGTTCGTGTTCTTCTTGTTGTTTTCATTTGCCGAGATAAAATCATGTAGCAAGTGCACCTATCGAAGTCCTTAGTCCTAAAAAAATGCTCTTTGTATAATAGTATAATGATCAAATGACACAATAATTCCTATGTTTACAATAGTTATAGAAATGATCTTCGTATTTTTAATTTGCAAAAATATAGAATTGGTTCATGTATGAGGAAATGATAGAAATAGTCCCTATGTTTTTTGTTTTATAAAAATTCCAGAAATGGTAGCTATACTTTTAATCGTCAAAATTACAAAAATGACCAATGTATAACAGTATGTCCAAATGACAAAATGGACCTTCTGATTTTAGCTTTGTAAAATTACAAAAAATGGCCCATGTATAATAGTATACAAAAATTCAAAAATCGTCCATGTATAATAGTAAAATTACAAAAATGGTCTTCATGTTCTTATATTATACAGGATGTAACCTTTTGTATTAGTTTATTTAGTGAAAAATATAGAATTAATAAGTCGTTGCAACATACGAGCATCACAAATAGTCTATCATAAATAAGGCTAATACATTACATTGAAAAAAATAAGCCAATATGTACATGTTGCAAAAAAATAAAATTTTATAGTTAGAATATAGATAAATATATTTTGTTAAGTATAAATAAATATTGGGTTGTCTAGAGACATAGAAAGGAGTCAATTTTCAAATAACATATTGAAAAAGTGTGAAATGTTATCATAGTTTTGTAATATGAGTGTTGGTGGTTGTAATGTTGTGTATCTCTAAGCATCTCACTAGTTTTTGTTTCTTAATAATAATTTTTTTTTCCTTGTTGCTTCTAAAATTATTAAGTATAAAATGATAACTTTTACACTATATTAAGAAAAATATCGAACATTATGATTATATTGAACCGACCCCCACGATGGGAGTCTAGTGGTTGAGGAGTGAAATTTCATACAGGATGTCCAAGGTTCAATCCCAGACACACCCAAAATCGTACTAATATTCTTCGATTAACATCGTACGTGAGCCTTGGGACGGGTTGACATTGACCGTTCAGATAATATGATTGACCATTTATTTATTGAACCATATAATAATAGTGACATCTATTAAAAGAAGAGCTTAAGTTCGAGAGTTGCAACACTTATAATGGTGAAAAGCAATGCACAAATATATTTCAAATTAATATTGTTACAAATATATTTCAAATTAATATTGTTTAAGATAAATGTTTATCTCAAACTGAATGATCGCAATGACTATTACTCCATGTTACACACGAACAAAATTGTTTAAAGTTAATACTAAAAAACTAAAGTTTTGGTCATCTTTAATTCCGATCATGAAGGTTTTTTGTATACCGATCATTATTTCAAGGTAACTTTATTTTTAAATTTAAGTTAGGATTGCCTTTTATGTATTATTTATTAGGTTTTGTTTACCATTTAACATTACATATTCATACCAAAATCATGTATTACACAACATTTTGGGAATGTATCTATACTTTTGTGGTATGTTTTACTTCAGGTTTTATGCTGTGATATTTTCGTTACGAGATGTAAGAAAGTGAGTTCGAAAGTCGAGATTAGGAGATAAATATTTTGAAAGAGTTAAGAAAAGCTTAGAAGATTGTTTGATCCAAGAAAAGAGGTGAAATGAAGAAGAAAAAGAAGGAAATATGATCTGTGTAAAAAAGAAGTTGAAGACTAAAGTATGTGAACATGTTTCAAGACCATGCTAGAATCTGCATGCCCATGCAGATGGCCAGATTTCCTAAAAATGTTAACCTACAATATTTTGTGTGGGCTTAGTCTACATTTGCATGGACATGTTCCGATGGCTTATAATTCAAAATTTTATGCTTTTAACTTCGTGGAAAATGTTAAGTGTATTTTTAGGCATGTTCTCATACCTTTTTATCCTTGTTTTATCTTGCATTTGATTCTCTTTATTGCATATTTTCATGTTTTTCGGGATTTCAAGAATAGCAATCTACTTTCACACTTTGTGGTTGTTTTCAGGTGCTTTTGAAGGATGAATCTTGTATTGGATGACAATGGGAGGCTACACAAGAAATTTCAGAAGAAACGGAGCTCAAACGAAGAAGTTACAAAAATGTCGTCCCGAAGACAGTATGGTACACGGCCCGTGTAACTTTATGCCTTGAAGTTACACGGCGGTGTAACCTTGCTATGCCACGTGGGTGCCATGTCAGCTCAGGGAAAGGTCCAGGAGAAATGCAGGATTACACGACCGTGTAATCTTGGCCCAAGAAGTTACACGGCCGTGTAACTTTTACTGGTGTCCAGATCTGCTTTTTGGCCCACTATGAGTTGTTTACTCCTTCTTGTGCTGTCATCCTCATGCTACACGACCAGATGCAGATCCAACCTGATTTTGAGGCCATGTGATGAAAGAAGTGGGTCTTGGAATGATGATGTTTGCCATTGTTCAATTTACCATTTTACCCTTGGTGTGTTAGTATAAATAGAAGTGCTTGGTTAGCCTTAGAACCATCCCTTATCTTCTGAATACTCTCTAGATACATTGTGTTTGTGTTTGTGTACAACTTCAAGTGTGGATTATCTTCATTTTGTAAGTTTATTTCTCTTCTACTAGTCATGAGTGGCTAGTAACCTTATTATTCTGGTTTTGTATTAAGGATTATGATTGTGATTTAATATAAAGTTTGATGTTTGATTTTATATCTTTCTAGTGATATGATTTTGAGACTTAACAAGTGTTTGGTTTTTATTTATTTCATATTGGCCATTTGATCTTGTTGAAAATATACGATATCCGATCTCCACGAGTAAGGTTTTTAAGCCGATTACTGTGTGACAGATATGTATTTTATCTATAATATGCGGAATAGATAAGAGTTGCGGAATAAAATAAAACGGTAAATCTAAACTAGACAGTATTTAAATAGACAGAAAGCGGTAAATAAAGTAAATGTTAGAAGTTAGAGGTTAGATGTAATAAACGCCATTATCAACGATAAAGTGTTTTTACAATAAATAAGAAGGTTAGAAGTTAGAAGTTAGAAGTTAGATGTCTCGGTTAAATACAGTCCACATATGTTTTCGTTGTCACGGTTTGATTTTTATGTATTGGATATTTGGTACTGTTGATTTATAACAGTTTAAATAAATCAATAACGACACAGATAATTTCAAAAGAACTTATCGATAGCTGATGAAGATGGTGTTTTCTTTGAAGCGTCGATTCTTATTCTTTACGGTAGGATGAGGTTTGGCAGTTTTTGGTGTTTGGTGAAATGGGTTTTTGGTGTCGGTTTAATTGAGATGCTCGGGGTTTTTGTGGTTTAGTTTTCGTGGTGTATGTATTTGGTAGAGGGTGTGTAGGTTTTGTAGTTTGGTATTCGGGTTGAGGTTGTTTAGAGGTTTGAAGTTTGGTGTCGGGTAGAGGTTTTGTTTGGTGTCGGGTAGAGGTTTTGTATGGTGTTAGGTAGAGGTTTTGTTTGGTGTCGGGTAGAGTATGAATGTAGCGGTTTTGTTTGGTGTTTGTTTGGACGTGGTTTTTCTTTGGTTGAAAAGAGTTTTCTTGAGAGTTTTGGCAGGTTTCTTGCTCTTTGGACGTAGGATAATATTGGTGCTTGAATGGGTATGGTGTGGTGTATGATTTTCTGCACAAGAATGGCAAGAGGTTTGCATCTTATTTATAGTCACTGAACACAGCGTTCGCGTCGCGACCAGGAGGTCCGTCGCGTCGCGAAGGTGCTTGGCTGGTGGTCGGTGCGCTTTTTGTCGGGTCAGTGCGTCTTCGCTGGTATGTCGAGCTTTTCGTCGCGTTTCCTTTTGGTCGCGTTGCTTTTGGTAGCGTCGCGAAGGTGCTTTGGGTTGGTAGTCTCGCGGTTAGAAAGTTGGTGGAGTCGCGTTCAAGGTCTTCGCGATGGAGGTCTTCGCGTCGCGACCACCCTTGCTGTCGCGTCGCGAGCGCTGTAGCAGTCTGAACTTCTGTCTTTGTTTTTCTTCACGTCGCGACCATGTCTTTTGTCGCGTCGTGTTTGCTGTAGCTGGGTGACATTTTTGCATTTTAAGAATATTTTCTTTTTATCTCGTTCAATCTTGAATCCATGCAACCTGAAATACTGATAATATTTGTTAAAAAACATTTCGACTTATTTCAGTGATGGTCACATAAAAACATAAAAACATTATTCAACAATTTCCCCCTATGTGATCATTAATGAAATGAGGAGAAAAATGTTTGATTGAAAATTCTTGAAATTTGGATAAGACATTTATAAAACCATATCACTTGTTTTGTAAAAGGTGTGACTAGATTTTACTTATGTTTTGAAAAATGTTTGTCAAGAATATTTGTTTCTGAATCAAGGTTTCATGTTCATTTATCAAAAGATTTTTGTATATGTACTTTCATAATATTCCTTAAGATTTTATAACATTTATAAAGACGACAAGTGATCTTAATAGGTCGATTCAGATGAACTCTCATAGGTATAGCTTACACTTTGACTGAGGTGTTTTGGTTGTTCTGGCTGCAGAACGGGTGTATAATCACTAAAGATGAGTGATATCTCTCAGTTTAAAGGTGTTGACTTATGCTTAATGTGGATTTATACCTATATACTTTAGTCACTTGGTCTTCATATTAGATAATCAATCACATAAGACTGGTTTCGGCATTACTCAGAGGGTTTCTTCATTCTGCCATTGATGTTCACTCTCTCTTCGTTGGGAAATACATGTAGAGGGGTTTAGAAATATTCATAGTGCAGTTTGCAACTAAGTATATTCAATTTTGAAGGCTACAGTATCCCGGTAAATCTTTGGTTTTAACAGCTATATTTGATAAAGCATTTGAGAATCTGTTTGTTTGGAAAATTTTGAGAGATGTCTGTCTTGATTGATTGTTGTTGTAAATCTTCCTTTTCTTTGGTGAAGTGTTCACCTTTGTCTTTATCTTTTCTTGATTTGTGAAAAGATATCTGATGAGGTTACCAATTGTGATTTGTTGACAGCATTTGTTGGATGTGACTTTGTCGTTTCTTCATTTGTCAGATTTATTATGCCAGATGATGAAGCTTTTCTTGATTTGGCTTGATTGAGGATAGGGATAGGTGATATAAAAGACAGTTTGTCTAATATATAAGAAAATGATTGTATCGTCCCTGGTCATTTTGATATCTAAGCAAAAATGAGACTAGCATCACGGTATAAGAGTATAAATCCTATAAGTCATCATGAAAACACCTTTGCTCACAGAAATGAATTCCATTTAGCATTTTAAAGACGAGGCACAATTTCTCACATGGGTTTGGTTTTCATCTGAATCTCCTGATCTTATGTCCCTTAATTGATAAAATCGTTATATTTGAAATAAATTCAAAGGGAATATGAGAATGTACATAACGAAAATTTTGAGATTTGAACCTTCACTTTAATTTAAGAATCAATATGACTGAGAACATTCATCGAGCATTAGTATCTGAAAATTTAGTCAAGAAGATGTTAATCACATGGTTTTATAAAAACTTCCAAAAGGATAAAACTTTATTCAATTTTTTTTTGTGATTTTTGATTATGTGGATGTTTTTTTTTTTGAAAAATTTGGTTATTTGAATGTTTTTGGTAAATTTTGGTTTGGGGGTGAGAATGGGGTAACGAGAGTTCCCCCATAAATGATGCACTGGGATCATTTTGGATAGGTAGATTGGGATTGTTTAAAGAGGAATTTGGTTTTGGTGGTTCTCCCATAAATGATGCATTGGGATCATTTGGACAGGTGGATTGGGGTGTTTTAGGAGGGTTCTTGTGTTGGTGGTTCCCCCTCGACTGGATCCGCATCATTTTGGTTTGATTGTGAAGTTTCTGCATCGGAGGTAGTGTGGGTCTGAAGTCTTGTAGAAGGCTATGGTTTGTTGTCATATGCTTGGAACGGCCACTATCGATATACCATGTATCATCCTTGGGCTCTCCAGCACAAAGTGCCTGCAATTAGACAGAAAGTTTAGGTACCCAAACCATGGTGGGTCCTGATTTGTTAATGGTTTTCGGTGATTTGAAATCATTATGGTTTCTGTTAATTGGACGAAGTGGTTGAGGCTTGATTTGTCTTATCAGATTTTCCCAATTTAAGATTTGTTTTTGAAAGCCTGTCATTTGGAAAGATTTCTGATTGTGTGAAAGGTATCCTTTATGTAATGACTTGTTTGATAACCTTTCTTTGTTTTTGGGATGATGATGGTTTTGAAAGACATTATGATGGTGAAATGATGGTCTCTGAAAGTTCCCTGAGAGATTGAAATTTATCTCTTGAAAGCGATTTTGTATTGGTTTTTGAAAAGGTTTTTGTTTTGGATTAAAGGTTTGTTTTTGTGGTACAGAGACTGGTTTCAAAGGTTTCTCTTGGGTTTGTTTGAAAACTTTGGGCTTGCCTTGTTCCTTTTGAAAAGCAATTGGTTTAGAGGTACTGCCTTTCTTGTAAAAGGAGTTTGCTCTATTCAAAAAGTCTTTAAGTTTGGAGTTTTGGTTGGTAATTTGGATTTGGTGGGTTGAAGACCTATTAGTGAAAAATCTTTTGGAAACACTGAAATCAGTATCATCTGGGTTACAGTTGATAACTGTTTCGTCGTCTGAATTTTCCTCATTAACAGATGTGGATGGATCTGTTAGAGTTGATTCAGAGTTTTCACTGTTTGTCCTGGTTTCTTGTTTGGCTTGTTCGATTTCGAAGGATTCTCTTCCTAATCCAGGTCTGTAATTCGTATCGATTTTGCCAGATCCTAAGGATGTTGCTTTGATGAAAATATCATCACTTAGCTTTCTAGCAAGATTGATAGAATCCAGTTTTCCTTGAAATCTTTGATTCTCGGATTCAAGAAGTTTGATTTGTTTTGAAAAATCATCTAATTTCAGAATCAAACTAGAGTTTATGTCAGTTAAATCTTGAATTTTTAGTTTTAACTGAAGGACTTCTATTTCTAAGGCATCTTTTATTTCAGATGGAAAAACAGATTGATTTTTTATTTCCAAGTCCTTTTTTTGTTTTAGAGCTTCATTTAATTGATCTAAGACGTGATTATATTCTTCTGATTTTCGTTCGACGTCTCTTTCAAGTTTGTCTCTAGTCTTTCTTGATTCACCAAATCTGAGTTGCAAGGTTTGTAATTCAGATTTGTAGATATCAGATTTGACTATTGTGTCATGATATAGTTTAAGATCAGCTTTCAAACTGTTCTCAATCTTAGTCATGTGGGACTCAAATGGTGTTTTTGAAAGACCGATTTCTGAGATCATAGACCATACCTGATCGATGACATATGGAGCTCTTGAGTAGGTTGTGGAAGACATTTTTGGGTTGTTTTTATTTTTATTTTTATTTTTTTATTTTTATTTTATTTTTTTATTTTTTTGAACAAGTGATATTAAGATGAAATTTTTAAAGAAAACTTATTGGTGGTGTATAAAAACGCTACACAAAAGTTCTCGACAAAAATTTCAAAGTAAATCACACAAGCTCTGATACCAATTGTTGAAAATATACGATATCCGATCTCCACGAGTAAGGTTTTTAAGCCGATTACTGTGTGACAGATATGTATTTTATCTATAATATACGGAATAGATAAGAGTTGCGGAATAAAATAAAACGGTAAATCTAAACTAGACAGTATTTAAATAGACAGAAAGCGGTAAATAAAGTAAATGTTAGAAGTTAGAGGTTAGATGTAATAAACGCCATTATCAACGATAAAGTGTTTTTACAATAAATAAAAAGGTTAGAAGTTAGAAGTTAGAAGTTAGATGTCTCGGTTAAATACAGTCCACATATGTTTTCGTTGTCACGGTTTGATTTTTATGTATTGGATATTTGGTACTGTTGATTTATAACAGTTTAAATAAATCAATAACGACACAGATAATTTCAAAAGAACTTATCGATAGCTGATGAAGATGGTGTTTTCTTTGAAGCGTCGATTCTTGTTCTTTACGGTAGGATGAGGTTTGGCAGTTTTTGGTGTTTGGTGAAATGGGTTTTTGGTGTCGGTTTAATTGAGATGCTCGGGGTTTTTGTGGTTTAGTTTTCGTGGTGTATGTATTTGGTAGAGGGTGTGTAGGTTTTGTAGTTTGGTATTCGGGTTGAGGTTGTTTAGAGGTTTGAAGTTTGGTGTCGGGTAGAGGTTTTGTTTGGTGTCGGGTAGAGGTTTTGTATGGTGTTAGGTAGAGGTTTTGTTTGGTGTCGGGTAGAGTATGAATGTAGCGGTTTTGTTTGGTGTTTGTTTGGACGTGGTTTTTCTTTGGTTGAAAAGAGTTTTCTTGAGAGTTTTGGCAGGTTTCTTGCTCTTTGGACGTAGGATAATATTGGTGCTTGAATGGGTATGGTGTGGTGTATGATTTTCTGTACAAGAATGGCAAGAGGTTTGCATCTTATTTATAGTCACTGAACACAGCGTTCGCGTCGCGACCAGGAGGTCCGTCGCGTCGCGAAGGTGCTTGGCTGGTGGTCGGTGCGCTTTTTGTCAAGTCAGTGCGTCTTCGCTGGTATGTCGAGCTTTTCGTCGCGTTTCCTTTTGGTCGCGTTGCTTTTGGTAGCGTCGCGAAGGTGCTTTGGGTTGGTAGTCTCGCGATTAGAAAGTTGGTGGAGTCGCGTTCAAGGTCTTCGCGATGGAGGTCTTCGCGTCGCGACCACCCTTGCTGTCGCGTCGCGAGCGCTGTAGCAGTCTGAACTTCTGTCTTTGTTTTTCTTCACGTCGCGACCATGTCTTCTGTCGCGTCGTGTTTGCTGTAGCTGGGTGACATTTTTGCATTTTAAGAATATTTTCTTTTTATCTCGTTCAATCTTGAATCCATGCAACCTGAAATACTGATAATATTTGTTAAAAAAACATTTCGACTTATTTCAGTGATGGTCACATAACGAGCTTCTCTTGACTAAGGTACATTAGGTGAATGGTGTATGTACGAGCTTTCGGCATACACGAAGTACCAACTTAGAAAGATTAAAGTTATAAACATCATTCTTATTGTTATTTCCAATCATATGACTACAAATACAAAACCAGAATTTGTCCCCAAATTATAAAATACAAAAACAATTTTTCTATATTTTGTCCCAAGTCAATTATACAATCGTATTCCAACTAAACATCAAAACCCCCCCTTTGTTACTTTCATTACAAGTTTAAATCTCGTGAAATCAAGGTGTAATCCATTAGACCATCGCTCCCTGTGGATCGACCCTGCTTGCCATTTATACTACATAGTTAGTATTTATAACAAGTAGTGCAATCACGAAATATTGGTAATTAACAAATCATTTTAAACCATATTTCAACTCTTTTATTTTGTTGGTCTCACGACACTCAACAGAAAAAAGTATAATTCTTTTTTTCATGAACGATAAACATTTTGTCTCTATGGATACGCCAACAGTTTTAATTACCATTTAGTATTTTTTGTATACATCGTTAACATTTATAATTTTTGTCTTCTATTATTATTGTTATTATTATTATTGTTGTTATTGTTGTTGTTGTTATTATTATTATCAATATTTTGTTATTAGTATATTATTAATACTATATATATATATATATATATATATATATATATATATATATATATATATATATATATATATATATATATATATATATATATATATATATATATATTACTATTGTTATCATTTGATAAAATTTCATGATTGACCAAATATGATTTTACAAAAGTCGCACGTTGTTGTTGTTGTTATTATTATTTTTTTATTATTAGACATTTATTTTTTATCGTGCATGTCTATGAATTTTTCCTTTTATAATAATAATAATAATAATAATAATAATAATAATAATAATAATTAGATCATTAGTAATACTATGGCTATTATTTGACAAAATTAAACGATTGGTGACTATGGTTTTACAAAAAATCGCACGTTAAGTCGTTTATTTTTTATTGCTCAGTTGTGCGATTGTCGTATCTTCTTTTATCATAATTATTATGAGTAATAACCACGTAGTTGACTAATCATAAAAATCTAAAAATGTTAAAAACGAAAACCATTATTTCAAAATTGTAAGAACAAATAATGTACTTCGAAAAGTACTCAATAGTTTTTGTGATGATGTCGGAGACTGATTTTCAAATTGCTAATAGATAAGATGTAATTCATATACTTGATGTACCAAATATTTAATAGAAAAATACTTTGTTTACTATTACTTATTTTATTATTAATAAAAAATTATATTTTATTACTATTATTGAATTCATTATTAATCTAATAAAAATGTTATGTAATAATAATAATAATAATAATAATAATAATAATAATAATAATAATAACAATAATAATAGTAATAATAGTAATAATAATATGTAATGGTAATACGAAAACGAAAACGAAATGACAACAAACGACAAAACATAAAAAAAAATTAATAACAACAAAAAATACAAAATAAAGAAAAAACAAAGCAAAAAAAAAAAAAAAAAAAAAAAAAGAAGAAGAGTGGTACACTAACTATTTGGGGTGTGTATAAAAATATATGTTTTTTATGCACTCTCCTAATTACTGAAACACCCTCGCTTAAGGCTTTTCATAAAACATCATTTTAACACATGTTTAACATCATTGTTCCAAAAATCACCCTATAGTGAAAACTTCAATTTCAACATCTTCAAATAAGTCATCTCCTTTCAAAATCATTTTTAAAACACATAGGGTTTAATGAGAAATAAATTTGGGTTTAAGTTGCGGAAAACATCGTTTGGTCCCATTTTAGATAAAACATTTTAGTTTATAAAGTAGCGAGGTTGTAACAATTCAAATACCATTACAAAGCTTAAATGATACCACACAAACCGTGGCCTTCTAAACATCCAACTCTTCTAAAGTCATCTAAACCTCTCAACCTGAGTACACATCAAAATAAGTTAGGCAATTGAAATGCCTAGTGAGTTTACCCGAGGTTGACCCATTTTGAGTGGGTAGTGAACTACCACACTTGGGACAAACCCCCAAAAATAGATTTTAAACACACTTCCAAAAGTTACTCAAAACATCATAAGGATTTACTTAAAATAGATAGTTATGATATGCAAATGTAATGCATGATGCAACTATCCCAAACCCACGTCCATCTCATAAAGTCCAACTCACCTCAATGGCACCTACCTAAGTTCACGAATGACACGCACGAAGCATGCCACTCGATCCCCGTATAGGCAAAACTAGGACTAGTGGCCATCACACTAGCCCCATGAGGGTTAGCAAGTCCCTCATGCAGTTCCCTGTTGTCGGGAACGATTTCCCTAAATCCGGGACAACAACTCGTTTGGGTATTAACCCGTGATTTCCCTAAATCCGGGACAATCATGATTTCCCTAAATCCGGGACAATCATTTCCTCTTCGTCATAAGGTTCACTCGGTCAATCCCATCCTATATGCAATGTGATGCACAAATAGAATGCTCAAAACATCTTTCAAAACATCATCATAATCTTCATTTGAAAACATCTTTAGGAACACATTTTCATGCAATGCACAAGTAGTAATCATATAACACATTGCACATAATATTATGCATGAAAAGTATTTGATAACACACACAAAAGATATTAGTTGGGATGTGTACTCCCGGTAAACTCACCCAAGGTCAACTGACGAGTCAACACTAACTCCGCACAAGGTTGAAGCATCTGAAGGCGCTCCTAGACATCATCTCATCCATCACATCCTCTTAATTGAGTGTTAGCTCAAGTCCTTAGTCTTACTTCCAAGTCACTACAACATACCCCTTTCCTACAATACAAGAACGGAAGATATCATACTCGATTCATCTAAAAGTCACACTACAATTACTTCTTTAGAACTAAGAAGGAACAATCATCCATCATCAAAAATGAAGTCCTTGACTCTTTAATATAAGGAAAATCTTAATTAAAACATCCCCAAAGATTGGCATTAAAACAAGGACCCAAAGCCCAAACCGTAAAGCTCAAAACGCAAAAACTGCAAATTCTGGCCAGACCCAGCTGCACGGGGTCGTGTAGAATTGACACGGGGCGTGTAGAATTGACCAGTAAGTCTAAAACTATCCACACGGGTCGTGTGGATTCTACACGGGTCGTGTACAGCCTGCTGTAGCTCCGATTTTTGGTCCTTTTCACTCATTTTTGACCCGATTCAAGTTCCGATTCTTCCCAAAACTCATGGACATCAAAAGGACATTATTCCTTCTCAACATACACATCATTAGACTCAATTAAACTATTCAAAACCATTTCAAATGGATCAATTACATTCCATGATCATAACTTCACTCTATAAGCTAAAACCATGGAAGACTCAATTCCATTCTTACAATTGATGATTACAAGTGGAGATTCCTTCTTCCATTCCATGGAATCATTAGGAAATGATCCTCACCCCACTTATACATCCAAATTGATACCTTAACTCATTCATCCATCCATTAAACAAGAGATCAAATCATCATCTACATGAACAAAACCCATTTCAACACCCAATTCTCATTTTCTAGTGATTCAAGGTTAATGACTACAAATCAAAGGTTGGAATCCTTAGGGAATCATTAGAAATGAATCCCCTCATCCAAAACTACCATAATCATCCATCAATTTCCATATTCCTCCTCTATTCATCAAATCCCCAATTTCTAGGGTTCATAACACCCAAATCAATCAAATAGTTGAATCTAGAGCATCCATGGATTGAATGTAGACTCCAATAACTTAGAAACATCAAATAAACATTGGGGAATCATAGGAAGAACCTCATCCCACCATAAATCTCGAATTGGGTCAAAACCCCAAACCCTAACTCGAATTCAAAGCTAGAAGATGAAGGTTTTATACCTTAGATTGGCTAGGAACTTGAAGAGCTTGAATCATCTTCCATCTCTAGCATCACATCCTCAAGAACCCTAGAAAAATCGCCACTCTCACCCTCTCATTCTCTCCAAATCGTGATGTTTGCTGAAATGGGGAAGAACCCCCATCAAAACCTCACATACTTTAAGATTTGGCAAGAAGGGTCCCCAAAGTTTGGTCTTACTTCACCCAACACCCATAAAGTCAATTCTTCTAACTAGAAGTCTCTAAATTCACACTTATGCCCCTAATATAAATATTTAATTCACTTGAGTCATTGTCTAGGTCAACATTAACCCTTAGATTCCAAAATTGACACAAATGGTCCCTTATACTAAAATTCTTCATAATTTGGTCATTAATATTAGCTTAAGGGATTATTCAACTCACACTAAGTTTCTAGATTCATTCCTTTATAATATTTGCTAATCTTTCTAAATCTTGACTAGTCAAATCCACTTAGGGTAAGTTTGGCCAAAATGACACTTTTAGTCCTTATGACAAAATTTCTCATATTTGGTTTACAATCAGATTTTAAAACTATATTTAACTCATTTATTCTCAGTATAAAATATAACAAACTAATAAATTTATGTATTTGTTTGTTTTCCCTATTTACAAAATAAGTTTTATTTCGTCGGTTTAAGCCCAAAACTCCTAGGCCCAAAACACGGATGTTACAATTATCCACCCCTTAAAAGGATTCCGTCCCCGGAATCAATAATAAGAAATAATGCATTAATTTTTCCAAAATCTCCAAAGTTACTCATATTTTTAGTTTTAAAATATTATAACTCGAAGTACCTTAAATCTCCCTTTTGTAAAACCCTGTTACTTTCAAGACTTGTTTATCTAAAATTTATTTCACGTTTCTCTTAAATATGAAATGTTAAATTTAAAATCTTTCCAATTTCGACTCGGTGTCCTTGCAAAAACTTAAACATTCCGCTTTGTGGTTAGTGTTTAGAAAGGACCGTTCTTTGAAAATTTAATTGACTTCATGAAAAAGCATCCTTCAAATTTCGCATCCCTTATGTAGAAAAATAAATTTCTAAATCTAATTTCGAAATGTGGTTCCATTAAAATACAAATAAATTTCCAAAGAGATCATCAATCCTGGGTATTCCTACCGATCCATGATGGCCCCTTTGTCAGTTATTTCTATAAAAGTCTTGCATTTTGTAAGATATACTCATTCAAATTTGTCTACAAATTTTTTTTTTTTTTTTTTTTTTTTTTTTTTCAAATTTTTTAACAATACTTTTGAAAGAATTGGCCTTACGTCATTCTTAAGTTCTTATTATGGTAATTATTCACTACTTCACACATCCCAATGTGGTTAATGGTTTGATCCTATGGCCTTTAATCCTATCATGCATCTATGTCTCTTCACCCTAACATGAATTAGAAAATCATTATTCCCATAAGCTTCCGCTGGTCACTAAGCCATTGCTAACTACCAAAGAACCTAATGATCTAAGTCCTTCCTGGGTCTTACATTAAGGTTTCTCTAATTCAGGCATTAAGGCGCAAACCATGCTACTCTTACATACACTTAGTCTTCTAGAGCTAAGGCAAGGTCACCAACTTGAACACCAAAAGATGTCGGATGGGTATCAAAAGAAGGTAAAGGTAAGGAAGAAAGGTTTAAGGTTCACGACAAAGAATTTCTTCAACAGCTCTAAGTCTTCACCTACCATCCACTTCACTAACACTATGCTCGTCATGCTCCTTACTTGCCCAAGGTTGACACCACCATCCCACTAGTCTTTTAACACCCTTTCATCCCTAATCGATTCCTCAAGTCAAACCACCTCAACAACCTTGCTACTCTCCGAGCTTCGTCCCATTTAAGTCCACCTTTCATCACCCAAGATCATCCTTATATTCTTCAAAAGTGCTTGTGAGCATGAAGCTCAATCCCTTAGCAGTCGGCATTCTCACAAAGTTATTCCTCATGTTGCCATGTCGTCATGATCCTTCAAGGTTGCACTTCATTTCCAGATAAGAATCCTCATGCATAAAGTCCTCTTGCCAAGAATATTCCTCATGCCAAACCGAATCCACTAATTAAATGGTTAGAATCTTAGTCACAAGCAAGCACTTACTACTAAGTTCTAAAGGCCAACTACTTAAGAGGTCAAACATCCTTAAGAACATTACAGTTTAAGTCTAAGCACTAATCCTAGTACCTAGTTCACTTAAACTCATGCTCTGATACCAAATTGAAACACCCTCGCTTAAGGCTTTTCATAAAACATCATTTTAACACATGTTTAACATCATTGTTCCAAAAATCACCCTATAGTGAAAACTTCAATTTCAACATCTTCAAATAAGTCATCTCCTTTCAAAATCATTTTTAAAACACATAGGGTTTAATGAGAAATAAATTTGGGTTTAAGTTGCGGAAAACATCGTTTGGTCCCATTTTAGATAAAACATTTTAGTTTATAAAGTAGCGAGGTTGTAACAATTCAAATACCATTACAAAGCTTAAATGATACCACACAAACCGTGGCCTTCTAAACATCCAACTCTTCTAAAGTCATCTAAACCTCTCAACCTGAGTACACATCAAAATAAGTTAGGCAATTGAAATGCCTAGTGAGTTTACCCGAGGTTGACCCATTTTGAGTGGGTAGTGAACTACCACACTTGGGACAAACCCCCAAAAATAGATTTTAAACACACTTCCAAAAGTTACTCAAAACATCATAAGGATTTACTTAAAATAGATAGTTATGATATGCAAATGTAATGCATGATGCAACTATCCCAAACCCACGTCCATCTCATAAAGTCCAACTCACCTCAATGGCACCTACCTAAGTTCACGAATGACACGCACGAAGCATGCCACTCGATCCCCGTATAGGCAAAACTAGGACTAGTGGCCATCACACTAGCCCCATGAGGGTTAGCAAGTCCCTCATGCAGTTCCCTGTTGTCGGGAACGATTTCCCTAAATCCGGGACAACAACTCGTTTGGGTATTAACCCGTGATTTCCCTAAATCCGGGACAATCATGATTTCCCTAAATCCGGGACAATCATTTCCTCTTCGTCATAAGGTTCACTCGGTCAATCCCATCCTATATGCAATGTGATGCACAAATAGAATGCTCAAAACATCTTTCAAAACATCATCATAATCTTCATTTGAAAACATCTTTAGGAACACATTTTCATGCAATGCACAAGTAGTAATCATATAACACATTGCACATAATATTATGCATGAAAAGTATTTGATAACACACACAAAAGATATTAGTTGGGATGTGTACTCCCGGTAAACTCACCCAAGGTCAACTGACGAGTCAACACTAACTCCGCACAAGGTTGAAGCATCTGAAGGCGCTCCTAGACATCATCTCATCCATCACATCCTCTTAATTGAGTGTTAGCTCAAGTCCTTAGTCTTACTTCCAAGTCACTACAACATACCCCTTTCCTACAATACAAGAACGGAAGATATCATACTCGATTCATCTAAAAGTCACACTACAATTACTTCTTTAGAACTAAGAAGGAACAATCATCCATCATCAAAAATGAAGTCCTTGACTCTTTAATATAAGGAAAATCTTAATTAAAACATCCCCAAAGATTGGCATTAAAACAAGGACCCAAAGCCCAAACCGTAAAGCTCAAAACGCAAAAACTGCAAATTCTGGCCAGACCCAGCTGCACGGGGTCGTGTAGAATTGACACGGGGCGTGTAGAATTGACCAGTAAGTCTAAAACTATCCACACGGGTCGTGTGGATTCTACACGGGTCGTGTACAGCCTGCTGTAGCTCCGATTTTTGGTCCTTTTCACTCATTTTTGACCCGATTCAAGTTCCGATTCTTCCCAAAACTCATGGACATCAAAAGGACATTATTCCTTCTCAACATACACATCATTAGACTCAATTAAACTATTCAAAACCATTTCAAATGGATCAATTACATTCCATGATCATAACTTCACTCTATAAGCTAAAACCATGGAAGACTCAATTCCATTCTTACAATTGATGATTACAAGTGGAGATTCCTTCTTCCATTCCATGGAATCATTAGGAAATGATCCTCACCCCACTTATACATCCAAATTGATACCTTAACTCATTCATCCATCCATTAAACAAGAGATCAAATCATCATCTACATGAACAAAACCCATTTCAACACCCAATTCTCATTTTCTAGTGATTCAAGGTTAATGACTACAAATCAAAGGTTGGAATCCTTAGGGAATCATTAGAAATGAATCCCCTCATCCAAAACTACCATAATCATCCATCAATTTCCATATTCCTCCTCTATTCATCAAATCCCCAATTTCTAGGGTTCATAACACCCAAATCAATCAAATAGTTGAATCTAGAGCATCCATGGATTGAATGTAGACTCCAATAACTTAGAAACATCAAATAAACATTGGGGAATCATAGGAAGAACCTCATCCCACCATAAATCTCGAATTGGGTCAAAACCCCAAACCCTAACTCGAATTCAAAGCTAGAAGATGAAGGTTTTATACCTTAGATTGGCTAGGAACTTGAAGAGCTTGAATCATCTTCCATCTCTAGCATCACATCCTCAAGAACCCTAGAAAAATCGCCACTCTCACCCTCTCATTCTCTCCAAATCGTGATGTTTGCTGAAATGGGGAAGAACCCCCATCAAAACCTCACATACTTTAAGATTTGGCAAGAAGGGTCCCCAAAGTTTGGTCTTACTTCACCCAACACCCATAAAGTCAATTCTTCTAACTAGAAGTCTCTAAATTCACACTTATGCCCCTAATATAAATATTTAATTCACTTGAGTCATTGTCTAGGTCAACATTAACCCTTAGATTCCAAAATTGACACAAATGGTCCCTTATACTAAAATTCTTCATAATTTGGTCATTAATATTAGCTTAAGGGATTATTCAACTCACACTAAGTTTCTAGATTCATTCCTTTATAATATTTGCTAATCTTTCTAAATCTTGACTAGTCAAATCCACTTAGGGTAAGTTTGGCCAAAATGACACTTTTAGTCCTTATGACAAAATTTCTCATATTTGGTTTACAATCAGATTTTAAAACTATATTTAACTCATTTATTCTCAGTATAAAATATAACAAACTAATAAATTTATGTATTTGTTTGTTTTCCCTATTTACAAAATAAGTTTTATTTCGTCGGTTTAAGCCCAAAACTCCTAGGCCCAAAACACGGATGTTACAATTACTTAATGCATCCCCCATTTTTTGTTTTTATTTATTGCATCATTTTTTGTCTTTTTTTGTATGTTTTGTCATTTGTGTATTTTCTTTTTAGGTATTATTATTACATATTATTATTATTTGATTAATAATAAATAAAAAAGTAATAAAATATAAATTTTTATTAGCAAAAAAATAAATAATAGTACACGAAATATACTTTTGTCGCACTAAATAATTTATTTTTATTTATAAGTGCAATATTTTAATAACTATGAAATATAATAACTCTTGGGATATCACAATCATTGTGTGAGGGCATTTGGTGGAATATAGACATTCAATTGAACCCTATATATGATTTTTCATCCAATAGTACGTTGTAGCTTGTGGTAACTATATAATAGGAAAATAGTAGAAATCATATATTCTCCTTGTAGATTAACATTCACATAATGATTACCATGACCAAGGCCAATAACAATAACCGGATGATTTGACATGTATTGTAGTCTAAGCCTTAGTGAGAAGCAAGTCTACGAACCTTGTTTGCTTAGAAAATTTACAATTGCACCATACTTGTTTGTAATGGGAAAATCAGTATCTGACATAATAAGTCAATGTTTAGTTCCAACAAAAGTTGATCTCGACTAATTTAATGAATGACTTATGTCGTTGAAATAGTCTACATATATCAAGGCGTATTCTCTATAGTGCTCTACTTATTCATTGTATAAATCAGATCGAATTTTATGCCAAAATTCTTCCCCATAACCAAAAGCAACGACTATTGCCCGGAATCCACAATTTCCATTTCCAAGCATATTTTCCATGTGCCCTGACGTATGGATGAAATTCATAAGAAATTTCATTCATAAGTGGATTTGACTAATGATTTGGTTGTTCTTAGTGGTAGTATGAGTTATGCACAATTTCATCTTGGTTGTAATGACATAAGATGTTCCTTTATCTTCTTCATCACGAAGAATACATAGCGATTGTGTGCTTTCACCAATGGAATTCTTACTAAAAGCATTGGATTTGTAGCATGATTATTCTTGAAATTATACACACACATACACACACACAAACACACACACACACACACACACACACACACACACATATATATATATATATATATATATATATATATATATATATATATATATATATATATATATATATATATATATATATATATATATATATATATATATATATATATATATATATATATATATATATATATATATATATATATATATATATATACACACACACAATTTTTTGAAAACCACATTAGCCAATTGTAAATGTGAGCAATAAAAGTTTAACAAATAAACGCATGATTTTTGTAAACTGCATTGACCAGTTGCAAAGATTTGTCAAATAATAATGGGATGAAGATGATAATAATAATAATAATAATAATAATAATAATAATAATAATAATAATAATTATAATAATTATAATAAAATACATCAATAGTAAATGTGTGTGATAATAAATAAACGACTAAACGCGTGATTCTTTGTGAATCACGTTGATCATGTTAGGAATCGGACAGGGTACACGCAGCGGAAACACACTATCACACACACACACAAACTCACGAAAATAAATCAAAAGATAACACAAGGATTTTACGTGGTTCGGATTCGGTGTCAATCCTACATCCACGGGCACAACTAGATTTTATTTGACTGAGGAGATTACAAGAGATACACACTCAATCCTTTACATGTATTGTGTGTTGTGGTGCATCTTTCTAACAAGCCTTACCACCTATATATATACATGAGATGGTAATGTGAACAAAGGAATGTGAAATCAAAAGAAGTAGGATTGAGAAGAGTAACAAATGTAAACTTCTCTTTGACTCACCAACCTTCACCAACCATTGAAAAATCATCACCAACCATTCCTAACAATCTCCCACTTGAAGATTTTGAACATCTCTCATTAATCTCCGAACATAACAAGTCTTCCAAGCTTTCAGTTCCCAAGAACAAGCTAAACTTAGTCAATTTCCTAGTTGCAGCCACCCCTCATTATCAAGTACTGGAAGGGCCAGTTGAGGCTCCCAAAAGCTCCAACTCAGTCGTAGCCAATCCCGCTACCGACTCAGCCGTGGTCAATACCACCACCGACTCATCCCCTGTCTCAACCGGCTTGGAAAATCCACCGGATCCAGAGATACACCGAGGACCACTAACACTCTCCAAACTTTGCAAACTTCCAACAGGAGAGAATTTTCCAGTCTTAGTCTTTAAAACCCAACGGCTCTTTGTTACTGTACCCGAAACACACCTCGTGCTCCCACTGTCACAAAATCCCTGAATGGTTTAGACTTTCCGACTCGTTCAGCTAACATCCCCTTGACTCCAGAATTCATGTTTGCAAAATGAACTCTCTTAGCACTAGATTTAGCGAACCAGATTTTGTCATGCTTAACGGGGACGGTCATACTTTCCTCAGCAGGTACCTCAACCATATACAATGACCCACGCTTCATACCTTGAGCAATCACCGAATTACCATTGACCACCCTCCATTTACCACCACCAAACCTTACTTCCATTCCTTGTTTATCCAGCTGACCAACAGAAATCAATTTCTTCTTCAGCTCCGGAATCACCCTGACATTCTTCAGGTTCCATGTAGTTCCCAATGAAGTAACCAGATCAATATCTCCTATGCCCGTTACTTGAAGCATCTCGTCATTTGCTAACCGTACCTTCCCAAAATCTCCTTCTTTTAGATTCACCATCATTTCTCCGTTGTACATGGCGTGAAACGAAGCCCCTGAATCCATGATCCAAGAGTCTACACAGTTTTCCATACTGAGTATCAATGCATCTTCCTGATAAACATTCTCAGCACCAACACTATTTAATTCTTTCTTTGGACATTGAATCTTAACATGTCCCACCTCTTGGCAGTTCCAGCACTTCACATTCTTCCAAGTTCTAGAGGAACTTCTTCCTCGGCTCCCACTGTTCCTGCTATTCCTTCTACCTCTGTCCATATTCAATAACGCAGAAGAAGATGATCCACCTTGATTTTTGCGTCTGATATCCTCGCCCAAAACCAAGTCTCTAACCCCTTCAAAAGTCATACCACTAGCTCCCACGGAGCTAGTAACAGCCGTAACTGTTCCAGACCAACTATCAGGTAGTGAAGCTAGCAGCAGTGCAGCTTGAGTTTCATTATCAAATTTAATTCCCACAGATGATAATCTAGACAGAATTGAATTTAGATTGTTAATGTGAACCGTAACAGAACTTTCCTCATTCATCCTTGTAGTGAATAACTCCCTTATCAAGAACACCTTGTTAGCCGCCGACGGTTTCTCATACATGTTCGTCAGAGCATCCATCATACCACGCGCCGTGGTTTCCTTCATGATGTTGAAAGCAACGCTCCTTTCCAACGACAACGTAATAACCGCCTTAGCTTTCTTGTCCTTTGAGTTCCATGCATCTTCAGCAGCTTTTTCCATTCTCCGGTTTGTCTTCAAGTACCACGTCCAAATCTTTCTGACATAGCAATGCTTCTAATTGCATTTTCCACCAGCTAAAGTCAGAACCGTTGAACTTCTCGATTACAACCTTGTCTTCAGTCATTACGACAAACAAGAGACAAATATTTTATAGTACTTTTGTGTGACAGAACAGTACCCTTCAAAGTACCAAGACACCTTTAATACGATTAATAGAAATTAGTTTCTGATGTGGAAGATCAGACAAAACTGCAACCACAGAGCATACTCTAATTTCTAAAACCGAGACCTCCTCCAAAACCCGAAGCTCTGATACCAGTTCTTAGGAATCGGACAGGGTACACGCAGTGGAAACACACTATCACACACACACACAAACTCATGAAAATAAAGAAAAAGATAACACAAGGATTTTACGTGGTTCGGATTCGGTGTCAATCCTACATCCACGGGCACAACTAGATTTTATTTGACTGGGGATATTACAAGAGATACACACTCAATCCTTTACATGTATTATGTGTTGTGGTGCATCTTTCTAACAAGCCTTACCACCTATATATATACATGAGATGGTAATGTGAACAAAGGAATGTGAAATCAAAAGAAGTAGGCTTGAGAAGAGTAACAAATGTAAACTTCTCTTTGACTCACCAACCTTCACCAACCATTGAAAAATCTTCACCAGCCATTCCTAACAGATCAACCGTAAACATGATAAATTAAAAATGAACGATTAAAAGCATAACAAATTAATAATTTAATAGTAATAATAATAATAATATAATAAAAAAATAAAAACTCAAATTAAATAAGGTATATGAAGTAAAAAAGAACAAAATATCATATTAAAAGGTATGCATAAAGTAATTTTATAAAAGATGGGAGTTCACATAAGGGCAAATTTCATAAAAGACACTAACTTTTCAAAAAAATTCGATTTTGACACTGTGTTATTTTTTTTTTCAATTAAGTCACTAAGTTTTCAATTTTTTTTCAATTAAGTCACTAGGTTTTCAATTTTGACCATTTGACCGGTCAACCCGGTAGTCAGCTGACGTGGCATGATGACGTGTCAGTCTTTGATGATGCGACGCTGACGTGGCATGCTGACGTGGCACCCGAGTGTCAAAATTGAAACAAAATTGAAAACATAGTGACTTAATTGGAAAAAATTGAAAAGTTAGTGTTTTAATTGAAAAAAAAAAACAACACAGTGTCAAAATCAAATTTTTTTTTGAAAAGTTAGTGTCTTTTTTGGAATTTTTCCTATATTTTTTAAAATGATAAATTTGTCTTTTTATGTTTTTAGAACGTATAAATATATATATTTTTTACAAGTATAAATACGTATTTTTATATTTTTAGAAACATAGATACATTGTCATAAGTATAAATACATATTTTTATGTTGGTTTACGTTCGTTCGGTTAAAATTATAATACATTTTAGTTGTATAAATAAGTTTTTACGTCTTTAGAAGTATAAATACATATTTTTATGTTTTTAAAAATATAAATATATTTTTATGTTGGTTTAAGTTCGTTCGGTTAGAAGTATAATACATTTTAAGAAGTATAAATACGTTTTTTACGTCTTTAGAAGTATAAATACATATTATTATATTTTAGAAGTATAATACATTTTTAGAAGTATAAATACATTTATTATGTCTTTAGAAGAATAAATACGTTTTTTACGTCTTTAGAAGTATAAATACGTATATACTATATATACGTATGAAAATGTATGTATGCTTCTAAAAGTATAAAAATACGTCTTTATACTTGTAAAAAAATATATTTATACGTTCCAAAAACGTAGAAAGAAGAATTTATCATTTTAAAAAATGTAGGAAAAATTCCAAAAAAGACACTAACTTTTCAAAAAAAAATTGATTTTGACACTGTGTTGTTTTTTTCAATTAAAACACTAAGTTTTCAATTTTTTCCAATTAAGTCACTATGTTTTCAATTTTGTTTCAATTTTGACACTCGGGTGTCACTTCAGCATGCCACGTCAGCGTCGCATCATCAAAGACTGACACGTCATCATGCCACGTCAGCTGACTACCGGATTGACCGGTCAAATGGTCAAAATTGAAACCAAATTGAAAACCTAGTGACTTAATTGAAAAAAATTGAAAACTTAGTGACTTAATTGAAAAAAAAATAACACAGTGTCAAAATCGAAATTTTTTGAAAAGTTAGTGTCTTTTATGAAATTTGTCGTTCACATAACAACACCCAAAGAAACACCGGCGTTAAACTGATTGATGCTACATATATGTGTGTTGATTTCTCAAGCACATATGTTTTATTAAGATGAGTTCTTTTACCACCACCATTTTAATTTATTTATCCATGTAATATTGAAATCTTTAGTTTAATTTCACTTAATGGTTAATACTTTCACTAGAAAAAGTTTACAGCAATAATATATACTCAAATATATATGACATTTGAATATGTGCATTTTATATAACATACCATTATTAATTAAATACTCTTTTTATATCACAATGAATGTAATACTTTTGTTTTTGTTTATCTCAAGAGAAATTCACCGTCTGGTATATTTGCTAATTAATTAAGAAGTGTCGAAAGTAATTCATGACGTAGTTCTTTTATATATATTTTTTATAAACTTATTTAAATGTTTGATAAATAATCTAACAAATTTTATAGAAATCATGTGTAATCCAACTGTGAAATTTTGTGGATACATGAAACAGTATTTATTAATAACACCGTTCTAAAAAAGCCGTTAAATTAGACAAAAGGTAATCTTGGAATAAATCAAAGTACTACACGAGTGTCAATTACTAACTGATAATAGAAACAATGATAAACTTAAACTAAATACAGATATAATATCTTTTTTGATATAAGAATGGTATATTTTCTATTTAGATAATCTAAAATACAATATTAGTTTTCGTTTAGAAATATGGTAATCCAAATTTATATATTTAATAGTTCATAATAATAATAAGATACTTAAGATATTAATCATTTTTTTGTCTCATTCATAAGCAGATGCTTTTTGTTAAACGTGAAAGAGGTTACAACTACCTCCAATTGTGAAAGATACCTCTTGATGGCGATCCTGATTTATTTAATATAATCCTGCGACTTTTGCAGTTCCTTATCCTTTCTTTCCTCGTGGGTTTAACCTTTATTTTACATTAAGGTTTTAAATATGTTATTCCACAAATGAATTTGTTTTCATATGACATGACATGATTTGGTTGGAAAACACAACAAAAGTAACAAACTTTGCATATTGTTTGGAATAGTCCATCGACTGTTTCGCAACCTACATTTTTTTCAGAGCCTTTTATATGTAGTCCATCTCTTTGAATATGCTCGTCCCAATAAGAAGTTGTGTATGCTTATGATGGTAAACACATGATAAGGAAAAGACCCATTTTTTACTAGTTACTCATAACTGAATTAAGGTTTACATCATTCTATTCATATTTACAAATCTATTTAAGAGAGGCCACGTAATGTGTGGTATGATTTATGCTCACGGATGTAACTACGTACATGTCATTGTCATAAATTTTGTAAAGGATTATGTGGGAAAGGCTGAAATTGACCGAAATTGTTAACGTTAAAAACCAACTCAGCAAATCATTATTTATTCCTCGAACAATAATGCCTGAAAAGGACAATCAAACAAAAATCTAAGGACCTTTTAATTAACGAAAATCAACTTGGCCTGAAGGATCGAGACTTTGATCAACAATGTCCAATACAAAAATATAGCCTCAAAACACATACTACAAGGGTGTGTGATTGCCATTATCATCGGTTACTAACTAGTTGTCGAGAGCATTGTTACTTCTGCTCTTTGAGATAGCTATAGACCAACAACAGAAGAATATCAACAAGAAAAAAAAACTGTAATGCCGGAAATCTGTTCTAAATAACCGAAAAATATATACAAATGTCAATTTTTTTCAAAAAATAATGATTCATCGGAAATCTGTCGGGAAACTACTAAAGGAACACGGACGTAAATGGTTGTTTTTTTTTTAAATTTATTTCATCGAAAAATGGCCGGTCTTTTAGTTATTTTAAAAATAATAATCATTTATTATTGTTGTTGTTATTGTAATTATTGTTATTGGTGGTGTTGTTATCATTACTATTACTATGATTATTATTATTATCGGTGTTATTATTATTATTGTTGTTGTTCTTGTCATCGACATCGTCATGGTCGTCATTATTAATTAGTATTATCAATATATATTATAATAATTGTTATCATTACTTATATTCTTGTTATCTTTATTATTATATTAGGTTAAACCTCGTGCATTACACAGGTTGACAAAATAAAATGGCGAAAATAAATTGTAAGTGTTACTATAGTTGTTTCCGGCATCTATTGCAAGTTGGCAAATTGGTTGATGCTATTTCATAGATATCACCTTTAAGGCATCGTTTTTACTTGATGAAATGGATACACAGAACCAACGGGTAATGAATATGACTCAAAACTGATTATTCTAGTTGTTTGGTATTTTTTATGTCTTATAGTAAATTATTTGGAGTTGATCAACAAAGAAACCAAACTACATTGCTATTATGCGTAAAAGAATGGCTGATTTAGTGGGACGAATAAGAATTATATGTATGAATTTAAAATCAGCATGCATAATACGCAAAAAAGAACCGAGAAGAGTAGTTTAGGCGGGAAAAAGAGAGACTGCATAATATGAAGACACACGTGGCAAAATGAGATGTAGAATATTAACATGTGGCATTCAAATGTTTCATTTATTAGAATAGATAGATTACCTTTAGTATTATTATTATCATAATAATAAATATTAATATCTAAATGTGTGTATTTTATGTGGGTGTGTATGTGTGTATGTATGTATGTATGTATGTATGTATCTCTCTCTCTCTCTCTCTATATATATATATATATATATATATATATATATATATATATATATATATATATATATATATATATATATATATATATATATATATATATATATATATATATATGTTTGTGTATGTAGATTATGTGTGTTAGTGTATACAAAAGTGCATACCTTTATACACATAAAATGATAAAACTATGTTTTGAATAAAGGAGTTCCCAGGGTGCACAGACAGATATACAGATGTGTATATGTATATGTATATATTGTTGAAATAAATGTACTCCATTAGTAATAAGTTTTGAAAAAAAATAGAGCAAATAAAATGACATTTGAACCATCAAAAGCGAAAGACGATTTCTAGGGATTGATGTCATCCTTCTGTAATTGCCTCATGATTTTCGTTTTCACGATTTAATTGTAGAATTTTGAGCCAATTTTTGCGCAATGTTATTATAAATGGAGTACCTTTATTTCATCCAATTATATGTATTATACACATACGTTTTTGCGTGTAGACCATCAAAACCCACTTAGAGAGCAAAAATAACCGTACCCATTGGATACCCTAAACCGAATTGAGCGGATAAATCCCGGAGTTGACTAGGGATGGGTAGTATCCTATGTGAAAATCAGGTATGGGGGTGGGGATAGTTCCACGTATCGGGTACCCATAACCGTATCTGAAACCGACTCCATCGGTTACCTGATATATATATATATATATATATATATATATATATATATATATATATATATATATATATATATATATATATATATATATATATATATATATATATATATATATATATATATATATACATTTATTCATTAATTAAAATTTCTCAATTACCCTTGGGAATTAAGATATGTTGATTACCTCATCGAGTCCCTCTGACTCTTTTTTGTCTTAAGTCTCATTCGTCAATGGAAATCTTTCACGACTTTACGACTTCTGTTCATGACTTTAGTCTCATTTGTTAATTAATGTCTCGTAATTGTCCTTGACAATTGAGGTACTTTTGTTGGCAATTATAAATTAGGAGTTATTTATATAAAATTTCAAAAACTTGTTATGGGAAAAAATTCCCGATTACCCATTGGGGATCTCCGTTCCCCATTGGGGATGGGGATTGGGACGTATTTTTAATACTCGACGGTTATAACGCGGTTATGGGGATGGGGGTAGGGACACGATTATGGGGATGAGGAATGCAATCCAGAATATATCCGTCCTCGCTGCCATCTCTAACCCCACTATTCAAAAAATTGGTGTATCATTGTATTTGTATACGTGTATGTGTTTTTTATATTCGCAAACACACATATATACATGAAATATATTATTCAAGTTTATGAGGGTTGCGTTACCGAACGGGTTGTAACGTGTTTAATTTATAAAGGTGTTAGGAGCTCATGGCAACAAATCTTCAAGAAGTTTACAGTTATCTTAAAACACAATAATTTGAAATAAAAAACTAAGTAATCATAAAGAATACAAGAGAATAAAGTTTTATGACATTTATTGCAAATGGGATGCATGAACACTTGCCACTTGAAGTTGTTTATGTGAAAATTGGAAATTCCTTGGTAGGTCATGAATCTATTTAGGTAAACTCTTATTGAATAATAAAACTAGTTTTAAATAATTTTAGTGATATGTTTAAATTTGTTATTGATTTTCTTTGAAAAGATGTTAATTCATCAAGACTTGGCCAACCATATGTTCTAACAATTTTACAACTCAAAATCTCATTTTGAGACAGTTTCTCTCCATCAGTTACTTTTAATAGTAGCTTCAAGTTCAATCAAATTTCCTTGAGCAATTTAAATGACCATATGTACATAGTCAAACATTTGATATTTTTCATTATCCAAATAATTTTCAAAAACTGTGACCTCATCCATAATAAATGGATAAATCTTTGAGGAATGGTAATTTGCATCAACTTCTTTTATGTCCTCATCAAGAATGTTGTCCCTTTTTTCATTTTCCAAGTAGCAAATATTTGTCATTTATTATTCTTCTTCTTTAGAAATCCATTCTTTAGTTTTAACAACTAGCACTTTACCACCAAATTTGTTTTTTAATTATTCCATCAATTTGTTATAATTAGCCTCAAAATTGATCTTAACTTTGTAGTTATTATCCAATTTTACTATTCATATCTAGGACTTTATTTTGTTCTTATCATTTTTGGCGGGGTTGGTTAGATCCTACTTACTTTTATGTAAGGCTTACTAAACTGACATCTGGCCTTAAATTTCATAAGCTATTTGTCAAGTAAGGTAGTTTAATTACCCTGACAATCAAACTCTTTCACATCCTAATCAGCTAGCATAATCTTAGAAGTATCATAAATGTCAGGATTTTTTACTATGTACTTATAGTAGACAGAGCTCCAAGACACCAAGGTACTATAAATAAACCCTTGCATATCCTTTATATACTTTCATTGAAAAACTTCTAGACCTCAAGACAGTAAATTGGTATATCTTTCATTGAAGACTTTAAATAAGCCTTGGAATTTTCATTGTTCAGTAGGACACTAAAGTATCCTTTGAATATTCATAGTCCAAATCAAACCATTATTGTTCTATTGAATAATGGTTCATCATAGTGAATACGAAGTGAATCCATGATGTTGTGCAAAATTACGTAGTCAGTTTGTATACATTAACCTTCTTTTAGATATTAAAAGCAAAGAACAAATGTTGCTCTCTTATGAGACAGAGTCTCTTATTCGCCTTGACATAAATATTACCCTCATATGCTATATAAATAATGTCACATAGTTAGTTAGTATATTTACATGCCTTAACAAACTAGATAAACATTATAAGGGAATGCCTTAACAAGTTAATATATTACCATCATTTTATTGTTATTGTTCCTTTTACTATAAAGCTTTTTTAGCACATGAGTGGGTCCTTTTCAATCTTATAAACCTTGTCACTTCTTTTCATCTTCAAAAAATTGAATAGAATGTTAATAAGGACCCACATTCATTATTTTCAAATTTGTTGCAATGAAAAGTTAAAGATGAACAAGAGTTTTCTTTTCAACATAGAAAAATGTTTTTATTAGAAATAAAGAAAAAGAAATAATATCAACAAATTCAAATAAAGTACAACAATTATTGGTTCTAGAATAAGAATTTTAATATGCTTTGATACCACTTGTTGACCCCAATTTGATTGACCTATGATGCAAATAATGGTCTGGGTTTGCATAAAATATTTAAACAATTACATATAACTCAAAATACAAACCTTATTTAATAAATATAATTTTCCATTTCCTAAATCTCAAAATTACCAATACTTCCAAGGTAGAATGTGAATACATATGAATTGATGAGCATACATTAAATGCTTAGAATAACTATTTCGATGATTTGAGAAAAACACAATCATACACTATGAAACATTTAAAAAAATTCATAACTAAATATCTAAAAGAACTCTATAACGAATTAGCAGATTGGCTTGCATACTAGACAAGAGAAAACGGTATTTCGTCCTACTATAAAACACCGGATTGTTTTCCAGGTGAACTGCATTCAGGTTTTCACAATGTAAGACACAAATCCCTTGGTTCATGCCCAACTCTTGTAGAAAACCAAATGAGCTTCTTGTTGGAATTTTCTATTGCTATGTATTTTGCTTAGGTGGTTGAGAGAGCAACACTATTCTATTGTGTAAGTGTGTGTGTAACGACCCAGAAATCTTGAATTTATATTCGAGATAATGCTCAAGGTAAAGACCAAGAATTTTGAAAGTTAATTCTAGTAAAAAGGGTAATTTGGTCATTTTACCATAAAAGGGTACTTTGGTCATTTGACCATGAGAAGGACCAAATATGTAAAAATATTGTTTGCTTGTGGCAAAATATAAGAAAATAACGTCTTATGTCATAAAACTTGATTATTGTGGCCAAAGTTCAAGAAATGGAACTTCAGGGGCTAAATTGTAAATTCTGGAAGTATAAATAGGAGAGTTGACTCTCCTATGTGTGGCTGAACATTTGAGATGATCGGGATGAGTTTTGAAGGTGCGATTTCTACAGAGATCATGAAATTGAAGCAAGAAATTAGAACAATTGTTTGAAGGTTGTGATTTCCAAGCAATTGAGGTTAGTAAATTAAGTTTCTAACCAAGTTCTTGAAGTGTTCTTGGTGGGTTTTCCATGGATGACTGAAAACTGCAATTTCAGTCATGATCCATGATGTTTATATGATTTCTAAGTTTGAAACATGTTTATATGATAAGAACATGAAATTAAAACAAAAGAATTTGATGATTTGGTGGATTTTGGGGTTTTTGACTCAAGAACCCTAATTTCTGCATTTGATTGATTGAGTTGATTTCAAGGAGTTAAAACCTTGTATAAATGGAAGGTTTTAGTCTTGAAATAAACCCCATATGATTAAGAACAAGAATAAGAACTTAATATGTCAAAACAGGGTGCTACAGTGCAAAATCGGACTAAATCTGGACACTGCAGCAAGAGCACGAGTCGTGCTCTTTTATGCACGAGTCGTGCTCCCCTGCAGATGGAAGTATGATGCTATTTTAAGCACACACGAGTCGTGCTCTTATAGAGCAATATTTTGCACGAGTCGTGCATCCATTCAGGGGGTTTTAAAGTTTGAATTTGATGCTAGACATGTCCAAATGACTTCAAACTTTAATTACAAGTCCAATATGGTATGAAAAGTCCTGGAAAAATATAAAATCTAGAATATGACTCTCCGACGGCACTGTAGAGCAATACGTGTACACCGGAGATGTATAAAATGAATATAAAGTTGTTTTTAAGAATTCTATCTAGCCATGATCTATATTGGTATCATAAGGACTCTAATGAGTTGTAAAATCAGTTATAATGAATGTTAATGTATAACATGTAATTATAGGTTCATGACAAATGATTATTGGATCAAAAGAGTATAAATACAAGGAACGTGTAGTCAATCCACTAGCAATATATGAGGTGAGTACATGCAGTATTTTTACCCATTCTGGGGTACATGGCAAGTAAGTATTTTCAAGATTTCTTATAAAATCTTATATGTGAAATTATATGCAAGAGCTTTATTTCTAACTTATCTATGAAAGCATAATGCTATAATTGAAGCTATGTTTTGAACTATAAGTCAAATCAAGTGAAAGTATATATTGATCTATGAACGAATTATGTGAAAGTATATTTCAATTACAAGTTATATATGTTTTCAAATATGAATGGCATATAGCCACAAGATGATTAAGAAGTATGTTTTGGTTACAAACTGTATATGTTTTTAAGTATGAATGGCATATATTCATAAGATGATGGAAAGTATTATTTGGTATAAAGCTTAGAATGTTATAAAAACATATTTTACATATGTGATGAAAGTTATAAATTTGGCATTTAGCCATAAAGACAGAAAATAATGAAGTTTGGCACTTAGCCACAAGTTATATGTATGTAAGTAATGTTCAAGCAAGCAGAAAATGTTTTGTATGACTGGTAATTGTAGCAAGCAGCGTTAGTAAGGGAACTATGTTCCAACCTTCCCGGGTTAGGTAAGGGGTCTACTGGGGAATAAGCCCCATCGCGAAGTAGATTGCCTCATCACTTCTATGGTGAGGATTGATCCGTTCTTTCTAGCCATAGAGACTTGGGGTATCACTTATGGTGATTAAAGCCCTAAGTATAAAAATCCAGCAAGCTTATAAAACCAGTCAAAGAAAGTAAGAAAGAAGTTATTTTTGTAAAGTATGCTATGAAATGATTTTGGAAAGTAAAAGAGTTATAGTATGTTACTACTATAAGTTTTGAAAGATATTATTTTGTAAAGCATGTTATGAAATGATTTCGAGAAGTAAAAAGTTTTAGTATGTTATTACTATAAAGTTTTGACAGAAGTTTTATGTTACAAATTTTATAAAAAGTTGGAAGAAATAAGTTAATGGTTTGAGTCTAAAACTCATGTAACTCACGAGACATTATTGTCTTACGTATTTTATGTTTTGCCATGTATTCCAGGTTAAAATTCTAAAGTATAATTGGTTGGAGTAAAGCTGGAGTAGAGCCCGAGTTAGCTCCCGTCTTGGACTCAAGGTTTAATCCTTTCTTGTTTACTATGGTAGTTTTGATATGGATTTGTAACACCCACTGTTTTTAAACATGTAAATTATCGGTTTTGACAAACCGTATTTTTGTATTCATGTATTTATACGAAAAACCATGGTATTTGCAAACAGTGAAAGTTGGTATCAGAGCCATAGTTTAAGCGAATTAGGATTGGCTTGTTCCACTCCTAGGCTTAAACTCATGCTATAGAAATGTCAGTTTATGAAAGTATGCTATATGGTGTCTTAAATGATTAAGACATTATGCATTATTTAAAGTATGGCGATATATAAAACAAAGAAGTGTTAAGTTAACGTTTAAAGTGAGCAAAAATCTGACCGTTAGGAAAATTATATGATATTTTCCATAACCGTCTAAATTTATTAAAGACTATGTTTATAAAGTAATAAGATTTCTAGTAGTGATCACCATGTAATTATAATGGTGTTATATGTTAAGGGAACCAGTGTCCCATGAGACCTTGTGGTAACAGCAGAATCAATATGTATAGGTGATTATGGTAATATGGGCCCTTATTATCATAATCACAGGATATGTATTGAGACTGGTGGAATCGCAAAGGAATTATGGCATTCTGGTGGGTAAGGTTTGTGAAGAGAGTAGTAAGAATAACATATGAATTATATGCCTATGTAACAAGAACAAGTAAGATTATAAATATTAAAAGTTAATGCAGTAGATATATACCACTTAGTATGGTAAAGTAAAAGAAATAATGTGATAATTAGTACTTTTTAGACGGATTGAAAGACATTAAAATATATGCATGTCGAGGCGAGAGGAAGTATGAATAAGAACAATTTAAAGAGGAATTATGGGTATTAATTACCTATATAAGAGTTGTAAGACTCCTACATGAAGAATGAAAATTTTAAGTAGAGTATATTGATAGTACATAAATTTGTAAAAATAAAAGAAGTGGTAAAGAATAGTTTAATGCAAGCAGGTGGTGTGCCTTGGGCATGACCATTAAATTTCAAATTTTCTTTAAAAAGATGTATGAATAGTAAATATATAAATGAAACAGAATATCGTTGTAAGACGATAAGATTAAAACTATGAGAAAAGCTAAAGATAGAAGATGACCATGGTAGCAGAGAGTGGAAGACTAACTGTCGAGATTGATCAAAGAAGTTAAATAAATGTGCCCAAAGATTGGACAAGTGAATAAGTCATAACAATAATGGAGGGCCAAGTAAAGTGACAAGCAGCAGGCTAAGTGAAGGGTAAATAAAGGTGAAGAATGAGGAATGATCGGTATAAAAGTCCGATAGTTTCGCAAGGATATTACGTCTTGTTAATACAGCATAAGCATATGGAAACCATTTTGAGGAGATAAGTTGAACGCTATATTTCCATATAAATTTGGAAGTTGTTGGCACGAATTGGTCTGTAAAAGAAGTGTTATTCAAATGAAGATGCACATACATGATGTACCCAAACAGAAGTAACGTTACAATAAGTAAACGTGGAGCAGTGTCTGCAAAGAATATTACTTAATGTAAAGTAGTGGCAGATTATAACCATTTGAAGGTTATGACAGGTGTCGCAACGTGAAAGGCGATTATGAAGATTCTTGGTTGTCTCCAATGAACTTTTTCATAATAGAAACTAGAACTTAGTCAAAGTCAAGAACTAATAAGCCTGAAGATTGAAGGTAGAGTACGCTTACCCGACAAGTAAAGAAAGCAGTTCGAGTTGTAAAATGTTAATTTATTCTTAAAAGAAGAATATATTAAAAGTTGTCCCAGGATAAATAAAATATTAAGATAAGTGGTACCAGGTTTAGTACCTGGTGATGAGAATTTGGAAAAATAATGAGAAGATATTGGTTATTAGGAATTAAATTCCGCAACCAAATGAAGGAAAGTATAATAAGAAATACCAATAATAGAAGAGTATAATGAAGTATATTGAAATTGAGTCTGGAAATATGAAATATTAGATGGCTAAAAGTCTCCAAAGATTGTGGGAAATGGTTAGTACATGGCTGGTAACCATGAAGTACAAAGAAGTATATATATGTTTATACGTGCTTATAAATATAAAATCATGAGTAAGTTTTGAGATATATGTATATATAATGTATAAAAAGTATAAAGGTGGTTATGAAATAAGTATTCTAATTAGGATACTACAATGTATGAAGCAAAAGAGTAAAATAAGGTATTGGGCATAATGCCTCGAAATACAAAAGAATGAAAGATGATGAGAAAATAAATGACAGTTGTGTATCACCTAAAGATACATAAGAAGTAAGTCTTATATAAAATATAGAGTGTAAAAAAAAAGTGGAGATTAAATGAAATAACAATGTAATGTGTTAGGCTTGTAGCCTTAAAACACATAGAAAAGATAGTAAAAGATATAATGGAAGAAAAGTTGGGCCTAAAGCCTAGAAAGTTATAAGTAAAAGTATGTGAGATAAAAACAAAAGAAAAGAATAATACAATATAAAAGTAAGAAATTGAACATCAGATTAAAAATCTTTAGATACATGTTAGTAAGAAGATCGAAAGGATGAAAATTTATCCACAAGTGATATTGGTAAGTTGAGATTGGGATTATAAAATAACATATTTGATAAAAGAGTAGGATTACCAAGTAGTAATCAAGAGATAAAAGAGAGCAACAAAGTTTATTTGTAAAAGTTTAAAGTGGGACAAGAGTTTGAGAGTTGATATTTGTGATCAAGAAGTCAATAAATATGATTTGTGAAACCTAATTACACCACGAGATGATAATATCATAAAAAGTGTAATAATATGAGAATGGTACACGGAGTACACAAGAAGATGAAAAATGTAATAGAAATGATTCTAATAAGTATGATGAGTAAATGAGGGTGAAATCTCATAAATAATAAGGGAAGATGAAAGAAATATCTAAGTTGTTAATATATTGAATGCGAAAGTAATACAAGTAAGGAATGATATAAGACAAGTATTAAAGAAGGTAATACATATAATGTACAAAAAATGAGTAAGAAATATGTGAAAAATGATTTTTCTGAAAAGTGTGAATTAAGAAGGAAGGTGGAAAATATAGTAATGGATTGCGAACGTATATAAGCTAATGGGGAGTAAAAAGAAGTTTATAATTAGTCATATAAATGACAAGAGTAGAGAAGAAGGAAGTTGACTGAAATAATAGATCAACTTCAATAGTAAAATTGTACAAGTTTACAAGGACAAATATTTTGTAGTATACATAAAAAGAAAACTACGGATGTCTAGTTTCTAAATCAAAAAGCAGCACGTCATTTTGACTTTTCTAGAGTGAAAATATAAATGTAACAAAAAGAAAGAAAATACATTCCTTATAAATGGAATGAGTCAGCAGTTGGTAATAGAGATAAAGAGGAATAAACTGAAGTTTAAAAAAAAAAGAGGTTTGCTTAAGAAATATGTCCATTAATGGACAAAATTTATGCAAATAGAAGATTTTGTGTATCTACGAAATCGTATAAATACGAATTATATATGATTATGTTTAATGGTATTTTGAAAAATTTTATAAGTAGAGAATACGATGAGTATAACCTCACATATCTTAATAAAGATGTGAGAAGAATCATAAAGTAGACTGTTATATTTGATAGAAGTATGAAGTATGAAAGAATGACTAAAAGGCTTAAGCGATATGCAGAAACAGTTCAGATACAGTATAACGTATACTATATGTTGAGCTGGGGAAATGTCCTAACCCTAATAAAATAAATAAAAAGTTGAAGGATGCTAAGATGCGAGTAAAATCCAGAAAATAGTAAAAGTCATGATATGTTTCATGTGTAATATTGAAAGAATTGAAAGTAGGAATCACTAAAAGTTGATTAAAGAACTAAAAGCAAATATAGAAGGAAAGATTAAAAGATAAAAGAATGAAGAATACGATTATGTGTTCGGAAAAAGGAATTATCTACTAGGAACCCAACTCTAGTTGTGAGCCTTGGATAAGGAAGAAGAAGCGATCCCTTAACTTAGTAGTGGTGTGATGATTCCGAGGACGGAATCCCAATAAGGGGGAGGTAGTTGTAACGACCCAGAAATCTTGAATTTATATTCGAGATAATGCTCAAGGTAAAGACCAAGAATTTTGAAAGTTAATTCTAGTAAAAAGGGTAATTTGGTCATTTTACCATAAAAAGGGTACTTTGGTCATTTGACCATGAGAAGGACCAAATATGTAAAAATATTGTTTTCTTGTGGCAAAATATAAGAAAATAAGGTCTTATGTCATAAAACTTGATTATTGTGGCCAAAGTTCAAGAAATGGAACTTCAGGGGCTAAATTGTAAATTCTGGAAGTATAAATAGGAGAGTTGACTCTCCTATGTGTGGCTGAACATTTGAGATGATCGGGAGGAGTTTTGAAGGTGCGATTTCTACAGAGATCATGAAATTGAAGCAAGAAATTAGAACAATTGTTTGAAGGTTGTGATTTCCAAGCAATTGAGGTTAGTAAATTAAGTTTCTAACCAAGTTCTTGAAGTGTTCTTGGTGGGTTTTCCATGGATGACTGAAAACTGCAATTTCAGTCATGATCCATGATGTTTATATGATTTCTAAGTTTGAAACATGTTTATATGATAAGAACATGAAATTAAAACAAAAGAATTTGATGATTTGGTGGATTTTGGGGTTTTTGACTCAAGAACCCTAATTTCTGCATTTGATTGATTGAGTTGATTTCAAGGAGTTAAAACCTTGTATAAATGGAAGGTTTTAGTCTTGAAATAAACCCCATATGATTAAGAACAAGAATAAGAACTTAATATGTCAAAACAGGGTGCTACAGTGCAAAATCGGACTAAATCTGGACACTGCAGCAAGAGCACGAGTCGTGCTCTTTTATGCACGAGTCGTGCTCCCCTGCAGATGGAAGTATGATGCTATTTTAAGCACACACGAGTCGTGCTCTTATAGAGCAATATTTAATTTGCACGAGTCGTGCATCCATTCAGGGGGTTTTAAAGTTTGAATTTGATGCTAGACATGTCCAAATGACTTCAAACTTTAATTACAAGTCCAATATGGTATGAAAAGTCCTGGAAAAATATAAAATCTAGAATATGACTCTCCGACGGCACTGTAGAGCAATACGTGTACACCGGAGATGTATAAAATGAATATAAAGTTGTTTTTAAGAATTCTATCTAGCCATGATCTATATTGGTATCATAAGGACTCTAATGAGTTGTAAAATCAGTTATAATGAATGTTAATGTATAACATGTAATTATAGGTTCATGACAAATGATTATTGGATCAAAAGAGTATAAATACAAGGAACGTGTAGTCAATCCACTAGCAATATATGAGGTGAGTACATGCAGTATTTTTACCCATTCTGGGGTACATGGCAAGTAAGTATTTTCAAGATTTCTTATAAAATCTTATATGTGAAATTATATGCAAGAGCTTTATTTCTAACTTATCTGTGAAAGCATAATGCTATAATTGAAGCTATGTTTTGAACTATAAGTCAAATCAAGTGAAAGTATATATTGATCTATGAACCAATTATGTGAAAGTATATTTCAATTACAAGTTATATATGTTTTCAAATATGAATGGCATATAGCCACAAGATTATTAAGAAGTATGTTTTGGTTACAAACTGTATATGTTTTCAAGTATGAATGGCATATAGTCATAAGATGATGGAAAGTATTATTTGGTATAAAGCTTAGAATGTTATAAAAACATATTTTACATATGTGATGAAAGTTATAAATTTGGCATTTAGCCATAAAGACAGAAAATAATGAAGTTTGGCACTTAGCCACAAGTTATATGTATGTAAGTAATGTTCAAGCAAGCAGAAAATGTTTTGTATGACTGGTAATTGTAGCAAGCAGCGTTAGTAAGGGAACTATGTTCCAACCTTCCCGGGTTAGGTAAGGGGTCTACTGGGGAATAAGCCCCATCGCGAAGTAGATTGCCTCATCACTTCTATGGTGAGGATTGATCCGTTCTTTCTAGCCATAGAGACTTGGGGTATCACTTATGGTGATTAAAGCCCTAAGTATAAAAATCTAGCAAGCTTATAAAACCAGTCAAAGAAAGTAAGAAAGAAGTTATTTTTGTAAAGTATGCTATGAAATGATTTTGGAAAGCAAAAGAGTTATAGTATGTTACTACTATAAGTTTTGAAAGATATTATTTTGTAAAGCATGTTATGAAATGATTTCGAGAAGTAAAAAGTTTTAGTATGTTATTACTATAAAGTTTTGACAGAAGTTTTATGTTACAAATTTTATAAAAAGTTGGAAGAAATAAGTTAATGGTTTGAGTCTAAAACTCATGTAACTCACGAGACATTATTGTCTTACGTATTTTATGTTTTGCCATGTATTCCAGGTTAAAATTCTAAAGTATAATTGGTTGGAGTAAAGCTGGAGTAGAGCCCGAGTTAGCTCCCGTCTTGGACTCAAGGTTTAATCCTTTCTTGCTTACTATGGTAGTTTTGATATGGATTTGTAACACCCACTGTTTTTAAACATGTAAATTATCGGTTTTTGACAAACCGTATTTTTGTATTCATGTATTTATACGAAAAACCATGGTATTTGCAAACAGTGAAAATGGGGTGTCACAGTGTGTGTGTGTGTATATATATATATATATATATATATATATATATATATATATATATATATATATATATATATATATATATATATATATATATATATATATATATATACAAACTTGTTGTGCTTTACCCAAATCTTTATAACCCCAAGCCTGCATCAGCAAAACCTTATTGGACGACCTTATGCCTTTTTGAAACATAAGGCGACATTCTAGGTTCCTTTGAAGTAAAGCAACCACTTGATTCCTTCTCAATGCTCCTTCCCTAGATTTGACACAAATTTGCTAACAACTCCCACTCCATGAGCAATATCTAGTTTAGTGCATATCATTACAAACATTAATCTACAAACCACTTATGTGTTAGTAAACCCTTACCATTTCTGCTTTGTCATCTTTCGTCTTTGGGGATCGTTTCTTGGCGAATTGCAGATAACTCCATAGAGCTGTACTTCTGGCCTTAGCATCTGCTATGCTAAACTTCTCTAATAATTTCTAGATATACTTTTCCTCGGAAAGTTTTAAAGTACCTATATCGTTATCTCTGAATATGCTTATGCAAAGAATCTTTTTAGCAGCCTCTAAGTCCTTCATCTTGAACCCTCGTGTCCAGCTACCAACATGTAATCAACATAAAGCAAGAAGATGATGTAAGAGGACTTCATCTTCTTTAAGTAACAACAATAACCACTCTCAAATCTTGTGTACTTGTTCTTCTTCATGAAGTAATCAGACTTCAAGCACCACTTTCTTGGAGCTTACTTCAATCAATACATGTTTTTCTTCAACTTGAACATCAAGGTTTTCTTTCCAACTATCTAAAAAAATTTTGGTTATGCCATATAGGTATCTCCATCAAGGTCACCATGCAATAAAGTTTTCTTTACATTCAGATGCTCTTGATGCATCCAACAATCATTTTAATTTTGTTCATGTTCACAACTAGAGAGAAATTTTTATTGTAATCAGTTCTTTCCTTTTATTATAACCTTTTCACCACCAATTTAGTCCTATATTTCTTCTTCCATTAATCTCATCAATGACCCTAAATATTTACTTATTTAGGAGTTCCCTCTTCTTCACTAGTAGATTGACCAAGGACCAAGCCTTATTCTTTTCAAGCAAGCTCAACTCATCCTGTACATCCTTCTTCCACTATCTAGAATCTTTCATCCTCAACACTTCTGGATACGTTTCTGGTTCTCCATTTTCTATCAATAACAAGTAATTAGTTGACAAAAATATCTGATTAGAGGTCTTCTTTCTTAAGTGGACCTTTTGGAGTCCCCTAAGTTATGGTCTCAATAATTTTACTACCAATGGCTTTAACTTAACTCCAGCCTTTTTAGACACATCTGAGCTCCCACTTCCTCCATAAACTTCACTAATCTTAAAGGGACTAAAAGGCTTCATCATGTCTTCTTATGATACCCTATCCAATGTCGCTTGATCTGCCTTTGGATCTTACTTTGATCGGAAGTTGGAGCGAGATCATCTCTGTAAAATGCATTTTAGTTAAATGTCACATCAAGGCTTTGGAAATCCTTTAGATATGGTTTTCCCTGAAACGATACCCTATGTCATCCAAACCATAGCCAATAAAGATGTACTTATTCAGCTTCACCCCTTGTTTCTGTCCGCATTCTTGACTATGATGTAAGATACATATCCAAAAACCTTTAGATGAGCAAGGGATATCTCTTAAACTCGTCATTCCTCTTCTATAACTCTGAACCCTATGCAGATTGAGGGTCCTTTATTAATTAAGTAGCATGTGGTGTTCACAACATCTTCATAAACCCTGCATTTAATCCCAGGCTCCTCGCCTTTTCTTTTGATATTTTGTTCACGCTCTCTACTATTCCATTCTGTTGATGTGTCCTAGGAGCGATATTTGACATCATGATTCCATTTTTGGCACAATAATCAACAAACTCCTTGCTCCTACACTCACCCCCACTTTTGGACTTTAAGCACTTGACTTTGAGATTTGCTTCTTTCTCAACAGCACCCTTCCATATCTTGAATGTAGTGAGGACTTCAAATTTATTTTTTAGGAAACTAAACACATACCTTCCTCATATATCCATCAGTGAAATTAACATATATAGTATCAAGACCCTATTGTTGAAGACACTAAAGTGGATCCATAGACGTCTGAGTCAATGAGTTCTTCTAGCTTCTTAGACTTTACTGCTAACCCATCTTCGTGAAAGTAATCTTATTTTGTTTCCAATAACACATGGCTCATAAAAGTCTAATGTTACGCTTTTCATGATCGGAACTCTTCCTTTAGAAGCCAACATCTTCATACATTTCTCAAGCATATGCCTAACTCTCTAGTGCCTTAGAGTAGAGAGCTGTGTGTCTTCAATTATCGAGATTACTCCATATTCCAAAGCTTCAACCATATACAATGATTCTCGCTTCTGACTTTAAACATCTACAAGGATCCCCTTTTCTAATTTCTACTAATGATTACCAAAAAATATATGGTGTCATTCGTTATTACGTAGCCCTACTGATCTGAATATTCTCTTTAGATCAAGATTATACTTAACATTTTTCAATGTACACTTTGAAATCAAAGTAGTGTTCAGGATTACATCCCCAACTCCGGTAATATCTAGGCTTTTTTCATCTACAAGTCTCACTTTCCATTTGTAATTCTTGAAATTCGGTGCTACTTTTCGACAGTGACTTGCATGAATGAAGAATTCAAATCTATAATCCAAGATTCAATCGAACTCTCTACTGAACGAATAAGGGCATCATCAAAATCTTCTGCCACGTACACGTCTTTCCGTGCCTTCCCGGTTGAAGTTTTAGGCACTGATTCTTGAATTGTTTACTTTTTTTACAATTATAACATTTCCTTCCTGATTATGTACTACCCTTTCTCATTGACTTCCATCTTCCTCTATTATTACCCCCTTTGTTGGTCCTTCACCCAGGGTCTTCTATACTATAAAAACTACTAAAGCACTCTCCAACATTCTTTTAGTAAATATCCTCATCGCTGTTTAAGTCGTGAATGCCTTCAAACGAGACCCTTAGTGGTTCCTGACCAGGACCAACTTTCTGGCAGAGAAGATAATAGAAAAATGTTTGTACTTTATCTTCGAATTTCATGTCAACAGATATTACTATTGATATAACTAGGTTAAACTCTTTTACACGATCTGTCACCGAGCCGCCTTTTTTCATCTTTGTGTTCACCAACTGTCTGATAAAGAAAACTTTGTTCGCCACCGAGGGGTTTTCATACATATCACACAACACTTTCATCAACATAAACATTTTCTTTTCATTGACAATTTTGTATGTAATGTCCATTGCCAATGACAACCCGACCACATCAAGGATCTAACGATCTAACCGATCCCAATCTTCGTGCTTCACTGTGTCTGATTTACTCACACTTAATAGTAGGTTTAACCTTTTCGGGTATATATATTAGTTGATTTGTATCTTCCAAAAACCAACATTATGACCTTCAAATTTATCGATCGTAATCTTCCCGTCTTCGGTCATAACTCTAATACTAGTTGTTGGGACTAAATACTTCGTCAAATGCACAGAAACACGATTATGTAGGAAATTAAAGATGTGAAGAATAAATAGGAACACAAGGTTTAACATGGTTCACTTGACCTGCATAGTCAAGCTACGTCCACATACATACCTAGATAAAGATTTTATTGATAACCTATATAATTTACACTACATTGTACATTCATGGATTTTGTCACGATGATCTAATTTGATGATGGTTACAATCAAGGTTGTAAAAATCGTTTGACGGTCAATTGGGGGTAAGAGATTAATCGGGGATTAATTGGAGACCCTAAATTATAAACGAATTTACTTAAAAAATAAATAAATATAACAAAATATCAAAGTATGATTCATTTTATTCTTAGATACACATCAAAGATTATCCATTTGTGTATTTTCATTATTTAATTTTGATATTTTTCAGTTTTCTTGACTTATTAAACAAATATTTAACCATACAAAAAATAAAAATTTTAAAAATACTAAAAAATTCATTAAAATAATAAAAAATAAAAGATAAATAAAAATAACTGTCGAGGCCGATTAATCAGCCGCCAAGGACCGCCACAACCGACATTTTACCAAACCCCTAAGCCTGACTGATTAAGTCTAATCGTAATCAGTTGCAGACCGCTAAACGATTAATGATTAATCGGCCGCCAATGCGGATTTCTGCAACACTGATTACAATATAGGGACATCTATTTTATAGAGCGTGTTTGGCTTGATTTCATTTGTTGGATTGATGGTAAACTTGCTCTCCAAAGTAAGGACATTGAGGCTCTAAGTTGGACTACTCGATGGTTATTCAGGAGCAGAAACAATGAAGATCACCCCCACAACCTATGCTTCGATGCATTGGCTTTGTTACCAAACTCTCAATAGCTTCTTCCTTTTCTTCTCAACCTTTACTCCTGATTCCGTCCATGTCTTCACTCTTGGAGCTTCGCCTTTGCAACAACTTTGTTCTTAGCTCATGTTAGACCTTCGCCCTTCGGAGCAACCTCACTTCTTGAGGCTTCGCTCTTGGCCGAGTCCTCAAGAATGCGCTTCTGTTGAAACTTCGCTCTTCACATTTTGGATCATACTCACAACTCAATAATCATATCTATTAATTTTTTTTCTTTTGGATTAGCAATAGACGTAACAAATGAAATTTTAATTGGACTGAGTGGTTTCAAAACTACTCTCTAGCTTCTCTTTCCATGTAATTTTTGTCTAGCTTCTTATTAGGTGTTCTAATATAACCCTACCGTTCCAAAAAAGATCGGACAAAAACTCTTTTATATGATGTACCTGTTGTTGCCTTAAAAATTATTTGACAGCCAAGAGAATGTTGACCAACTCCAAGAACCAAGGTTATCAAACTCCCGAGGTTACTCTTAAACTCTTACGAGTTTACGTTCCCAAATTCCAAAAACGATCCCGATTCCGTATACGGTCCGAGTCTACTAAGTTTAATAAAAATCTGATTTTTTCACTTTATTAGACATTTTGACTGAAAAATTAAATTCTAACTTATAAGACTTGTAACCCTAAATTTCCTTCCGTCTTTCATTATACTCCAGAATCCAGACCAATTTAGTTTTATGTCATTGCTGTTGGTGGACTAAACTTGGAAGAAGAAAGTGTGGATGTAGAAGTTAGAAATGATATGATGGATGATTCGTTTGTTATATTAGATTAAATTAGATTGGATATGTCTATTAGATATTTTGAATCTTTAAAAAAAAAATTGTAACTTGTGAACTTATGGTATAATATGTATTTCTTCATTTTTTGTGCTTTTGGTAGAATCTTACGATCCGATCCGATCCTACGATCCCGATTTTGAAAACAAAAAACGATCCTAGGTAGGATCTCGAGTTTGATAACCTTGCCAAGAACTATGCCTATATTTACCGTGCATATAATTTAGTCGACAAAAGTCATTTTATTGGACAAATATACCTGATAACCTTATACAAAACATGACGCGTAAATTATTTATCACAAACCTCCCCTACACGTTTTATCCCGATTTCTATAAGTTTGTTTTTATAAAGTCAAAGGTGGGTAGATGGGGAAGGTGTATGATTATTCTAGATTATCTTTTCACAAGTATATTTATATATATTCGTCTGTTCAAACTTGGTACTTAAATATTAATGTAATTAAAGGAAATTATAAAGGTGAATCGCGACGAAGGGTACATATATTGATATAAAATTAGTAAGTCTATGAAAACTGGAATCTGATTAATATGGATATTAATAAACATTGCCATCTTAGTGAGGTAATATGAATTGGCTTAATCGTTTACTATGCAAAACAAACGTCACAATGCCGGCTAATAGTGCAAGTTTGCGACTCATTATGCCCATCTTATGTATATGATATTAATTCCAGTCAATTGAGAGAATTGCATCTTTTATACGTTTTTATGCAACTTTGGTTCTTGACTCTATTGTGTCTCGATATTGCCGGTATAGGAAGAAAACGAGCTTGAAGAAAGTAGCAGAAGAAATTGGAGCACCCGAACCATAGCACATTACATTAATTATCAGTTTATCACCAAAATACTAAGAGAAATTAAAGAAGAACCATCATCAAAAAATTCAATAAGAGCCAAACATATCAAGATATAACCCGATAATCATTAAACATTGTTATATTAATTCCCTTCTTTCTCTCATATGTTTGTTTCCTATTATCTCTCATTAGTTAGTTGCTAGATGGATTGTATATATACATGTACACCTATTGTAATCATTAATACGAACACATTCCTGTGATTACCTGTTCTCTTTCTCATCTCCTTATATGGTATCAGAGCTTGGCTCTACCGAAACCACACCAACAAACTCCCCTCGCCCTTCATCAAAACAAATCGTGATGACAAACGGCACAGATTCCTCTCTTGTCACAAATATCTTCGCAAAAGACAACATCACCGTTGTTAACTTTCCTGCCACGCTCAAACTCACTTCAAACAATTACCTAGGTTGGAAAACACAGATCGAAGCCTTGCTGCAAGGACTCGATCTCTACCGCTTTATAGATGGAACTCACCCTGCACCAGAACCAGTGATTGCAGCAGACGGTACTGTCACTCCTCATGCCGATTACCCCAAATGGTTTCGGCAGGATCGACTTCTTTTCGGAGCACTCGTTGGAAGCTTATCCCCACAAATCGTTCCTCTTGTTACAAATGCATCTTCTTCCCAAGAAGCCTGGAAAACTCTAGCCAGCACCTACGCTTCTCCCTCACGAGGACACATCAAACAACTTCAATATCGACTAAAGCAAATCAACAAAACTTCTGATCAGACTATCACCGAATATATGCAGAATATCAAGACTGTAGTAGATGAGCTAGCCATTCTTGGTAAGAAACTTGATCAAGAAGATGTTATTGATGCTGTTCTCAACGGATTAGACCAGACGACTTACAAACCCATCTTGGATGCTGTTCACGCAAGAGATGTTACCATACCGTTCAATGAACTACATGAAAAATTGATCAACCACGAGTTAGCCCTAGCTCAGCAGGCACCGGTCACCGGAATTCATCACCCAGCCTCAGTATTCTATGCCAACAATCAGTCAACCAAGAAAACTTGGCCTCCTCGCCACAACAACACCAACACCGGCTTACTCCCAACGCCAACACAGGCTCCTACAGCCACTGGACAACGTCCATTCTTAGGCAAATGCCAATGGTGCCACCAAAAGGGTCACTCATTAAGCAAATGCTCCACCTTCAAGAAATTTTTTCCTAATGTTTCTGGGCCTTCTCCTAACCGCAACTTGCAGGTCAACAATGCTCAAGCTCATCTCATGAGCCCACAGCAAGCATCTATCCCGACTACCGCAAATTGGCTATTCGATAGTGGAGCAAGTTTTCACGCTACCAACGATCTCAACAACCTGTCCATTCATGCGCCATATGATGGAACAGAAGAACTAATTATTGGCGATGGTTCGTGTTTGCAAATCTCTCATATTGGCTCAGTAATTCTTTACACACCACATACACCTCTAATCCTTACCAATGTCTTATATGTTCCTTCGTTATCTCGTAACATCATATCTATTTCTCGTTTATGCATTGATAATAAGTTCCTAATCGAATTCTATTCCTTTGTCTTTGTCATTAAGGATCTGGTGTCCAAAACTCCTCTGTTCAAGGGCACAGCAGTCAAGGGAATGTATGAACTTCGTCCCTCCATCTCTCCCAAAGTCTTCACCATACATCGTACTACTCAATCCACATGGCATCATCGGCTAGGTCATCCCCAGAATAAAGTATTTAAACAGTTGTCTTCTTTTCTTCCATTCAGTTCTAGCTTTATTGACAATTGTAATTCTTGCAAAATCAATAAAAGTCATCGTTTACCCTTTAATACTTCTTCCCTCACGTCTCATGCTCCATTAGACTTAATATTTTCTGATGTATGGTGCTCCCCTGTTGAATCTTTTGATCACTTCAAGTACTACATTATTTTTGTTGATCACTTTACCAAATACACTTGGCTTTATCCTATGAAACAGAAATCTGACTCTCTTAACATATTCACTCGTTTTCAATTACTTGTTGAAAACTTCTTCAACAAAAAGATAAAACAGTTCTTCTCTGATAATGGTGGAGAATACCTAAAGCTAAAACACCATTTTTCCTCATCTGGTATCACTCACCTCACTTCTCCACCTCATACACCCGAACATAACGGCTATGCCGAGCGAAGACACCGACACATAGTCGAAACAGGTCTTGCCTTGCTCTCTCATGCCCAAATTCCAGTCACATTTTGGCCCTTTGCTTTCACTACTGCTGTCCACCTGATTAACAGATTACCTACATCCACCTTACACCATTTATCTCCCTTCCAATGTATCTTTCAAAAAGAACCCAACTACTCCAAACTAAAAAGCTTCGGCTGCCTATGCTACCCGTGGCTCAGACCCTACGCTCCACATAAACTTCATCCAAGGTCTACCCCCTGTGTCTTTGTTGGTTACTCTCCCACTCAAAGTGCATATTATACTTATGATCCCAAATCCTCAAAACTATATACTTCTCGCCATGTCATCTTTGTCGAAGACCAGTTTCCCTTTACCACCCTTAGCGCTAACCCCACACCTCCACCCACACCTAATATAGAACATTGGCTCCCTCTCTCAATCTCTCTCACATCAGACACCATCCTGCCTCCCTCATCACCCCAGCAAGCAACTCCATCCAACCCCACCACCACTTCTACTATTAACTCCCCAGCCGAATCACCTCCCCATTCTCCTAATATCGCTGACACCCCCCCTCCCCCCAAAATGACCACACGCTCAAATCCCAAACCAAACCCAAAATACTTCAACTCTGATTTCTAATTATATACAGCTTCATCATCTTATCCCTCTGAACCCACAACTATTACCCAAGCTCTCAAACATCCATCTTGGCGTCATGCCATGCAAGACGAGTTCACTGCTCTTGAACGTAACCAAACATGGAACCTTGTACCATCCTCTGAAGCACACAACCTTGTTGGATGCAAATGGGTCTATAGAACTAAATACAAACCCGACGGTACCATTGAACGATTAAAAGCCCGATTGGTTGCCAAGGGTTTTCACCAACGCCCTGGCATTGACTACCGTGAAACATTCAGTCCAGTCCTCAAGCCTGCCACCCTTCGCCTCATCCTCTCCTTAGCTGTCTCACAAAACTGGTCTCTTCGACAACTGGACATTAATAATGCTTTCCTCCAAGGAAACCTTCATGAAAATGTATACATGTCACAACCCCCTGGTTTTGTTAACCCCAAACTTCCCAGTCATGTCTGCAAACTAAATAAAGCAATCTATGGGTTACGTCAGGCATCTCGGGCCTGGTATGATGAGTTAAAGTCTTATCTCCTTTCACTCCACTTTAAACCCACAATATCAGATTCTTCACTTTTTGTTCTCAAAACCACATCATTCTTCATTCTTGTTCTTGTCTATGTTGACGATATAATCGTCACATGTCCATCCCCCATCCACATCTCCAAATTTATCTCCCATCTCGCATCTAAATTCTCCTTGAAGGATCTTGGCCATCTGTCATACTTCTTAGGTGTTGAAGTCCTTCCCCACTCCCATGGTGTTCTACTCTCCCAACGCAAGTACATTCTAGACATACTTACTCGAGCCAAGATGAGCGACTGCAAACCCATTTCCACTCCAATAACAACTTCTGCACCTCTCATGCTACATGGTGGTGTGCCTCACCCTTCACCCACGGAGTATCGCACCCTTGTTGGAGCCCTACAATATTTATCATTGACAAGACCAGATATCTCATTCACAGTCAACCGTCTCTCTCAGTTCATGCATGCACCAACCTCTCTCCACTGGACGGCACTAAAACGATTATTAAGATATTTGCATGGCACCTTGTATCATGGCATCATCTTACGCCGCAATTCACCTCTCACACTACACGCCTTCACTGATGCTGATTGGGCTGGAGATAAAGACAATTATCGAAGCACAACAGGCTATATAGTATACCTCGGCTCAAATCCCATTTCGTGGAGCTCCAAACGACAAAGTACTCTTGCAAGAAGCTCAACTGAAGCTGAATTTCGAGCTGTGGCATCTACTACAACCGAAGTTCAATGGCTAACATCCTTACTCAGTGAGCTTGGTTTATCGCCAACCATTACTCCCACTATTTACTGTGACAATTTGAGTGCCACCTCCTACTCAGCAAATCCGGTTTTCCACTCGAGAATGAAGCACCTTGCCTTGGATTTTCACTTCGTAAGGGAAAAGGTCCAGCAAGGCACCTTACGGGTTCAACATATTTCAGGAGATGATCAGCTAGCCGATGCACTTACAAAACCTCTCACAAAGCCACGCTTTCATTATTTACTCTCCAAGATTGGTCTTCTCTCCGGATCATCCATCTTGCGGGGGCATATCAAGATATAACCCGATAATCATTAAACATTGTTATATTAATTCTCTTCTTTCTCTCATATGTTTGTTTCCTATTATCTCTCATTAGTTAGTTGCTAGATGGATTGTATATATACATGTACACCTATTGTAATCATTAATACGAACACATTCCTGTGATTACCTGTTCTCTTTCTCATCTCCTTATATTGCCGGTATAGGAAGAAAACGAGCTTGAAGAAAGTAGCAGAAGAAATTGGAGCACCCGAACCATAGCACATTACATTAATTATCAGTTTATCACCAAAATACTAAGAGAAATTAAAGAAGAACCATCATCAAAAAATTCAATAAGAGCCAAACATTGATTCTGGACAAATGATATTTCTTAATTTCATATATCTTACACAAAGTCTAACAAGTGTTGGTGAATGTATACTGTTTGATACATATTACACATACATAGGATGGAGCACGAGCACCGGAATTAAGAAGGCTGAAACCAAAAATTCAAAACAAAAACATATAAATTTTTTTAATTTGCATATCAAAAATCTTAACAAGAAAACTAATATAAAATACTCTAATATCGCTCCTTGAAGTGGAACTATCCATCTTTTGCGATTTTGAAGTTATAATTTTTCATGCTGAATTTTTTTTTTTTCGAGAAATATCCTACTATATAGTACAAAATAAAAACATATTACATAGAGACGTTGGGCAAACGGGCAACAAGCTGCGCCGCTAGCCCTTTTTGAATGGCAAAGCTGATACGCTTAAAAACAAAATCCAAATATCTAAGGGACATGATGGTACTATGCATAACCCGCTGAACTCTGTTGAGTAGTTCCACGGCATCAGGTGCGAGAAAACTCTGTTGAGTAGTTCCACGGCATCTGCTGATAATTGATTGTTTTTAATGTTAATATATATATATATATATATATATATATATATATATATATATATATATATATATATATATATATATATATATATATATATATATATATATATATATATATATATATATATATATATATATATATATATATATATTATACAATAACTAATAATTAGACCTGGCAAACGTGTCGTGTCGTGTCGATTTCGTGTCGTGTCAAAACATTAAACGGGTTGAAAGTGCTTGACCCTAACCCAACCCGTTTAATAATCGTGTCGTGTCGTGTCAACCCGTTTATTTTCGTGTCGAGTTTCGGGTTTGGGGTTTAGACCTTGTAAATATATCATGTCACTTTTCGAGTTGAAACACCAAGTATGTTGAAAGAATATGAGTTTGAGGAAAAAAGGAAAACATGAAAGACTAGTAGTAGAAGCATTCACACTAAGTTTATAGAGCAACGTTAAAAGATTAGGAGTCGGGGAGATGAATGACGAGGTTGCGAGGAGGAGAGAGAGGCCGAGTGAAACTGTGGAGTATGAGTGATAAAGTATAAAAGTGAAAACGAATTCATGACCTAGGTGGCTAAGTGACTTCCGCATTATAAAACACGTCAATCAGAAGTTTTTCTTTTAAATATGGTATTGGTTTGATCTGTCCAATTTACATAAGAATTAGAAACACTTGAATATAAATAAACAGGTCATTTTCGAGTAAGTTTCGAGTTGAAAGTTTCAACCCTGACTTTACCCGTTTAATTATCGTGTCGTGTCGTGTCAACCCGTTTAATTAAACGGGTTGAAATCTCTTACCCAAACACGTTTATTTCGTGTCGAGTTCGTGTCGGGTTGTCGTGTCGTGTCAGGTTTTGCCACCTCTACTAATAATTAACAATTGAAAAAAATAAAGCAATATTTCAGACACCTTTTTTCAAAAAAAATATCTTATTTTTACTTTAGAAAGATTGTTTTGCAAAAGATTTAGTTACACCGTACGGACAATTAACAAATACTATTATTAAGTTAGAACTAAAAATTAAAATAAAATAATAGATTAAATCATCCTAAACTAAATTAGCTTGCCAGACAATTGCCGATTTTCAAGATAAGAAAAACACTTTTTTTCATTAAAATAATAATAACAATAATGAATAATGTTAACAAATATTATTCTATATCTTAAATCCCGTCATTTTTTTAAACGTTACATGCCTTTTTGTGTTTCCGGGTTGTCACGCGGGTTGTCGGGTTGTGACATGGGTCCTTCTTCCGGATCTCTTCCATCGTCTTTCGTGTTTTGTTTTTCCTCCTTTTGTTCTTTCATTCATTGATTACGTATACATCTGGAGAATTTGCGTCCACCGCTTCACCGTCTTCACTTTTTGGAATTTCAGGAAGCGCTCTTTCATTCATTGATTACGCATACATGTGGTGAATTTCCGTTCACCGCTTCACCGTCTTCACTTTTTGGAATTTCAGGAAGCGCTCGGTGAATTTCCGTCCACCGCTTCGCCGTTGATCACCACAGTCGTCCGTCTCCTACACCAGTCTCGCAAGTTCCGGCGATGCTAAGTTCTTTAAAAGGGTATTCAATATCGACCGACTCGAGTGACGAATCTGATAAAGACAGAGACGCCATTGCCGAAGACTTAACCTCATAAACTCATCGGTATGCTCTATTTCACTCCTTTACTTCCAATTCGTTTTCGCATCCACTTTGGGGTATCAATCGTATTCCGTAATTGCAATTTAAGTTCGATCTTAGTTTTCTTGCTGTTCTCTTTTTTTCTGTACCTCCTTCACTCGATCGATAATTTTAACCTAACGTGGTAACTAAAGAAAATAAAATGGGATATCAGTAACAGGAACAGAAGACAACGACATAAATCAAGCAAATCCGTCATTTGATAAAGGTTAGTTTCGATAATCAATTTTTACAACTGTAAGTTCCGTAAATTACCTTATATGCCTCTGCGTTTGCTCAAGATGTGAGATTCTCACTCATTCTCCTCACTTGGATTTATGTTTGATAGTTATTATCATTATGCAGCATCTATTCTGGGATTATTCTGCAACAAAGGTTTTGGTCTGTGTGTCGTCTAATTCATTTTTTATGCATCATGCAGCAGAGTTGGCTTGGCATGAGATGAGAAGAGCATGGTTTGGTGACAGATCTCAAACATTACATACCAAGTTTAGACACACAATTCTCAGGTTGGACCTTTCTCTTCACTTTCACAATTTGTGGGTCCCACTTTCACTTTACAAAAAATATATATAGTTTGTTATGTCAATGTTGTGCTACAGTTGGACAATAAGTTTTCAAGATCTGATTGCATCTGCTGAACCGTTTCCAGACCCGGTTCCATTAGCTGTAAGTTGTTTATGCTCTATACCAGAGTGTGTGTGTGTGTGTGTGTGTGGTAGGTGACTGTTGGTTTTTGCAGGAATTGGTGGATCTTTTAGTTGACATTTGGATATATATATATATATATATATATATATATATATATATATATATATATATATATATATATATATATATATATATATATATATACATAAAAAATAAAGTATTATGAAGGTTAATACAACTAGATTGCAGGACAAGTGCGTTTTGCAAGATATATAATGCTACCCTACTTCTTCAGTTGAAAACAATGGTTAGAAAGAGGAGTTGAAGGTTCATGTTGACGATAGTACCCTCGATTACAAGTGTTTATTACAGGAGAACGAGGATATGCCTTTGAAGTTGGAGAATGTAGAAAGTGAATACTAGGAGTCGTCGGTGACGATTAAACAGTATGAAGTCAAAGTAAAGAAAGTAGAGTAAAAGGTTATGAATCAAGCGTTGGAGATTTCACAATCTTTTGATACGATTACTGCATATGAAATGCATATTAAGAGATCAGAGAAAGAGTTAGAGAAACAATCTAGGGAGTGATTTTGAAGATGATGTGGAGGATTTGATGAAAGCGAAAGTAGAAGCAGAAGAGGCTTTGAGAGATAAGATGTTTGAAAGTCAAAGTTTGAAACAGCAGATGGGAGCCTTGCAAGAGGCGGTTGAAAAGTCAAATAAAGAGATTTTGTTCACGAAAGATGAACATGAGAAAGAAGTAAAGAAGCTCTGTGATTAGATTAAGTGAATTTTAGTTGAGATGGAAAATATTATGGAAGTGGGAATGGGAAAGTTACAGAAGGAATCGACAAATTGGAGAAGTTTGATGACTGAGAAGGATGTTATGATTAGGACTTTGAAGTCAGAATTGAAGATGGTATCATAATGTATAATTATGTGTCTTTTACTTTATTTTATCACAATAATGTATCTTCAATTCCAGGTGAGAGATAAGTTTCCTCATATACAAGATTATAAGGCTTTTAAGGTCCCTACAACTTTGGATCCCAAGAATATTCTTAAAGACCAACTAGGCATTGCTTTCTTTGACCGTAAGTATTCATGCTGCAATTTTCCTTTATGGTATAATGAACAATATTAAATATGAACTTTGTGATTTTGTGCAGCCAATGGACGATGCATTAGTGTTACTGGTTTAAAGCTACCTGGTGTTCTTGATGACATTTTCTCTTATTTGGGTCCTCTTGGTGCTATTTTTTCAAACGAAATTGTCTCACTTTGTCTTTGGGCACCAACTGCTCAAGTAACCTACTTTAACAATCGAGTTATTATATTTTCTTGAAATATGTTCATATTCTTAATTGAACTTCTTGGGTTCATAAAACAGGATGTACGTGCACTCATTTATAATAGACCCTCAGGTGGAGAACCGCTTGAGATTGTCAAACTTAACGAATCCAATGGTGTTTGGAGTGTAAATGGTCCAAGAAATTGGGAGGGATGTTATTATGTATATGAAGTATCTGTTTAACATCCAAGCACCTTGCATATAGAAAAGTGTATTGCAAATGACCCTTATGCCAGAGGGTATGTTTTACTGTAGACAAAATTTGTTGCGGGTAATTATGGGCTATCGGGCCGATATTGTTTGTCTTCAAGAGGTATACATTATAATTTCATAATTTAATTACTTTTTTTCGTATAGTGTGTGAAAAAAATTGCTAAAAAGAATTGCTTTTTAGGTTCAAAGTGATCATTTTGATGAATTTTTTGCACTCGACCTCGACAAACATGGCTACCAAGCTTTCTATAAGAAGAAGACAGCCGAGGTTTCTAATGGAAGTCTTATGACTATTGATGGATTTGCTACATTTTTCAGAAGAGATAGGTTTTCACATGTCAAAAAATATGAGGTTTAAATTGTTTTTTTATTTGTTTGGATGGCGTTTTAGTATAAAAATGAGGTGTAAAGTTTTAATGTTGTAACTTGTACATGTAGGTTGAGTTTGATAAAGCTGCACAATCTTTAACGGATGCTTTGGTTCCAAGTGCTCAAAAGAAAACCGCTTTAAATTGGTTGATTAAGGTAAGATTGCATTTTTTGTAGTTTTATTGTTTTCTTTTTTTTTTTGTATTTTGATGAAAAGTGTCACGGTTGCTACAGGATAATGTTGCACTTACGCTCCAAATCGACAACTTTAATCTCGGCGGTGTCTCAGCCTCTCAGCCCCAGGACTCAACCCCACGAACAATTAGTAAATCAAATAGTAATTCTTTGTCTTCCCCTTTTTCGTTTATTATTTTTCTTGAAATCTTGTATGCTACCGTTATACCAATTTCATAGGTCAGGTGTAGTTTTTAATTGAACGAATTGTTGTACTGTATTGTATATGAAATTGAAGAAAGAGCTAATTACCTTCTTCCGAATGTCAAGAATCATACTTTCAACTTAAAATCAAATCAACAATGTCTTATTTACCTTCTTTGAGTTATGATTTGAATCTAAAGGAGTTCACATGTCTATAAAACCAGAGAGGCTTGGGAAAGATTCTTTTGCTAGAATTTCTTCTTCAAGTAATCAACATACGTCATCTGTTGGTACACCCCCACAAACTACAGTGCCACCCCCTTCTTCTCAAGTGTAAATATACATCCTACTTTCCCCAATTTTCCCTCATTCTTGATTTTATTTTAAAATGCAAATGTGACTGTAAAAATATTTGTTATGTTTGTAGAGGTTCTACTCTCTTTTGGATGGGAGTTGGTGTTGCATTCTCAGCAGTACTTTCCCCAATTTTCCCTCATTCTTGATTTTATTTTAAAATGCAAATGTGACTGTAAAAATATTTGTTGTGTTTGTAGAGGTTCTACTCTCTTTTGGATGGGAGTTGGTGTTGCATTCTCAGCAGTTATTTCATGGGTGAGTAATGAGTATGATAATATTTCGTTTGTACTTTCTTGAAAAACGATTTTTTTTTCTTATAAGATAAAAAATATAATACTTTGGGTAAATTGTAATTTTTGTCCTCAAGTAACGCTGATTTTTTCAATTTCAATCCCAAAAAGTTCACTTGCAAATGTGCTCCTTTTTGGAGATTCTTATAACGTTCTTGGTCACAGTTCCAAATAAAGTGACGTTTTTTGGTACCTGACTATACCTAATTTTTAAAATTTGGTCGCAAAATTGTAATTTTGGGTAAATTATAATCTTTATCCTTGACTATGTGACAGTTCTGTCGGTGTTTCTCAAAAACGAAACGGCAGCTACAATGGCTATAAATTCGAGCTTTTGGTACTTAAACAACGCATTGCCTTAGTTTCGAGGTGAATATTTTTTCAAATACCTTTAATTTCACTCTTCTTTGTTTCTACTTTCAGTATCTGAATTTCGTAGGTTGGATAATCTAGGAAGAAGTTGACACTTGTGTCAGTGTTAAATTTGAATTTGAGAAGGAGTTGTACCTCGGTGACGCCATATCTGAACGCCATATCTGACCTTCCTGATGTAAGTAATTTTCATTATTCTCGATTTTCTACTTTTTATTCATTTCGAAGGTTGAAAAATAACAAGTTATTTACTCTTTTTAGGTACCAAATTACGAGACAAGAGAAGAAATGTACTCCGAGAGAAACCCAACAAAGAATTCCAAAAGTTTATCAGTCTCAAAAAATCCGGTGAGTGACACACATTTTCCCGCGAATTGTTCTATATTTGTTCAAATTAAAACTGCTAATTTCTTCTTTTTATTATTTTCTTGTAATTGGATCTAGATATGCGTGGATTCGTTGCATCTGGTAAAGATGCTTCAAATCATTTTCTATACGATTACCGTCCAATCAAACTAAACGACGACGATTACCAATGTCTCTGCCAAATCCCTAAAAGAAAGGGTGCAAATTTCCGAAATTTAAAAGGTGTTGGGATTAAATCCGACAATCACGTTGAATGGGATCCTGATTTCGAGAGAGTTTACTTGCCTTCTGGAAAGCCTTTGGTAATTATTTCTCATATTTTTTTTCTATTTTCTTATAATAAAAGACTATTCATACTGATTTGATTAATTTTGTACAGGTTGCTGATTATGCTATGACTATTGTGGATGGATGATCAACAAAGTAAGTGTTTTACTTTTCAATAACTTTCTATGAAGTCATTGCAGTTTGATAAATTAATCAAATTATAGCATTGCACTTTCAAAGTTTTAATTAGAACATGTTATTTGAAAAGCTACGTAAATATAACATTGTTATAATTGAGTATTATTTCAACCAAAATAATAATACATGTACCGTTAATGGAACAAAAAGACATAACTACCCTTATGCCACTATAGTGCAGTTACAGGTAGGGCTGGCAAAAATGTACCATGAAGAACCAACTAACACGTTACCAACCGTACCAATAATGTCGGTAGCCAACATGTTTGGTAGCCAATATGTTTGGCTGGTAGTACCACACCAATCAAGCAGTCTTGGTACGGTAACGGTATAAAATTTTGAATACCATTGTTGTACCGTACCAACCAATATATATATATATATATATATATATATATATATATATATATATATATATATATATATATATATATATATATATATATATCAATTTCAATTATCATATTTTTATGTTTTAATTAGGAGCAATAACTAATAAGTCACACTAGGAAATGAATTACTAAAACAACTCTTAATACCAATTCCTTTTCAAACAACAATTGATATTATTATCAAACTAATAACACAAGTAACCCACAAATAAGCGACGGTCAATTAGGGCAAACAATCCTAAAAGTAAAAGTTTTTGGTATATACAAATACCAATATGTACTAACCAAACTTGTTGGTAGCCAAATAAGTTGGTACTAAGTATATTTGGTACGGTACTGGTAATTGAATTTTTGTACCAATTATAGTTGGTACGGTACATGGTATACAAGAAAATACCCCGGTACCGTACCAATTCCACCCCTAGTTACAGGGTTATGTTTAAATGCAAAAAAAAAACCGTGCAAAGCACGGAGCTCTTGCTAGTTAAATAATAAAAAGTGTTGTACATTTAGATATTTGGGTTTTTTTTTTTTAATTTTTTGTTTCCTAATTAATTGGTATCATAATAACAAACATTCAAACAACTGGTTTTGATTGTTTCAGTGATTTTCTGACATTTTGTTACTTGTGTATATACTTACCTAATGGGCCTAATTTATTAATTTTTTAATGATGCAAGTTGCGTTTTATGGATTTGTTTATGCTAGTTGTCTGGATATGTATATGTATATAAACCAAAAATCAAAATTTGGGACGCTATAAGATAGGTTTTATGAACTTTTAGAGTTGGATACGTATATAGTAGATCAAAAATAATAATAATAACAGTGTGGATTTGGGTATATATTGATGGAATTTGTGCGCTGTGTATTAGTTTTGTGTTTTATTTCTTTCTGGTGGGCAGAATAAAAACTAGAAGACAAATAAAATTCATGCCACTTGGAGATGCCACACAGTCGTGTCTTTGTTTTCGTCTTGTGGTTTATGAGGTTCATGCAATAGGGTCGCATAGCTACAAAACTGAACCTTCCATTATAAGGTCAATTTGTAAATATAAATTTTCACCACATTTTAAAAAATGTCAACAAATTTACAACGGAATTCCCTTAGTTTTTAAACCACCAATTCACCACAAATATACTAAAAAAATGTACAAGGGGTCAACAATTCAAATATCATAGACTATACCATTTGATGTCAAACTATAAACAGGCTATGTTGGTAAAATAATGATTTGTATCATTAACTTGGTTGAATATACTTATACTTGTTAATATCTTTGGGATATGAAGAGCCAAGTTGAAAATTCGACATACCAAATGCAACTCCAATAAGGGGCAGGACTAGGATTCCTAAACAGCAAATGACGTCGAATTGGTATTTTAGTTAAGATTTCTTCCATGCATTTACCTTTTTGTCATTTTCGGATTATCTCAAGGATAGTATTGGGTTTTGATTGATCCAATAATCACAAGTCCACTGTTGGCCTACCAAAAGTTGAATAAACTAGTAGCAAATTGGCCCAAACAGGACGACGACACATTGTACTGTTGTACTTGTCCATAGCTGCAGCATCAACTCTAGTAAGGTAGCCTACCTAACGTGTTAAAAAGACAGAAAACCATTGTTTGATTCTATATTTGCGTTCCATATCGATTTTTATTTTTTTAAGACAAATCTCTTACCCCTCCGGTTCTAATATTGACATGCCTCCACCAATTATATAAATATTATTTTAATAAATTATATATTGTTTATACAGTTAAAGGTTATTAGAACACCCCCAGTCGACCAATGAGGTGCACAAAAAAAAGCCCAAACCGGTTTTTTATAATATCCGGTTTTTAAATAGGTTTTAAATATATAATAAATTATATATTGTTTATCCCGTGTTTATTTTTTCGATTAATCGAACCGAACCGTTAAAAAACCGTTTTTACTCAATTTCATTTAAAAAAAAGGTAAAAACGGTCCCGAAAACGAAAACCGGTAAATGTGCACCTCTAGTCGACCCTCTCCGTACTCCATTTAATGATCATTAGAGGTGTCTCGTTGATTTTGAGGTTTTATGCGAAAAATAAAAATGAGCCTTTAAATATAATTTTTTTATATAAGTAAAATTCATTAATACTACGAAAAAGGGCCCTTAGATTTTTAGCGACTAAATTGTCAAGGAATTAACGATGGAATTTGCAAGGGATTAACGATGAAATTTTGTCATTAATCCGTCACAATGGTTTTAAGGATGGATATCGACGAATTTTTTAGTCGTTAATATACTTGACGTAAATTTTTTTAGGCCTTCTGAACAACATAATCCCTGTACAATCTCACATTTGACACTCCCTTTAGGACGCCTCTGGGAATCATTCTCTGCAATAAGTGGAGTTGCCATTAAATATGGATTAACATACGACTCAAATTATGTTACCTATTTTATTGCAATTCATGTCAGAATTTTATTGGAAAGAAGTAAAGATGCCAAAAACTATATCCACGTATTAGCATTTTGATTTTTTATATTTATTTGGTATGACTTTATAATAAAGAATTAACAAAAAAACGAAGAGGATGTTTGTATTTGAGTATGAAAACAAAAAAACAATTTATTACCTTATCTACTAGCAAAACCAAAGTTGCAAAAACTGCTTACATATGTCAAATGTCCAAAAGATGCTTGTATATTTTTGTACATTTGTTTTTACATACAACAGTTTATCTTTAATCATTTATAATAATCTTTTAAAAATTTACATAAATAACATCATTCTAGCTGGTATTTACTTGATATGATACACAAAATAGAAAATAAAAATGAAGGAAAATGTCATAATCAAATACTAATGAATCAAGTTTATTCATTCTGGTTCTACAAGACCACAAATTAGCTTTTGACAATATGACAGCACAAGGAGTAACTCGTACAATGTTGAAAATCCAATTTCAGGAATATGTCCCAAACGTTTATGCCATGTCATAGTTGATGAACTTGAAACAGAACTGTTTACAGAAGAATTGACAACTGGCAATGAAAAAAACAGAAAAACTTTAAAAGAAGTTTTACCGAAAATTAGTGTGATCAAAGACATATAGGTCGTTGATCCTTTTAGCAAACACTCCAAGAGAAAGTTTATTCTGCAAAGAAGGGTCCTGCAATGTTGTAAAATACGACGGATCCGAATTGACTTTAGACAATATTAGCTCAATGCGGAATAGGATCAAAATTATCAAACGATAATAATCACAACGAAAAATACGAATGAAGTAAATAAAATAGAGACACAGGGATTTACGTGGAAAACCCAAATCGGGAAAAACCACGGGCGGAGGAAGCCGAGAACCAATTCACTATATTTTGTGGTGTTTACAAAAGGTTTGGAGAAATATAAAAATACAAAGAGTTTATAACTCTTATGTATTAATAAGAAGATGAATAAGAAGAGAAGATGTTTTGGTGTGGTGTGTGTTTTTGAGATGGTTTTCTATCCTATATATAGGATTTTGGTTACATGCCATTTTAGAAGAAATTTCTTATGAACAAAAATTCTGCATGCCATTTAAAGAAAATGGCTCATGTGTTGAAACTTTCTGCATACCAATGTTGGAAACTCTTTTCTTCACATGGGCATTAAGCAGCCTTTTGGTTTACTTGGTCAATTTGAAGACATATTCTTCATGCAAGAGACACAACTCATCAGTGAAAATAGAAAAGGTGTTTAGTTGTTTATTCAACTTGGAGATGGATACAAGGTTGTAATTAAAATCAGGAACATACAATACTCCATGTAAGACGATTGAAGTATGTAATTGAACATCTCCTATGTATGAAATGGAAGTATCTTGACCATTAGGCATTCCAATTGAATGAGGCTGGTTGATAGGATTAAGAAAAAGGAAAAACGCTTTATTAGAACACATATGATCCGATGCACCGGTGTCAACAATCCAAGAATGATGTTTATGAAGATAAGTAGAGGACTTAGTAACATTTGCAACAAAGCTTTTACAAGAGAAATAATTGCCCTCTGGATTCATGGAATTATTGGTAATTGAAGTATTAGCCTGAGAAGTGGTATGAAGATTATTGTTGTTCAAAAGCTGAATCAATTGATTATATTGTTCTGGAGTAATATTGCTAGATGACGAAGTGGCATTACGAACAACTGACTTTGCTTCTTCAGATTGTAAACTTGAATGTTGATGGAAAACCAATCAACTGGTAACACTGAGACTTGCTATGACCTCCTTTTTTTCAGTGAGTACAAACAAGAGACTTCTCAGATGAATTACCGGAAGAGGCGTCTGAAGGTGTAGAAGTAGCGTGCATAGCTATAGCTTCAGTTTTTACAGCGACTGGATTGTTGATGTCACGTTGGCATTCTTCATGAATGATTAACGAATAAGCAGTTAAAAGAGAAGGTAGAGGCTGCATCATTAAGATCTGGCCTCTGATGATTTTGTAACCATCATTAAGTCCCATAAGTAATTGAATTACCTATGTTCTTCAAGAAATTTGTGAATCTTACCACGAGCACCATATGAACAGTTTGGAACGTCTTGTATAATACGAAGTTCATCCCAAATTTTCATGAGCTTAGTGTAATATGTAGAGAAATCATCACTGTTCTGAGAAATTGAGTATAATTGTTGTTGAATTTGGTAGATCAAGGCACTGTTAGACAATTCGTAGCTCTGATTTAGTTCCTTCCAAATTTCATGTGTCGTTTGCAGAAAAATAACACTCTCAGCAATGTTCATTTGAAGAGAATTCAAAATCAATGAAATTACCATAGAATTGACTCGATACCAGGCTTGATAATCAGACGAATCAATGAATGGCGGAGTGATGGTGCCATCGACGAAGGAGAGCTTATTTTTCGCAGTGTTAGCGTAGCTTGTATTATTAGGCCCAATGTATAGTTAGTTATATGTTGATTGTATATCCGGCCCATGGCTTGTACTCATTTGTATATATACGTGTTTTCCTGATTAATGAGAAGATACAATTTTCCATAACCAACATGGTATCAGAGCATCAGATCTGATAACCATCGTTCCTTATATCTCGCTTCTACATTCTTATCTCCCCCTCAGCCGTCGTCTACCCTTCTTCCCGCCGCCGGTACATCTTCTCCCTCCCGCACCTGCAAGTCTTGCACCTGCAAATCCTCTCTATTCGCTGCTGCTGCTTTCCTTCTCCTCACATTCATGGCTGATGCTAAGAATTCTGAGAAGCCATACGGTATCACCAACATACGCGCTTTTATACCTCTCATACTTGATCTGGAAAAACTCAATTATGATTCTTGGCGCGAGCTATTTGAAACCCACTGCATCGGGTTTGGGGTGTCGGAACATTTAGCCGAGCCAACTGTCCGACCCGCTGCTGAAATCGCTGAATGGAACCGCATTGACTCTCTCGTCAAAATGTGGTTATACGGAACGATGTCTCAATCTCTCCTCCAGATGATAATCAAGAAACAATCCACTGCTCGGGATGTTTGGGTTGCCTTAGAACCCTTGTTTCGTGACAATAAAGATGCAAAGGCGATTCAATTGGATAATGAGTTACGCAACATTACCATCGGGGACTCCACGGTTACCGACTATTGCACCCGCATCAAAACAATGGCGGACCTCCTGGATAATATTGATGCTGCTGTTCCGGAAAAAAATTTGGTAATGTACACTATCAATGGTCTATCTCAGAAGTTTGATTATGTTGCAAGTCTTATCCGTCACCGATCACCTTTACCGTCTTTTCTGGAAACTCGCTCTATGCTTTTGCTCGAGGAGCAACGGATGAATCAGCTTCATGCTCGTTCGGTCCAACCTACTCACGGTGATAATGCCTCGTCCCCAACCATTCTCTTCACCGATCAAGCAACCAATCGCGGTGGAGGCTCAAACCGCGGTGGTCGTTCTGGAGGTCGGGGCAACCGTGGTGGCCGAAATAACAGGGGCGGCGGTAGAGCCGGCTCTACTGGTGGTAATGGACAGCAACAACAACAAAATCGTCCCGCTGCCGGTCCGACGTGGCCTTCCGACTGGTTTGCTTGGCCGGCTCCGCCGGCGGTTCAGACCGGCCTGCTTCCTCGCCCATCCAGTTCAGGTAATTACTCTGTTCCTGATGCTGCTCGATATTGGCCCCCTTGGTACGGTTTTCAGCCCCCAGCTCCTGGATCTGCTCCGCCGACCCACTATCAGCGGCAGCCCACTGCTGCCTCTCCTATCGCTGCTCCATTTCCGCCACTTCAGGCCCAACATCAGGCCCACTTTGCTGGGTCTGTCCCGCCTGGCTTCCAGCAGCCGCCAGCACCTCATTGGGTCTGGCCCACATCGGATCCTCCCTCCTTGACAGACCAGCCCACTACCATTCCTCAAACTTATAATACGGGTGCTCTTCAAGATCCATCCTCAAACGAATGGTACATGGACTCCGGGGCGACATCGCATCTTCACGCGAACACAGGTATTCTCACATCTCTTAGCGATAAATGCTTAATTCCGCATGTTATTGTCGGTGATGGATCACGTATTCCTGTTACCAAATCCGGTAACTCCTCCATTTCGTGTCTAAATCCGTACCGTACCCTTCATTTAAATCGTGTCCTTATTACTCCCAATATTATCAAAAACTTAATTTCTGTTCGTCGTTTTGCTCGTGATAATAAATGTGCAATTGAATTTGATGAATTTGGCTTTTCTGTGAAGGATTACCGGACCAAACAAGTCCTGCTTCGCTGTGATAGCACCGGCGACTTGTACCCTGTCACGTCCACCTCCGAGTCTGTTCAAGTCCTTGCAACGATCACCTCCTCTCTTTGGCATCAGCGTCTCGGTCATCCGGGACATCGTGTGTTTCAGTCTTTAGTGTCTTGCAAGTTAATTCCATGTAATTTGGTTAAAAACAAATCTTTATGTGTTGCGTGTCAATTGGGAAAACATGTTCGTTTGCCTTTTTCCTTATCTCGTACTGTTGCTACTTTTCCTTTTCAGATTATCCACTCTGATGTTTGGACCTCTCCTGTTATGAGTGCTAGTGGCCTTAAATATTATGTGGTTTTTCTTGATCAGTTTTCTCATTTTATTTGGGTTTATCCTTTACGGTCCAAGTCTGATGTTTTTTCCAAGTTTGTTCATTTTCATGCACATGTTCAAAATCAATATAAAAGTCACATTCAAATCTTTCAGTGTGATAATGGTGGCGAATTCGCTAACACACTGTTCCAGGATTTGTGTGCTACGCATGGTATTAACCTCCGTTTCTCCTGCCCTTACACCTCGCAGCAAAATGGTAAATCCGAACGGATCATTCGCACGATTAATAATTGTGTCCGCTCTCTTTTGTTCCATGCTCATATCCCTCCCATTTTTTGGGTGGAAGCTCTCCACATGGCCACTCACCTTCTAAATATACTTCCCTCCACCACCCTCAATAATGACACCCCCTACCATAAACTTCACAACATACAACCATCCTACACCCACCTTCGGGTTTTTGGCTGCTTATGTTTTCCTCACATTCCCACAGACCACAAACTCTCACCTCGATCCACGCCTTGCATATTCCTTGGATATCCTTCGCAACATCGCGGATATCGCTGCCTTGACCTTGCCACCCGCAAAATTATCATATCCCGCCATGTTACGTTTGACGAAACCGTGTTCCCTTTTGGCTCCATGACCCCTAATGACCCTCCACCCTATGAGTTTTTGGATCATGACTCTGCTCCAAATCCTATATCCAACACCATGCTCCATTCACCCATCCCCTCTCAGGCAAACCCAACTCCCCCACCTACATCACCGGAGCCTCCTACTCCACCCACGGTTTCTCAACCCACCTCCACCGAGCTTCCACCATCCACTTCTGTTCATCCCATGACCACTCGCCTTCGTCATGGAATCTCCAAACCCATACACAAGCTCAACCTCCATGTTGACACCTCCTCTCCTGTTCCTCGGTCCTACTCTCAGGCTTTTCGTGATCCTCACTGGCATGCTGCCATGCAAGAGGAATATGAAGCACTTATTTCTAATGGTACGTGGGTACTTGTTCCGCGTCCGGCTGATGCTAACATTGTGAATTGTATTTGGTTGTTTAAAAAGAAACATAATGCAGATGGTTCGCTTGCCCGCTACAAAGCCCGGCTCGTGGCTAATGGGCGTAGTCAACGCCCCGGTATTGACTGTGATCAGACTTTCAGCCCGGTTGTTAAGCCAGCCACCATTCGTACCGTCCTTAGCCTGGCTATTTCGCACCATTGGCCCATCCGCCAACTTGATGTGAAAAACGCGTTCTTACATGGGCAACTTCAAGAGACTGTCTACATGCATCAGCCTCCTGGCTTTAGAGATTCCACTCATCCTGATCATGTGTGCCTTCTACGCCGCTCCCTATATGGTCTTAAACAGGCACCCCGTGCGTGGTTTCAGCGGTTTGCTCAGTACATTATTCAGATGGGCTTCACCCACAGCAAGTGTGACACCTCCCTTTTCATTTATCATCAGGGGTATCACACCGCATACTTATTATTATATGTTGATGATATTATCCTGACAGCTTCGTCTCAGCTCTTGTTGACAAAGATTACAGATTCTTTGGCCACTGAGTTTGCTATGACAGATCTTGGTGACCTCAACTATTTTCTTGGTATTGCTGTTTCACGCGATTCTTCTGGCATGTTCTTATCTCAGCAGAAATATGCCCTGGACATTCTTCAACGGGCAAACATGATCAACTGTAAATCTTCGCGTACTCCAGTTGATACATCGGCCAAACTTGATGGGTCTGGCAATCCTGTGTCTGACCCGACTCTCTACCGCAGTCTTTCAGGCGCCCTGCAATACCTTACATTCACCAGACCCGATATTTCCTATGCTGTTCAGCAAGTGTGCCTCCACATGCATGATCCTCGAGAGCCTCATCTCACGGCTCTTAAACGGATCTTGCGTTATGTTCGGGGAACCATATCCCATGGGTTACAGTTGTATTCTGTCTCTCCACATACGCTTACCGCATATTCCGATGCTGATTGGGCTGGATGTCCAGACACCCGTCGCTCTACCTCCGGCTACTGTGTTTTCCTTGGAAATAATCTTCTGACTTGGTCCTCCAAACGCCAAGCTACGATCTCCAGGTCGAGCGCTGAAGCCGAATACCGTGCTGTCGCTAACGCTGTGGCTGAAACGTGTTGGCTTCGTAATCTGCTTCGTGAATTGCACCAACCCCCGTGCTCCGCCACTCTTGTCTACTGTGACAACGTTAGTGCTGTTTACATGACCTCAAATCCTGTTCAACATCAGCGCACCAAGCATATTGAGATTGATATTCACTTTGTCCGCGACCAAGTGGCCCTTGGCAATGTTCGTGTTCTTCATGTTCCATCCGCTTCTCAGTATGCAGATATTTTCACTAAGGGTCTACCATCTGCTCTCTTTCTCGATTTCAGATCCAGTCTGAACGTTCGTGATTCTCCACCCGTTCGGACTGCGGGGGGATGTTAGCGTAGCTTGTATTATTAGGCCCAATGTATAGTTTGTTATATGTTGATTGTATATCCGGCCCATGGCTTGTACTCATTTGTATATATACGTGTTTTCCTGATTAATGAGAAGATACAATTTTCCATAACCAACACGCAGCAGGTGCAATAGTCATTGAACGCTTCCAGGATGAAAAACCGACTCCATTGAAGACGTTTGAAACAAGAACGGAACCATGATTGTCAGATGATTGATAAGGATCGATGATGTTAAGAACACTAGATTCAGATGAATCGGTGGTAGCAGGAATAGAGGGCATGATTGAAGATCAAATGATGATTCAAAGAAATTGGATTGAGTAAATTTTCGGAAAAAGAATGGATCTAAGTTGATACTATGTTGTAGTTTGAATTGGGACAGAAGGAAAGAGAGGAATTCATTCTCGTTTTTCATTAGATTACAAAGAAAGAGTAAAGTAAGTTTATATACAGACACCTCACACCAGCAACAAACTAACAGACTACAAAAAGAAATGAAAAGTTAAATTACGTATTTGCCCTTGTCGGTCATATCAGTTAGTTTGACATTTCTTGCTGCCCCAAAATGAATTGATGCTTGTTGGTATATTCTAGATTTTCTAAAGATTGAGCAATTAAGGACTTGAAACACTTTTTTAGTAAATCTTTTGTCCATTAACTGCTTTTTTAGATTAAATTAACGACGCATTTCATTTAGAGCTTAATCCCATATATCAGAATTCATACATACCCGAAAACAAGATACAAAATGTATAAGATGTATTTATATATGTACGTATGTATACATATTGGGATGTTCTTCAACTTATCATGGACCCTTTGCAACGAAGGGATTACACATCAAATAGTTGATTGTGACACATCTCACTTTACAATGCTCTTAAATCCTTAGTGCCCTCAACCCTAGTTTATGTCCAAATTATGGGTCAAGGGTCAAACCTTGCACCCTCTCTAATCTAATCGTCGATGATTCCCAAAATACTAAGCATTGTCAGAAACAGTTGTACCATGTCGATATAAAGCATGGTTGCAGCAATGATATATTCATCGTAGCTGCAGCGTTTTATCAGGTTATCTGTATCGTATATGATGAATCCGCAATATAGAAGTGCCACCACAAAAGAGATTATCATTCTCACGAGGCTTCCCATCGGGAAAAAGATCTGTGCAAAAAAGAAAACAATGAAACAAATCATGTATGAAAAAATTGTTTTATCGGAAAATCAAGAAAGAAGTAAAGCTGTAATGGTAATCTACCTGAATTATGGTGAAAATTAGAACCAATATGAGTGTGCAGAACAAAAATGGCCAAAGGAAGTTGAAATCGTATCCTCGTTTTGCTGCCCAGAAAGTGAAGAGGGTGAGGCTGACCACCATAACAGAAGTGAGGAGACTGGCCTCCAATATGATCCTCCCTGTGAAAAATAATAAAAGTTGACGCATTGAATTAAGTTTCATGGTTTGTAGATGCTATTCAATAACGATCAAAAGTCAAAACTGAATCAAACTGAACAAGTTTTTGAATTTCGCCATTACCTTTCGAAAACACACAAGAAACCCCGACCATAATTGAAAACGCCACAGTAAACAAGCCCAACATTACGATATTCACAGGGTGACGATTCATAAAGAGTTGCATCACTAGTAGAACTGTGAATTCAACAAAAAAACAAACAAACAGAAGAGTCGCATAAGGCTTCCATTATGGATTCTTTTTAAAAAACAAAGAAAGAGAAGAAATTTAATACGAGTTGCTTACTTATGATCGTAATAATGGCAATGATGATGTATACAATTAGACCCGTTTGGGTACGGAAAAACTGGTTAATTCGTGGGGTTAAAACTACTATACTGGCAATGAGAGCTGTTAGAAGCATTTGTATTGTCAAGATTGCATAAACTTTCCGAATGAAACCCCAACGGAGTTGGGGATCTTCCATTTGTGACGGATAATGCTTTCCTGCTTCAATATCATGATCCTTCCCCATGGTTATATTCCTTGAAATTAATCTTTGTTTCGATCTATAATGTCTGTATATACAGTACTATATATGATGATACACGCTTCTAATTGATAAATATGAAAATAGTATTTATCGATCAACCACTGTGATTGATGAATATATTTCACCGTTATGATCACAAGATCAACCACATGAGGTAGAGATAAATATATTTTCTCTTTCAAGGAAGAACTCGGAAAGGGGGGTTTTTTGTTCTTGTTTTTCAAGATTAAAAGGGTGTTCTTGGATTTGTATGGGTCTAAATATAGGAAATTCCATTAGAACAGTTAACTTATCATGCTGAAATCATTCCTAACCATCAAAGATCTATGACCTAATGTTCGTTGAAATATTTCCATTTATAGTTTAATGGTTGGAGTGAATTTTTCGACCTAGTAAACGGTTCATGGCAACATTGGAACGAAGAACGATTTAGCTGGAAAATATGGTTTACTAGTTAGGATTGAAGCATTTCCCTATCTACTTGAAAATTCAAAGTATTTGCAATCATGACATCCAGTTAAATTTATCTAATATTTAAGGTATGGTGATGTTTAACAGGGGTTCACGGCACCCTTGCCACAAGCTAAGCATATTAGCCTGAATCATTGTTATCTAAAAGGATTAAAGAACTTAATAATGATCAATAGGAAGGAATTTACGATGGTTTAATGATGGTAAATAACTAAATCCTATTGTGTTTATGGTTTTAAGGGAACCTACGATTTCTTGAAACTCTTAGAATGCATCGGCTTGTCATATATATATTTCATCATTCTACTTTTTATACAATTTTACCTTTTAACTTTTACAACTCATTCAATCTTCAAAGTTTAATGGATTACAAATTAAAATCGTATTTTCGATGGTTTAATTAGAAATGAAGACCCACTTTTACCATTTAATAACTTACACATGTTATCAACTTAGTATGCATTCAACTCACATCCAATGCACGTCAACCCTCTCCCTCATTTATTGAACTGTTATTAAATTTTCATAGTGGATGCTCTAAGTAAATAAAGGGCTTGGTGAATATTTGTTTCCTGGACCCTTCTATAACGTATACATGTCCAAGAGATTTGTACATTCTGATTGAAATCGAGTATATGAGTTATGATAATGATATACATATAAATTTTAATATGGATGTGAATAAACCGCTCCTTAAACAAGTACATGAATTCTACGTAAAAGCAACATGAGTGATGAGTTCTAGTTCTTGGTTTATGAAATAAGAGATCCTTGCACTACAAGAATCGAAGGCCATAGGGACGAAAAAAGTCGTCGCTATAGCCCTCAAAGTCGTCCCTATAGACCCTCGGCACGACATGTTATCCCCATAGCTCTCGTCGCCTCAGTTTCGCCACTATAGACCAAAAATGTCGTCACTATAGACATTGTATGTATAGCTGGTCTGTAGAGACGACACTTCGTGCCCATAGATTCTCAAAAAAATTTCGATTTCAAAATATATTTTTTGATTGGTGATGACATGTCGTCGCAATAGCTCAGTCTATAGGGACGACATGTCGACACCCACCGGTTGGAAATCAGCAACAAATCCGGAGTACTCGACACCCACCGTGAATCCGAATCGCGGTAGAGGAAGAATAAAAAAAACAGAGACTGCCTTCTGAATGAGCCCCAATCAGGTTTTAGGGCAAGTTGTAGGATACAGTGACGACATGTCGTTGCCATTGCCCTCAACAAAACGACATCGTCCTTTTAAATGGAATAAATCACATTTTATATATATATATATATATATATATATATATATATATATATATATATATATATATATATATATATATATATATATATATATATATATATATATATATATATATAGGGGTGGGTTCAACATAGAACCAAAATTAGGCATAGAACCATAGAACCACCTCATTGACCATTAGATCAAATTAGGATGATAAGGGTATGATGGGTAAATTACACTAATATGTTCATTGATGAACATATACGTATGTTCATTGATGAGCATTGTCTTCAAAATCCTAGAATTTGTTCAGAAATGAATATTCATAACATCAAGTATGTTCATAACTGAACATGGACGAACATCGATACAAAAACTAAAAACTTGATCACTTTTGAACATATGTTCATCGATGAACATGTATAATAAAACAAGAAATTATTCATGTTCATAACCGAACATGTATACAAAAACTAAGCAATTAGTCATCTTCCTCCTCTCTTCTGTTGCAATCGAACACCACTATCATCATCGTTCTCTCAATAGCTGCAATCACATGCCTTGATCCATCTTCATGTTGCATTGATCCATCTTCCTAGATCAATCTGCATCGATTTCAATAACTAATCATATGTTCTTGAATGTTCATTAATGAACATGGAAAATGTTCATTACTGAACATCCATTTCCATGTTCATTACTGAACATCCATATTTTAATAACATCGAACTCATACTTAATATTCATAATTGAACATTCTTAAATGTTCATTAATGAACATTTGAATGTTCATAACTGAAAATTCGAATTTATACAAAATCAAACTCATACAGAATAGAGAAATTGTAATCTTCATTAAATGGTTGAGAAACAAGGACATAACCTGGATTACAATTGCTTCAACACATGTTCACTAATGAACATATGTTCATTAATGAACATATGTTCATTAATGAACATATGTTCATTAATGAACATATGTTCATGAATGAACATATGTCTCATCACAAGCAGATCTATAGTTAGCATACACTGAAAACGGATGTACCAACTCCAAAAAGTTCAAAAAAAATTCCACGATTAATGTGAAGAACATAGAAGCATCTGTTCATAAGTGAACATATAAGAATATTAATACAAAACCTAAGAATATTACCCAAACACAATGACTTCATGAATTAATCAAGCTATGCAGTCACGTACACATTATAGACATTGTTGCTTGTGTTTTATGAATATCTCATTTAGACATTTATACGAACACGTTATAGGCATATCTTAAAATGGTTAAATCAATACACATAAAACTAAAATCAGAACCACATTTGAATCTGTACACTTGCTTCAACCATACAATAGATACAATCACAATTGAAATCACAAAACATGAAATAGATGGAAATTGAAATCAATGCAATCGATCGAACATATTGAACTTGAACGAACCTGCAAACGGATTGAACTTGAACGAAATCAGAAACCGATGCTCATGTTTGCGATGTCTTTGAACACAAAATCAGAAATAATTGAATGAGTTTGCGAAATCAGAAACAATTGCATGTGTGAACTGAGGAGGAACCTGAAACGATGCGCGACTGAATTAACGTAACATCGATTTGTAATCATGAACATGAAAGGTTTTCCGCAACCATGAACTAAATAACCTAAGTTCACATGCAACCTAGAAAAGATCTATGTTTTCTTACTTTGAACATGTAACTAATTCCTAAAGGCCAAACAAAATTAACTAAAAGAATAAATCAAAAAACTAACCTTTAGTTTTAAGCTTGAAGCTAAGCAGCACAATTGTCCTGCCTCAAATGAGATCACACCCAGGGAGCCAGAGGGTGGATGAAAATTCCAGAGAGAATAATAGAATGAGCAACTATAATGAGGCCTAGGGTTCCCTATTTATAGGGAAACAAGAAACCCTAGCCGTCAGCCAATTTCCGGATTATACGTACGCGCGTCGCGGCCTTTACATTGGCGCGCCGCGCGCCACAATTCAACTATTGAATTCGTACGAATATGTACGCGCGTCGCGGCCTTTACATTGGCGCGCCGCGCCGCAATTCAACTATTGAATTTGTACGACTTTAATCCTTGACTTCCTGATTAATCTAATTAATGCCACAGAAATTAATCCAATCAATTCCTGATTAATTATTAATCAATCAATATAGTTTCTAATTAATATATTATCACTTTAATATATTAACAAACCATATCTTTTATTTCTATTGATTTATTAATCCCATAATAAACCAACCTTTCTCTCTACCGAACTTTCTACCAAACCTCCAGCTATGAGGGCAACCCAAATGGACTTTGCTTCTATTAATTAGGTAAATACAAATTATTAGTCATGGCTTAGACACTGTTGAAAAATATATTTTTGTATGTGACAATCACTGAAATAAGATGAACTGTTATTATCTAACAAATATTATCAGTTTATTTCAGATTACGTGAATTCGAGATCAAAAACAAGAATAAATCAAGACCCGAGAAACTTTGAGAAAACATCCAAACCTGAGGAAATAACGCTACAAACCAAAGAGCAAAATACAAAATATCAAACTGCTACAACAATCACGACGCGACAGACATAGTGGTCGCGACGTGAAGAAGAAACAAAGACAGAAGACCAAAAAACCTACAGCGCTCGCGACGCGACGAAGGTGATGGTCGCGACGCGAAGACTTCCAGCGCGAAGCTCCAACGTGACACCACCAACTTTCTAATCGCGAGACTACCAATGCAACATCCTTCGCGACGCGACCAAAAGCAACGCGACCAAAAGTAAACGCGACGAAAAGCTCGACATACCAGCGAAGACGCACTTACCCGACAAAAAGCGCACCGACCACCAGCTATGGACCTTCGCGACGCGACGGACCATATGGTCGCGACGCGAGCCCTGTGTGTTCAGCAACTATAAATTGAGCCTTTCTCTTGCTATTTTGTAACACCCAATCAACCAAGCATTATACACTCATATACTCTCCAAGAAACCCACGACCAGAAACCTCAAGACTCTCAAATTTCTGCATTTGGCAACAAGAATCAAACCGCACAACCGCAAGAAACAAGATATCTTCCCGACACCAAAACTTCAAACCTCTAAACAACCTCTACCCGACACCAAAACTTCAAACCTCTAAACAACCTCTACCCGACACCAAACCTCAAACCTCCAAACAACCTCTACCCGACACTAAATATCACCAAAACCTCATTCAACCCGAGCAAAGAACAAGAATCGAAGCTTCAAAGAAAATCGTCATATTCATCTGCTATCGATAAGTTCTTTTGAAATTATCTGTGTTATTATTGATTTATTAAAACTGTTATAAATCAACTGTACCAAACACCCGAGACATAAAAATTGAACCGTGACAACGAAAACACATGTGGACTGTATTTAACCGAGACATCTAACTTCTAACTTCTAACCTTTTATTTATTGTAAAAACACGTTATCGTTGATAATGGCGTTTATTACATCTGACATCTAATTTCTAACTTCTAACTTCTAACCTTTTTATTTATTGTAAAAACACGTTATCGTTGATAATGACGTTTATTACACCTAACATTTAACTTCTAACTTTTACTTTATTTACCGCTTTCTGTCCATTTAAATACTGTCTAGTTTAGATTTACTATTCCGCAACTCTTATTTATTCCGCATATTATAGACAAAATACATATCTGTCACACAGTAACCGGCTTAAAAACCTTACTCGTGGAGATCGATCATCGTATTTCCAACAATTGGTATCAGAGCTTGTGTGATTTAATCTGAAATTTTTGTCGAGAACTTTTGTGTAGCGTTTTTATAAACCACCAATAAGTTTCCTTTGAAAATTTCATATTAATATCACTTGTTCAAAAACAAAAAAAAAAAAAAAAAAAAAAAAAAAAAAAAAAAAAAACACCAAAAAATGTCTTCCGCAAACTACTCAAACATAAATTCTGTATCTATTGCTAACAGTATAGGTTCAGGTACTCGAGCACCCATTCTTATTCCTGAAGAATATAAATCATGGGTAGGTCGTATGAATCTTCATCTCAACTCTATAAGTGAAGATGTGTGGAAATGTGTAGACGGATCTCTACCAGATAACATGACCTCTCTTACGAGTAACTTGGATATACTGAATGAAAGGAAGAAACTCGAACTTCAAGCCAAAAAGGAACTTGTGTCTGGAATACCCCACAGTATTCTAAGCCAAATGAATGATATAATTCTTTTAACCGCAAACCAAATTTGGCAAACTTTGAAAAATCGTTTTGAAGGAAATGAGAGAATCATTGGAAACAAGAAAACATCTGTTTTAAACGAATTTGACAACTTCAAAATGCTTTCACATGAGACCATCCATGATGCTCATGACAGATTCAATCTCATTACCATCAAAATGAATAATCTGGGCATCAAAAAGTCACAGCATGAGATAAACCTCAAATTTTTAAACAACCTTTATGAAAGCTGGAAAATGGTCAAACTAATCATTCAGGGAAATCCGGCAATTCATACTGAATCTTTGTACAATCTGTACGGAGAATTACAATCGTATGAATCCTCGATTGACCCACCAACGTCTACTTCTTTTGGAGGACCGCTTGCTCTGTTGTCAACATCCTCTCAAAACCAAACACATTTTCCTGATCAAAGTCAAATTGATCAAAATCAAACTTTCTTAAGTAATCCTTGTGACTTGTCCGATCCAAATAATGAAGCTGACTACCATCAATTGTGTGCTTTGGTAGCAAACACTAATCTCGAAAGATTTTTGCCACATCATAGACCAAACTTTCAACAAAGATCCACTTTTGGACAAAACTTTCAAAATCGTGGTTTTCAAAATAATCACAACTCTTACAATCAAAACAATGGTTTTCAAAATAACCAAAATTCTGGATTTCAGCAAAATCATTCAAAACCATCTCAACAGAAACAAACTCAAACATCTGAAAGACCACCCGCTAAGAGCCAAAAGGCTGACAATAACGATGATGATGATGATGACGTAATCATTTGTCACAAATGCAAAGGACTAAATCATTATGCCCGAGATTGTCGAGCCAAAATCAAGGTCAAAGACTCAGCTTACTACGCTCAAAAAGCCGAAGAACTGAAGAAACAAGAAAAGAAAGCAAAGCAAAAAGCTTTGATGGCATTCTACGAACCTAGCGTGGAACACTGGCCAACTTCTGATGATGAAACAGATAATGAACCAGCTCAGTCAAACTTCTGCTTCATGGCTGACAATGAACCAACCACAAGAGCTCCATATGTCATCGATCAGGTATGGTCTATGATCTCAGATCTCGGTCTTTCAAAAACACCATTTGAGTCCCACATGACTAAGATTGAGAACAGTCTAAAAGCTGATCTCAGACTGTATCATGACACAATAGTCAAATCTGATATCTACAAATCTGAATTACAAACTTTGCAACTCAGATTTGGAGAATCTACAAGGACCAGAGACAAACTTGAAAGAGACATTGAACGAAAATCTGAAGAAAATAATCACATCCTAGAACAATTAAATGAAGCTCTAAAACAGAAAAGGGACTTAGAAATAAAAAATCAATCTGTTATTTCATCTGAAATAAAAGATACGTTAGAAAAGGAAGTCCTTCAGTTAAAACAAAAGGTTCAAGATTTAACTGACAAAAACACTAGTTTAATTCTAAAACTAGATGATTCTTCAAAGCAAATGAAATTTCTTGAATCCGAAAATCAAAGATTTCAAGGAAAACTGGAATCTATCAATATTGCCAGAAAATTAAGTGATGATGTTTTCACTAAAGCAAACAACTTAGGAACTGGCAAAATTGATACAAACTATAAACCAGGAATTGGAAGAGAATCTTTTGAAAATGAAATGACTGAAAATGAAAATGGGAAAATTAGTGAAAACTCTAAATCTCCTCAACCAGATTTTTTCTCATCTGCCAATGAGGACGATTCAGATGATGAAACAGTAATCAACTGTAGCCCAGATGATACTTTTTTCAACAAGTCATACAAAAGAGTTGTAAAATCTGAATCAGACTCTGCTAGTTCAGTAACTCATCAATTGAGATCTACTAAACTAACAAAGAATGATGGCACGATCAAACTTGAAAATTTCTTAAATGGAGAAAATTCTGTTCATCAAAATGGTAGTACTTCTGTTCCAACTGTCTTTCCTTAAACTCAACCTTTATTGGAAAGAACAGTCAGGGACAAAAGTATTCAAAGAAACAACAGACAAATAAACAACCCATTCAAGCTGTCTTTAAACCAAAAGAACAAAGCAAGCCCATTGTTTTCAAAGAAAAACCTTTGAAACCAGTCGCTGTGCCACAAAAACAAAAACCTTTTCAAAAACCGATTCAAAGTCACTTTCAAAAGATAAACTTCAATCTCTCAAGGAACTTTCAGAAACCATCATTTCACCCAATTCCATTCCATCATCAAAGTGTTTTCCAAAACCATTCAGATCCCAGATACAAAGAAAGGTTATCAAACAAAACTTCACATATAGGATACTTTTCACAAAATCAGAAATCGTTTCAAATGACAGGTTTTCAAAGACAAATCTTAAATTGGGAAAATCTGATAAGTCAAATCAAGCCTCAACCACTTCGTCCAATTAACAGAAACCATAATGATTTCAGATTATCAAAAACCATTAACAAATCAGGACCCACCATGGTTTGGGTACCTAAACTTTCCGTCTAATTGCAGGCATTTTGTGCTGGAGAGCCCAAGGATGGCACATGGTATATCGATAGTGGCTGCTCCAAGCATATGACAGGAAACCAAAGCTTTCTACGAGACTTCAAACCCACAGAATCCAAACAAGATGTGACTTTTGGAAATAACATGACTGCAAGAATCAAAGGTTATGGAAACATAACAAATGGTCACTTCACCATCAAGAAAGTAGCCTACGTTGACGGCCTGAAACACAACCTAATCAGCGTATCACAACTTTGTGACAACAATCATGAAGTTCTTTTCACCAAACAGCGAAGCATAATCACGGATGCCAAGACCAAAGCCATTCTAGTCAATTCTGATCGTCTAGGCAACATGTATCCACTAGATATGGACCTTATCTATGGAAAACCAGACATCTGTCTCTTATCCAAAGCTTCAGCTGATATTAGCTGGTTGTGGCATCGTCGTCTTTCCCATCTCAACTTCGGCTACATCAACAAGTTGATTGCAAATGATCTTGTTCGCGGACTGCCACTTCTGAAACTTGATAATGAAACTCTTTGTGCAGCTTGTGAAGGAGGAAAACTGTCCAAATCCTCTCATAAAAGCATTTCTGAATCTAGTGTATCCGAACCACTAGAATTACTGCACATTGATCTTTGCGGCCCTGCAAAAACCCAAAGCATAAAAGGGAAGAAATACATCCTTGTTATTATTGATGATTACTCACGCTTTACTTGGGTTTTCTTTTTAAGGCTAAAGTCAGAAGCACCTGAAGAAATAATCAACTTCATCAAACAGATTGAATTAAAGCTCAAACGACCAGTTCGAAGAATCCGAAGTGATAATGGTTTAGAGTTCAAAAACATAACTCTAGACTCATTTCTCAAAAACAAAGGCATCGAACACAACTTCTCAGCCCCTTACACTCCTCAACAAAACGGCGTTGTTGAAAGAAAGAACCGAACTCTGTGCGAAGCTGCAAGATCAATGCTCATCTTTGCTGATCTGCCACAATACTTCTGGGCAGAAGCAATAGCCACAGCTTGCTACACTCAAAATCGTTCTTTAATACATAAACAACTTCATAAAACACCATATGAAGTCATTAACAATCGAAAACCAAACATCAAATTCTTTCATATTTTTGGTTGTCGATGCTTCATAAAGAATAACAAAGATCACCTTTCAAAATTTGAATCAAGATCAGACGAAGGAATTTTCCTTGGTTACTCTTTTACCTCAGCTGCTTATCGAGTACTGAACAAACGTACTAGAGTAATTGAAGAAAGTACCGATATTCATTTCGATGAATTTTATGTCAGGAAATTGGATCGTAAACATTTTGGCTCTAAAATGATCGATAATATTTTTCAAAATCCAATACAACAAATGCCTTCTACGGACATAAAATTGATCTTGATTTACTTTTTGAACAACCCAAAACCGCTTATAGTTCTGAATTTCTAACATCTTCTACAATTCCTACAGGAACCTCCGATGCAGAAACTTCACAATCAAACCAAGAAAATACAGATCAAGTCGAGGGGGAATTACCAACACCAAATCCCTCGTTGAACACTCCCAATCCATCTGTTCAAAATGATCCCAGTGCATCATCTATGGGGGAACCTTCATTACCTCATACTCACCCTATAATCCAAAAAGACATATCTGACAACAACCAAAATCTATTCCCAACAGAATCACCTGACCAAGAAGAACAATGGGACATAGAAACACCAATCGAAATACCTGAAAAAACTCGCCTAAACAAATGGACCAGGAATCATCCTGCAGACCAAATCATAGGAGATCCCACTTCTGGTATTCAAACAAGAGCCGCTACCTCAAATGAATGTTTATACGGAGCATTCTTATCTATGACCGAACCCAAAACCATCCATTCAGCTCTCAAAGATCCAGACTGGGTCAAAGCCATGCAAGAAGAACTAGCTGAATTCGAAAGAAACCAAGTATGGGATCTTGTTCCTACTCCTCCCGATGTTACTGTAGTAGGTTCAAGATGGGTTTTCAGAAACAAAACTGATGATCAAGGCATAGTCTGTCGAAACAAAGCAAGACTTGTCGTCAAGGGCTATTCTCAACAAGAAGGAATCGATTACGATGAAACTTATGCTCCAGTTGCTAGACTCGAAGCCATTCGTATCTTTCTAGCATATGCAGCACACAAGAACTTCAAAGTTTATCAAATGGATGTAAAATGTGCATTTTTACATGGAGAGATTGATCGCGATGTGTATATTCAACAACCTCCAGGTTTTGAAGATCCACAGTTCCCAAATCATAGTTTTAAGTTACAAAAAGCAGTTTATGGCTTAAAACAAGCACCTCGAGCCTGGTATTCAACATTGTCAACATTTCTAGAAGAATCAGGATTCAAAAGAGGTTCAATTGATCAAACTCTCTTTCGTAAAATTTTTAATAAGCATCTGTTAATCGTTCAAATATATGTCGATGACATTATTTTCGGTTCTACTGATGAATCCTTGAGTATCAAGTTTGCAGATTTGATGAAGAGCAAATTTGAGATGAGCATGATAGGAGAAATGACTACTTTTCTTGGACTTCAAGTCAAACAATCATCAGATGGAATTTTCATCAATCAAGAAAATTATGTCAAAAATCTTCTAACTCGTTTTTCTCTTGACAAATCAAATACAGCAAAAACCCCAATGGCCTTTGGTTACAAATTAGATGCAGACTTAAATGGCAAGCCTGTTGATCAAAAGAAATATCGAGGAATGATAGGATCACTCCTATACCTCACAGCCAGCAGACCCGACATCATGTTTTCTACATGTGTCTGTGCCAGATACCAAGCCAATCCTATGGAATCTCATGCTATAGCTGTAAAAAGAATTTTTAAATATCTTAAAGGAACTCCATCTCTTGGCCTTTGGTATCCAACTAACTCTGATTTTCAGCTTAATGCCTTCACCGACTCCGACTATGGAGGATGCAGACTAGACAGAAAAAGCACATCTGGTTCTTGCCAATTTCTAGGAGGCAGACTCGTAAGCTGGACCTCAAAGAAACAATCATGCGTGTCCACTTCAACCGCAGAAGCTGAATATGTAGCTGCCGCAAGCTGCTGTTCACAAGTCATGTGGATGCAAACTCAATTACGTGACTATGGCTACAAAGTATCACAAATTCCCATATTTTGTGATTCAACCAGCGCAATTGCCATTTCTCACAATCCCGTGCACCATTCCATGACAAAGCACATCGACATTCGATATCATTTCCTCAAAGACAACATACAAAAAGGTCATATCGAATTGCACTTCATAAACACCGAAGATCAAATTGCCGATGTCTTTACAAAGGCTTTAGACGAAACCAAGTTTCAATACTTCCTAGGCCGTCTAGGAATGTTGAATCCAGATAACATCCATTCCTAATCTCTTACTTTTTGTTTGTACAAAAGAGTGTTTACTTTCCGTCAAATAACCAAAATCTTCCAAAAACATTCAAATAACCAAAATTTTCCAAAAACATCCACATAATCAAAAATAAAAAAAAAAAAAATTTAGGATAAAGTTTTATCTTTTTAAAAGTCCTTATAAAACCATGTGATTAACATCTTCTTGAATTTCAGATACTTATGCTCGATGAATGTCCTCAATCATATTGATTCTTAAATTAAAGTGAAGGTTCAAATCTCAAAATTTTCGTTATATACATTCTCCTATTCCATTTGAATTTATTTCAAATATAACGATTTTATCAATTAAGGGACAAAAGATCAGGAGATTCAGATGAAAACCAAACCCATGTGAGAAATTGTGCCTCGTCTTTAACTGTTAAGTGAAATTCATTTCTGTGAGCAAAGGTGTTTTCATTATGACTTATAGGATTTATACTCTTATACCGTGATGCTAGTCTCATTTTTGCTTAGATATCAAAATGACCAGGGACGATACAATCATTTCTTTATATATTAGACAAACTGTCTATTATATCACCTATCCCTATCCTCAATGAAGCCACATCAATAAAAGATTTATCATCTTGCATAGCAAGTCTGACAATTCATGAAACGACAAAGTCGTATCCAAGAAAACCAGAAGAAAACTCAAAATCTCAAAACGCAAATGATGTAAACAGATCACAACTGGTAAACACATCAGATATCTTTTACACAAAAGGTATTCGCGAAAATCAAGAAAAGATAAAACAAAGGTGAACACTTCACCAAAGCAAAAGAAGAGTTATTACAAAATCCATAAAGACAGACATCTCTCAAACAACGAATTCTCAAAAGCTTTATCAAATATAGCTGTCAAAACCGAAGACTTACCGGGATACTGTAGCCTTCATAACTGGACATTCTTAGTTACAAACTGCACTATGAATATTTCTAAACCCCTCTACATGTATTTCCCGACGGAGAGAAAGTGAACATCAATGGCATGAATGAAGAAACCCTCTGAGTAATGCCGAAACCAGTCTTATGTGATTGATTATCTAATATGAAGACCAAGTGACTAAAGTATATAGGTATAAATCCACATTAAGCATAAGTCAACACCTTCAAACTGAGAGATATCACTCATCTTTAGTGATTATACACCCGTTCTGCACCCAGAACAAACAAACACCTCAGTCAAGTGTGAGATATACCTATGAGAAGTTCATCTGAATCGACCTATTAAGATCACTTGTCGTCTTTATAAATGTTATAAAATCTTAAGGAATATTATGAAAGTACATATACAAAAACCTTTTGATAATTGAACATGAAACTTTGATTCAGAAACAAATATTCTTGACAAACATTTTTCAAAACATAAGTAAAATCTAGTCACACTCTTTCAAAACAAGTGATATGGTTTTATAAATGTTTTATCCAAGTTACAAGAATTTTCAACCTTACCTTTTAATCTGTTCTTATTTCAGTAATGATCACATAGGGGGAAATTGTTGAAAAATATATTTTTGTATGTGACAATCACTGAAATAAGATGAACTGTTATTATCTAACAAATATTATCAGTTTATTTCAGATTACGTGAATTCGAGATCAAAAACAAGAATAAATCAAGACCCGAGAAACTTTGAGAAAACATCCAAACCTGAGGAAGTAACGCTACAAACCAAAGAGCAAAATACAAAATATCAAACTGCTACAACAATCACGACGCGACAGACATAGTGGTCGCGACGTGAAGAAGAAACAAAGACAGAAGACCAAAAAACCTACAGCGCTCGCGACGCGACGAAGGTGATGGTCGCGACGCGAAGACTTCCAGCGCGAAGCTCCAACGTGACACCACCAACTTTCTAATCGCGAGACTACCAACGCAACATCCTTCGCGACGCGACCAAAAGCAACGCGACCAAAAGTAAACGCGACGAAAAGCTCGACATACCAGCGAAGACGCACTTACCCGACAAAAAGCGCACCGACCACCAGCTATGGACCTTCGCGACGCGACGGACCATATGGTCGCGACGCGAGCCCTGTGTGTTCAGCAACTATAAATTGAGCCTTTCTCTTGCTATTTTGTAACACCCAATCAACCAAGCATTATACACTCATATACTCTCCAAGAAACCCACGACCAGAAACCTCAAGACTCTCAAATTTCTGCATTTGACAACAAGAATCAAACCGCACAACCGCAAGAAACAAGATATCTTCCCGACACCAAAACTTCAAACCTCTAAACAACCTCTACCCGACACCAAAACTTCAAACCTCTAAACAACCTCTACCCGACACCAAACCTCAAACCTCCAAACAACCTCTACCCGACACTAAATATCACCAAAACCTCATTCAACCCGAGCAAAGAACAAGAATCGAAGCTTCAAAGAAAATCGTCATATTCATCTGCTATCGATAAGTTCTTTTGAAATTATCTGTGTTATTATTGATTTATTAAAACTGTTATAAATCAACTGTACCAAACACCCGAGACATAAAAATTGAACCGTGACAACGAAAACACATGTGGACTGTATTTAACCGAGACATCTAACTTCTAACTTCTAACCTTTTATTTATTGTAAAAACACGTTATCGTTGATAATGGCGTTTATTACATCTGACATCTAATTTCTAACTTCTAACTTCTAACCTTTTTATTTATTGTAAAAACACGTTATCGTTGATAATGGCGTTTATTACACCTAACATTTAACTTCTAACTTTTACTTTATTTACCGCTTTCTGTCCATTTAAATACTGTCTAGTTTAGATTTACTATTCCGCAACTCTTATTTATTCCGCATATTATAGACAAAATACATATCTGTCACACAGTAACCGGCTTAAAAACCTTACTCGTGGAGATCGATCATCGTATTTCCAACAGACAACTAATCCAACAGTCTCCCACTTGGATAAGTCTATGACTATAATTACCAATTTAACCTCTGATTAATCAGCAACCTGTAGCTTCCTAGAAACTGCTGCCGAACTCTGACCTAGTCAGTTCTGTCCATAGATAAGTGATCAAATGATCCTCTGTCCAACAAGATATTTTCAGACATGAGACATGGATTGAGATCAATCTCTGTCTAACACACTGTTTCCCGATTTCCGATTTTGCTTATGACTTTTAGACTTCTAATTGAACGAATCAATTCAGTCCTGGCTGGCCAGCACTTCAGTCAACTTCAAAATCATCGAGTGGCCAACAGATATCTGTTTCCCATCTGGGTCAAGGGACGAATAAGCTTCGACTAATATGTTATATCTTTTACCCGACAAATCACTCACAACAGCACGTTTTATAACACCGAGTTACCGATGCGTTTTCGTACTATCAATGAACAATCGCCTTGCAAATTATAACTCATATCTCTCAACTTTAAGACCATAAGATATTATCGTCTCAACATTGCTCGTGATATAATCCATGAAGCAATCTATTGAGCGTGGGTTTATCCAATACTCAAATCTCCATTTCCAAGTACTCATGAACGTTGCAGCAATCTTATTGCTATGTCTAACTCCTTAGACAATCTACAAACCAATTCATGACAGTCTTCCTTCATACTTACTCCCTAAGAGTATGAACGACTGTGGATATTTGAATAATCCAATTATTCAGGAAGTAAAAACATGCAAAAGCGAAACATAAAATCTGACTGGCAGTTACTCCTGCTTATTACCAAGTCTCCACGAGGTAATCACCAAGTCGGATTTATCATAACTATTATCGGTTTCTTATTCTCTTTTAAACTTTCAATTCAAGCCATTTATATCTATGTCTATGACATTTTCACTCTTTCTATGTATCCAAGTGTCTAACACTTATACACTTTATTGCAGATGGTCCTATCGGATACTCTTCCGATGATATCTCAATTTGTTATTTTGTCATTTTGTCATTCTCTCTCACAACTCCATTCCGGTGATGTGTACCGTGACTGCCCATGGTTCTCGGGTCTTTAGTCTACATGACTACACCCTAAGACAATTTCGAGGCGTCATGATGTGCTGGTGAACCACACGCGCTCCATCAGAAACCAACGAAATTCTTTAACCATGAAGTCCTACAGCACCACGTTCTGGTGTAAACAATTACCGATTTGAAAACCCTTTCAAATCAATCACCCTAATCATTTCCCAATGATTTCTCACGTCTGTTCAAAAAATCCATTCAGTATTCTCAGCCAGGCAATATCCTGAATCCAACTTACAATGCTCTAAGTATTAAGTCATCAGGATATGTTCATAACACTTCTGATTTGTCCAAGAGGCTCGAGGAACCTGATGTAATCTCATTCCAAGAACTTTCGGAATCCTAAGATTACCAATAATCCTTGTGTCATGATTTCCGGAAACCATTTCCTTTCAGGAACTCTTTCTTATGCATCTTGAATCCCATCAAGATCATATTTTCAACGGCTAAGTCAATACTGTCAGTTTCATCTATCTGATAGATGTCTATGAACTACATGAGCATGCTGCACCTTCTTTGTTTCTTTCATGCCAAATTACACTTTGCAATGACCGGAAACTCCATTCCTGGGGTTATGCATCTTGAATCTCATCAAGATCATATTGGCAGAATTCTGATCTATCTAATAGATGTTCACAACCACCTGAGTATGTTGTATCTCTTAAAGTCTTTCATAGCGAACCGTTTCTTAACACCAAGTCATTACACTTTGTAATGTTAAGAAACGTTTCCTAGAACCAGTATGTAACCCACATACAATGATAGCAAATAACAACGATACTCCCACTGGCTTTGACACCGTCATATGACTCTTTCGGACTATTCACAAAATCCAGAACTTACGGCATATTTTGCGAAACCGAAATCCAAACCTTTCCGACATATTAAAGGAAATCTTTCAGGCTATTCACAAAATCCAAACCTTTTGGCCTATTTTGAGAATCTGAATATCCTTTCTTGCGAGATGCCCATGAGACGAATCCCGGGGCCATGTACCTTTTGTAATGGCATGCTCTATGTGAGTCCATATTAGTGTGCCGGTAAACCACACACGCTCCACTAACGACTCACACTATGCCACGCAGAATCCTCTCGGATTACATCTTCTATTGAGAGTGCATCTCTCAGAATCAATTGCTTGACTCCAAGTGATGACTCATTCAACCAGATGTTCTGTAAGTACATTTCTATGTTCCCTTCTTCTGATGATTCAATTACTCCCACTGGTTCCTAGACCAGTTGTAAAGATCAATCAAACTGTCACATAGACTGTGTCTTGCGGTAAGGTTCTCTTATTTGGCAGCAACTGGGCTCACCAATGCTTCCAGCAGTCATATTACTTATCCGTACCATCTTTAGTGTTTTACCACTACCCGGTATATCACTCAAATCATAACTCCTTATGACAGTGACAATAACTACTGGTCAAGCGAAGAGAGAGTATGTCATGTTTAACAGGAATCTAATTCCTGGTCAAGTCCCAGTGGCGACTAAAGGTTCTATCACTTGGCTAATCCCTGAACTCATTCAGAATTATTCTTACTCCCACTGTTTCCTTAGAACTTGAGTTATTTCTAATAGGACTCTTCTTTCAAAGGATAACCGGAGTGGCCAATGAAACGACATTGCTGATTAGTTTCAGGCTTGTCATGAGATTCAGACGAATGCTACATGACCCTGGACTTTCTATGTACTAGTGGGATGATCCCATCTTTATATTTCAGACAGTGTCAACATAACCTACTTAGTCTAAGATGTGGTTGGAATATGGCTTCTGCGGTCTGACTGGCTGAATATTCAATTCATTGAAATATTAGTCGGAAATGTATCCAGTGTATCTTATACACCGAGGATCAAAACTATTTCGATCAATGCTCCATCATCTTCCCTCAGACACATTATAACCATTAGTGTTCTTGGAAGAGGATAAACTGTGAAACATTTTCTCAGTCTATATTGTTACTCAGGTTCTGTTGATCTTATGCTTCCTTTGAAATCCTTGAACACTTCAAGGTTCCAATCAATCGCTTATTCCGATAAACAAAGCCATATTTGTCAAACTATTTGGCAAATATCATGAAGCATAACTAATCGTGTTCTGTTCGAAGATTCGAGCAATACACAGTAACTTATGTGTCTGTTGCTCAAAATCTTAATACCTTTACAGTTCCATGTAAATTTATGACTTTGTTAATATTGTTCAAGACATGCAATCATCACCTGACTCCAAGTCAACTGATTCCAAAATCCTATCCATTGGATCTTTGGGCGATTCCTTTCTTGCCACAATTAATTTTATTAAGCACTCAATTCATCATGTGACTCTAAGTCAAATGATTCCAAAGTCTTGTCCAACTGGACCTTTGGTTGAAGTGATTCTCATAAAATTCACTTTAACAATCATAAAGAACACAATTTACAAATCCAATCCCATTGGATGTATCAACATTCAAGTTATTACCATTTACGTCATCAACACATTCACACAACATTTCGAGGACAATTAAAACAATCAAAAGAAAATTAACATTTTATTAAAACACAAAATCCTCGAACAATGTACTATGCGAATCCATGTCGTATGTATCTATAAACTAATAACAAGAACAAATATCTAGCTTAACTCAAAAACCGCACGAGCTCCAGATCCAATCCGAATATGCTCCTGTACGACACCATCCCGCATCCTCCAGAGTTCGTGCATACAGAGCAAATGTGTGAAACACATCCTGTATCAAGGAAATGAGGATCAGGTGTTCTGAATTCTAAGATATTTATGAGTTTACCAAACGGTTTGGCTTTGGAGCATTTTTCCAATCTTTCCGTGACTGTGTCCCACCTTGTGGATTCCCAGTTTGAAACATCGAACAATCGGTCCAGACGATCTGGATCATTTCTTGATGCACCTTAATACTGGACTCAATCCTGAAGCAGCTGAATTAATGGAACTATGCTTCTCTATGAACGATTCATACAGAGTCGACATTGAATGCACTTCCACGATTGTCTTATCCGGTTACCCTTTTTGTTCATCTGGATGAACAGATCAGCGAGTTGAGCTAATGCTTAACTCCCGATCACAAAGGGAAACCAGTTTTATATTGTTCGCCTATGTATCCCTCAATCTCGGGAACACGCAAACTGGTGCTACTTCCTTGTAGCTTGCAACTTCAAGCTCTTTGAAGATCCTAGTTCGTTCCCTTTATTCAACCAGTTCACGGAACCTTTCCTGAACTAGCTGTGCTAACTTATTAGACCCCAGGAATTCTAAATCCCTACGAAACTCGGGGTTAATGATCAATAGCATAAGGCAACGAACTTCCTTGGACTCAATAGTCAAAGAGTCATGCTCATCACAAGCTGCTGTGTGATGCCATGTTTGGGAGCGGACACTCAGTTTGATATGGTTCGTCAACAAAACTAAGAACTATTCTCTAATTGTAAAACCATATCATATAGTCAAGGCCAGTCAGCCTTACCATATTTAACAGGTGCATTCTGAAGCTCTCAGAAATGGGTGAAGGAGGGGAATGAGGAGAATGACACTTTCTTCAGACATATATAAAATATGAATTTATTCGTTTAATTCATCCTTTTAAATAATTACCCAATATACATTATTTAACAAGGCTAGGATCCAAAATACCCCAACTATGCTTTGAAGAGGGATGCCGTAGTCACAACACAGTGGTCATTAAGGTAGATAACTTTTATCAATTTCAGTCTTATGAAATTCCTAGATCTGTGAGATTCATTGAACTGTTCAATGGCATGTTTAATCTCGGATATGCCCCACCGTTTGTGACTGGGATGCCGAGGATCACAAACCGGGTGTGAATAACCATGCAAATTAGCTTGGTACTCTTGGGGTCCATTATCATCTCAAATTGATGTGCCGGTTAACCACACACGCTCCATCAACAATGATAACACCCGAGAAACCCATTGCCACTCTTTATGAACCCTATTAGTGTGCCGGTAACCCATACACGCTCCACCAACGTTTCATAAAGTGCAATGTGCAATTTCATGGGTTAGCATCAAATTCACATTTTTTCTAAAGTAACTATATTGGGAATTCTTGTACGGGTTCTAGTACTTTGATCATTATACTTTTAATGATTAAGCGGTCCTATCAAAACTGTTCGGCTAACGACCCTCCACTGATCAGGCGAGCGGTGGGTGAGAGTGAACACCCATTAGACCGCCATTTTATAGGCAGTCTCCTTATACCCACTTTATAGACCAGCTTCGTGAATGAGGCCTACTAATGATTTGACTAACCAATTTATCTTATACATATATTATTAACCTTTAATAAGATATATAAGATGTATTTTAAATCTTTTAAAATATTACTGGTTTATCTTTTAATTTCCTGAAATTTAACTATTAAATTTCAAATTAAATTAAACCTTTAATTTGATTTAATTTATCTTTTAATTAAACTATTAATTAAATTAATTAAATCTAGATATTTTAAACCTTTTAAAATATTTTAGGATTTATCCTTTAATTTTTCGAAATTTAACCATAAAATCAAAATTAAATTAAATCCATTGAATTATCTTTTAATTAAATAATTAATTAAATTAATTCAAATATAGATAGGTTTTTCCAAATTAATCAAATCAATTTAAACCTATCTTAAACCCCTAATTATCGAATTCAAACAAACTGGGTTTAAGGTTATCCAATTAATTAACCAATTAAAGTTACCAAAAATAGAAAGCCTTCCAAAAACCCTAATGCCTATTTTCGAAAATTACCAATGGGGGGGGGGGGGAAGGTTTCTAAAATCCAAACCCTAAATCCATATCAGCCCCAAAGAGTTTATAAACAATAAACCCTAATTAGGAAAACTATTACAGCCATTCAATAAGAAAACAACCAAAAGCTCTGATACCACTGAAAGGTTTTCCGCAACCATGAACTAAATAACCTAAGTTCACATGAAACCTAGAAAAGATCTATGTTTTCTTACTTTGAACATGTAACTAATTCCTAAAGGCCAAACAAAATTAACTAAAAGAATAAATCAGAAAAACTAACCTTTAGTTTTAATCTTGAAGCTAAGCAACACAATTGTCCTGCCTCAAATGAGATCACACCCAGGGAGCCAGAGGGTGGACGAAAATTCCAGAGAGAATAATAGAATGAGCAACTATAACGAGGCCTAGGGTTCCCTATTTATAGGGAAACAAGAAACCCTAGCCGTCAGCCAATTTCCGGATTATACGTACGCGCGTCGCGACCTTTACATTGGCGCGCCGCGCGCCGCAATTCAACTATTGAATTCGTACGAATATGTACGCGCGTCACGGCCTTTACATTGGCGCGCCGCGTGCCGCAATTCAACTATTGAATTTGTACGACTTTAATCCTTGACTTCCTGATTAATCTAATTAATGGCACAGAAATTAATCCAATCAATTCCTGATTAATTATTAATCAATCAATATAGTTTCTAATTAATATATTATCACTTTAATATATTAACAAACCATATCTTTTATTTCTATTGATTTATTAATCCCATAATAAACCAACCTTTCTCTCTACCGAACTTTCTACCAAACCTCCAGCTATGAGGGCAACCCAAATGGACTTTGCTTCTATTAATTAGGTAAATACAAATTATTAGTCATGGTTTAGACACCTAATCCAACAGAACGGAGAAATCAATTTGTAATCACGAACCTGATATCGACGACCGAAGAAATCAATTTGTAATCATGAAATTGAAATTACGAACATGTACTTTCTGTGCAGTTATGGTCGATCGAGGAGGAAATCGGATTGTTATCGAGGAGGAATCACGTTATGGAAGCTAACAGATCTGGAAGCCATTGATTATTTAATCCTTATTGTAAAATTACGAAATGCCCCCTCCGTGCTCAGATCTGGGTCACTTTTAATTAAGTTTTTTTTTTAATTATCATCTTTAATCACAGCCATTGATCATTTAATCTAATGACTTAAAGAGTGGTTCTATGGTTCTATGTGTAATTAGGGGTTCTATGTTGATCCTCCCCATATATATATATATATATATATATATATATATATATATATATATATATATATATATATATATATATATATATATATATATATATATATATATATATATATATATATATATATATATAGAAATAGGATCGGGTGAGGACAAAAAAAATGGTGAGGACTGCGAGGACTAATCCGAGCCTTTCATTTAATTAGATCAGTGGTTGTGGTTTTTTCGTTTTTTTTATTTATTTTAATTCAATGAGGCGGTGGCATAATTGAAATTATGTCCAACTTTATGCCACTTTCCAGCTAAGGTCAGAAGAATTCGGGGCAATTTCGTCATTTGAATTCTAATCTCTATAGCCTACGACTGGTCACTTCTAACTTCCCTCCTCTCTTCTCTTCTTTTTCGGACGACGAAGATATCGGAGGACGACGATATCGAAATCGGACTAGGAATCGCTGCTTTATGTTCGTTATTTGTGGATAATCATTTATGGAATCAGGTAATCATCTGTTCTTGAGTTTTTAGTTTTTTTTTCTTGTTTTTTGTTGAATCTGTTGTCATGGAAGCTTATAATCGTTCGATTTGTTCATATAGTTGCATGCATTGTTTGATTAATCCTTAATCGATAGTGTTTTTAGGGTTTTTATACTATTAGAAACCCTAGTTTTTCGTATACTTGAATTTTTTTATAATCGAATCTTATAATCCTTCTTTGTGTGTATATGATTGTATAATTTGTTTGATTAGTTGATAGTAGTTTGTTTTTTATTGTTGATAATATGTTTTTGTTCATCATTTTCTGAATTTCGATTTTGTGACTCATGTGCATTTGTTTTCTGTTAATTATATCAATCAATTTTGTGTGAAGTAAAAAAAATGTATAACATAAATTTAGTATTATCAAAACACCAAATATATTCATGTATTTAATCAACTGTGTCTAATCATTTGATTCAAAACTGCATTATAATGTTCATAGATTATAATATGATCTATATTAAGAGTGTTTAGATCATTTTCATTATTTTAACATTGCATATAATTTAATTTAAATTCTAATATGTCCATGTAGACAGTAGCAATATGTTAATTCAAACTAAATGATTCAAAAGTTGTATACTTATTTCGAAAGAATTATACGGTACAACTTTAGTTTGTTGTATATTAAAATCCTTTATTTTACATTTTTATGTTTGTTTTTAAAATCAATATGATTATAGATAATAGTTAGCAATTATATCTTTTATATAAGTCTTAATATTTCAACTTTAGATTACAAAAATTTTCAATATGTTATAATTTTGTGTTGAATTTTCAATAACTAATGTACTTACTAGTTACTAATAAGAAAGCTAAAAATCCAAATCTATAATTGGTGCATATTAAAAAGTTAGATTTCTTGAGTTTGATCTAGTGGTAAAGCAATGTGCTATAACTACAAATGCTTTAACAGAAAAAAAAAATTTAAACTGTAACACTATAACTTTGTTCATTTTTGTAACCGTGAAAAAATGAAAGTACAATGACATAATATGACTAATCTTCATGTATTTTTCTGTTCATTTTTGTATTAACTCTAATATGATGTATATTGTGTTTTCTTATGTAGTTGAATCAAAAAAAAGGAAGAGGCTGTCTCTTCCAAAAGATGCAAAACAAAAAGTCATTGATGTATCTTCTAACTCAAAGTCTGCTTTGGTTTCCAAATATAAAGTTGATGTTTCATCCTCTTCAAAAGGGGATTCATCAGTTAAAGTTCTTAAAGTTAAAAAGGTTAAGGACAAAAAAAAGGAAAAAGAAGAATGAAGATGATGATTTCGTGTCTGCTCCTGATTTTGGTGAAGTTGATATTAAGAAGGGTGAAATTATATATAGGAACCCTTCAGGTTTACTCTCTACAATTTACATGAGTTTTAATGATAATCAAAAAGCTGTAGTTAAGGAAATAGGATTTGGATTCGTTGAAGATTTTGTTCTCAAGAAATTTAGTAGGGATATTTGTTCATGGCTACTTGAGAGATATGATGAAAATAGAAACGTTCTTAGTATCAACAACAAGGAGATTCATATTACCAGGAGAGGTGTGCATGACATGTATGGTCTTCCTATGGGCCATATTTCTATGAATCTACCTGTCAAAAGTCGGTCTGCTAGTGCTACTATAAAAAAATGGAGGAGTCAATTTTCTATGTCTAGGATTAGACTTGTAAATCTTAGAGAATTGTTAGAGAAAAGTGTTGATTCTGATTTTATCTTTGTATTAAACTTTTTGGTTGCATATGTTACCATTATGATTGATGGTCCTGCTATGGGTACATGCAACCAAAAGTTTTTGGAGAATTTTGAAGAAGAAGTTTATGTTAAAGATCTTGATTGGTGTGGCTTTGTGATTGATTGTTTGAATCATAGCAAAAAGATTCATTCAAATGAAAAAGATAAGAAGAATATGCAATATGGTGGTCCTATTGCTTTTCTTGTGGTAAGTTTAATTTTTATATTTTTTGAAATAATTTTTATAAAATAATTATTAATTATATTTTTATTCATCTTATGCAGTTGTTGTATCTTCATTGTACTTTGAGAAATTCAGAACCTTTAGAAAGGTTATTTCCTGCATCATCTTATTGGACTCCAACAAAAGTAAAAGAAAAATTGGATTATTTATCCATTAATGGAGGTTATGCAAATGTTGAAGTCATTCAATCATATGTTGACTACGTGGATGAGGAAGAAGGTAATCATTTAGAAAGAGAAACATGTTTCTCTTTTATTCCATTTTAATGAAATTTTAAATTTCTATAATATCATTTAAATGTTTTTTTCATATATTTATTATTATTAAAAGTTATTTTTTTATATTTAAGATGAGGAAAACATGACATTAGGTAATGTCATAAGAAGAAGAATTCAAAAGAAAAAGATGAAAGAGCAGGAAGAAAAGATAACTGTTGCTGCTGTTATCAGAAAAAAGAGTGATAAGAAAAAGATGAGAAGTGATGTTACTTTGAAAAAAAAGAAGAAAATTACAAAGAAAAAATCTGATATTCAGCAACTTGAAGGTAAATGAATTTTTTAATTGGTTTTTATTTTTATGAATCTTATAATTTGAATCTTTATACTGAATTTTATATTTTGATTCAGTTTCTACTATTTTGGATCATTCTGAGAAAGGGAAAACTTTTTGTCAAGAGAAATGTAATGAAACTGAAGTGACAGATAATGGTAAGTTTTATTATTTTTATATTTTATGTTTTTATTTCAAATATTATAATTTGAATATTTATACTGAATCTGATATTTTGATTCAGTTTCTACTATTTTGGATCATTCTGAGAAAGGGAAAACTTTTTGTCAAGAAAAATGTAATGAAACTGAAGTGAGAGATAATGGTAAGTTTTATTATTTTTATATTTTATGTTTTTATTTCAAATATTATAATTTGAATGTTTATACTGAATCTGATATTTTGAATCAGTTTCTACTATTTTGGATCATTCTGAGAAAGGGAAAACTGTTTGTCAAGAGAAATGTAATGAAACTGAAGTGAGAGATAATGGTAAGTTTTATTATTTTTATATTTTATGTTTTTATTTCCATTTTTATGTTTATTGACCTTTAAAATTTAAAACAGTGGCTATTACTTTAGATAAATCTGATAAAGGGAAAAATGTTGTTGAAGATAACAGAAATGACAATGATGTGGAATATGATGGTAAGTTTCATTATTTATATATATTATTATATATTTTTGAGTATCTAATTTGAAATATTAATTTAGGTGATTTTTATAAGAATGATAATGTGAATGAAGATTGGATGGATAGTGGTCCTTCTGTTCCTCGATTTGATATTATTCTTGATGGTTCAATATCAATAGAGGTATAGTTTTCGAATCAAATTTTGTTTTGTAACATGTTTTTTATGTCTTTTTAATATGGTATGCAAGTTGTTTCAAATTAATATTATTTTACAGGAATTCAAGGAAAAGATAGATTTTCTGTTCAAGAGTTTTTGTTATTTGAAGCCTACTATTGATGATTGGATCAAGCGTGCTTGGAGTCAATTCCCAGGAAATAAAGAGATACTAAAGTATGCTGACAAACGAAATTCTGAATTTAACAAAGTTCATGAAAGTATTCAGTTACAATTTGTTCCAGAAGTAAATGAAGATGCTGAAGTTTCTGATGAGTTAAGAACTTTTAAAAAGAAAAATGAAGATGTTCAAGATTCAGAAGAGATAGGAGATGTCCAGCTTGATCAATTGTCTATGACACAATTTTTGGATCATCCTCAGGTTCAGGAACAGTTGGAGTTCTTTATGAAAAATAAGGAAGATTCGAAAGATGCTTTTGTTGATCCAAACCAAGTCAAGGTTAAAGATTCTTTTTCTATCATTCCAACCCTTTCAGCAAATGTTTCTCCTATTTTTTCAAATAACCCTTTGGTTGTTGGTGAAGTATCTAAAAGCAATGCAGAAGTAGTGGATGAGTTGGTTAAGAGTAATTTGTTAGATAGAGACAGTGGGTTAGATGGAGATTTTAGAACTCCAAAAGATGCAGTTCCACTTGATTGTTCTGCAGAAAAGATGAAGGAACCAATGATATTTTCTCCAATACCAATACAGTCTCTTAGTGTTCAACCAAGAAGGACAAAAAGAGATGTAATTCCTGGGCCAGCACTTTGTTCACCTTATCATAATAAAGAAGTTGATTCAAGTGAAAGTGTGACACTTTTGGAAAAAAGGGTTGCTGGTTCTCTGTTTTTGGCTACTCGTGACCCTAGGTATGTGTTCATTGATGTTTTTATAATTATTTTTATTATATGTATATATATATATTTTTGGTATTTTAAAAATAATGTTTGTTTCTAGGGAAAAAGTCTATGAATCTCCTCATGGATTTGTTGGTATAAGAGCTATGATGGAGTCTCTCATACCAGGTTGTAGGATTCACTCTGGTGTTATTGATTTATGGTCAGCTTTTCTGAATGACAATGAAAAATTTAAAGGTCATACTCAATCATCAAGGTTTTTCATGCCATGTTCACTGATGGTATGATCTATTTTATTTATTTTTTGTATTTTTATTAAAAATTTTCTAACTCTTTTCATTTTTTTTTAGAAAAATATTGCTTTCAAGAAGACGGATCAAATTAATTCACGATTTGTTGAAAAAATTCGAACTTATTTGGATAAGTTTCCTCGTGTCAAGAATTTACGTACCACAAATTTGGTATGTTAATTATTTATGTTTATATATTATTAAATTAATTTATTCCTATGTTATTGTTTTATCTTTTATATTTTTGAACAGGTATTGTTTCCTATTCTTAGGAAGGAACATTACTTTCTTATTGTTTTTGACTTAGTCAAAGAGAAGATGCAAATGATTGATAATGACATGATTACAGGAGGGATCCCTTCAAAATATCGGGTTTTTCTTGATAATTTGGTAATTTATTTTTATTATCTCATATTGAGTTTTGTTTTGTTTTTTATTTTCTGTTAAACTAAAAAAAAAATTTGTTATATAGAAAACAATGTTTAAACAGTATATGACAATTACGGATCATCCTCGAATCAATGCATTCAAAGTAATGAAGATGGAAAGGTTTGAGATGGAGTGGCAGACAAAAGGCAATGATGTTGACTGTGGAGTGTTTCTTATGAGACACATGGAGGTTTATCGTGGTGGAGGAGTGGAGAAATTGGATGCAGATATATTGCCCGAGTGTACCAGTCAGAAACTTCAAATGACAGATATGAGAAAGAAGTATGTTGGTAAGTTGTTGTTGTCAGATTTGAATTTGTGTAAAGCTTCATTTCTTACATCTCTTGAAGACTATGATAAGCTGACATCCTACAAGAAGAAAAAGATTTACCATGAAGATCATCTACATGAAGTTGAATTGAGGGTTCAAGAAATTGGTGGTTTGTGATGTTTTGTTGTTAGTTGGTTGGGTATTATGTTTGTTATTAGTGTTTTGTAAGGAAAACTACATAAGGATCCTAGTTTTTTTTTTTTTTTTTTTGTGTTTAGACATGATATGTGTGTTTGTTTTGGATTATTAGTATTATATGTTAAATGATGCAATTATAGTATTATTCAGAAAAAGTAATTTTGTATTTGAATTATGTTTGTTATTAGTGTTTATAATAAAGGAAACTATATTACCATGTAAATAAAGCAAAGTACATTGCCATTATACAACAATCTTTTAAAAGATCAGATACAATGTAAATAAAGCAAACTAGATTTAGAATTTATATGTATGTTTCTTTTTGATTATTGGTATTAAATGTAAATGATGTAATTATGCTATGATTCACAAAAAGTAATTTTGTATGTGAATTATGTTTGTTATTAGTGTTTAGGTAAGAAAATTTTTACATTGTTAATATTTTTTTTTGAAATTATTATAAATAAAACTACAATGCCATGTAAATAAATGAAACTACATTGCCATTGCACAACAACACTTAGAACAAAAGATGCAATATAAATAAAGCAAACTACATTGCCATTACACAACAACCCTTTAGGACATAAGTTGCAATGTAATTAAACAAACTACATTTCCATTACACAAACAAATACAACATTGTTTTACTGCACTATGCTGTTACAACCACATCCCCAAAACAAACAAGATTCTTTCATCTATGCATCTAAACCTACACCAAACTACATACATACAATCCCTATCAGAAAACCACCAAAATAACAAAAACCACCACCTACAAAAACACTAAACCATAGCTAAACCCTACTATAAGTCCACACACGAATGAAATCAACGTAATCTTCAAAATAAAAGTTTTGATGCAAACGAAGATCCTCCAAATGATAACTCTCATGACGCATACCTTCCACCATATAGTCAAAATAAATTCTATAAAATTTCCCATCTTGACGATTTGCATCGAAACGACGGTACTTTCCTACCCACCAACCGTCGTTATGCCACACATCGACAATGTCACCAGGATGGAATTCCACATCCAAATCAGCTGGATAAGGACGAACATTGTTAGCACTAACAAATTCCTCCAATGGCATTTCATTTTCACCATCAGACAAAGTTTCGTAACCAACACCCAAATAATTCAAAGACCGGCTGATAATCGTAACAGCATAATATGAATTCTCAAAACCCTGTTCAGTACCAAGAACCTCGATACGTTCACCAATGTGATACCCGTTTATTGCCATCCTACAAATACAAATAAAGTACAATCAAAGACTAAAACAAAGTCAAAAATCAATATCAAAAATCAAATACTCGTACACTAGACAAGAACAACAGTTGAGAACTCAGTAAAACAAGAGTTGTCCATTAATAAAGCATATGATCCATGATTCAAAGTTCATTATATTGCATCAAATTTTTTGCATCAAAAATAATATAAATATTTTAAGATTCAAAGTAATTGTTGTCATGCATACAAAAATAATATCAATTTTCTTCAAATGAAAATTGATCAACTATAACTTGTGTGATATAAAAACAATACAACACCGAACATCATAACATAAACTAAATGTATGAAATAGCAATCTATTTCTATTAATTTGTTTATTATAGCATCCTACTTTTGTTTTTACCTATGGCATTGTTATATAATTAGGTGGACATTTCAAAATACAATGCTTTAGTAAGAAAAAAGATTTTGAAAGTAAAATGTTGTGGTAAAGAGATAATACTCTGTTTACTCCTATAGCTTTATAACCAAATGAGTAACCTGGTTACTTATAATATATTTAGTATATTTGTAAGTGAGCACAAGGTCTGTAGTGAAACTAATTGTAGGAAAGACTGCGATTTGTGGTGATTGTGATCCACCAGTTGAAAAAAGTGGTCCAATATTCGAATTGGGTGGAAAGCTTCCAAATTTAAATAACTACGGCACCTGTTTTCCACCACTATTTCTTAACAACTTATTTAATTATATTAATGATATAGTGGTCCCTGAAGTTTGACCTCATTTCTTATAAAATCAGTCATTTTAAAGTATATTTGTGAATGTTTTTACCGCTAAAATCCGTTATAAGACTCTAGGTTTTCTCTTAAAAAAGAAGTGCTTTATTGAAAATTAAGTCAATAGCAGGAAAAACAACAAACAGTTGGTGTGCATGTTATCTATGTTAAAAAGACAGAAGAAATTTAGCAAAAAGATGAAGTCACCAAACATGTAATCTACCAGGAATTTGACGTTGCTGTAGAAAGAACCACCATGTGCAGAAGAAAAATAAAAGTAATCAAATGGAAGGGTGTATTTCTGCAAGAAACCGTACCTTGTTGTGGAGCAGCAACTGAAAAAAAAAGCTACGGTAAAAAGATCGCAATGCTTAATCGAGAAAAAGAAAGGGTGAAATTGGGATGAAGATGTAAAAGAAAGAAAGCCAATCGAAGTATCTGGAAAAAAGAAAGCCAAATATCTTAATGTTTAAAAAACTGCACATCAGGTTACATTGTTTCGCTTTTACATTATATATATTTTACTGAAAAGAAAATCAAATATTGAGTTTGGCCTAGTGGTAAAGCACGCGTATTTTAAACCAGAGGTCTGAAGTTCGAAGCCTGCAATTGCAACTCTTTTTTTTTTATTACCAATAGTTTGCTTATAATGGATCAGACCAATATATGTATTATAATGGATCAGCCCATATTCATTAATTATTAAATAATGTTTCAGCCCATATATCTATTATGAAGTTCTATTTAAATTTCGACCCATTCCACTTTTTCCATTATAATTTAATTATCAAGTTCTATTTATATATGATTCATCATTCAAACATATTATGATACAATATTTATTTATGCATCATATAACAAATAGCATATGAAACATGATTCAAAATTAATGATATTGCATCAAAATTTTTGAATAAAAATAATATAAATATTTAAAGATTCAAAGTAATATTTTTGAATCTTATATAAAGAAGTTGTCTCAACAGTTATAACAGTTTGAAGCATTAATAAATTCTTTTTATGTGCATCAGTCAAGTATTTTGGATCAAAATTTTTGCATCAAAATAATATAAGTATCTAAAGATTCAAAAAAATTATTATCATTCAGAATACCATTTAAAAAATCAAACAAACTTATTAATCAGTATATTGTTCAAACCTATTTAAAATGTATCAAACATTACATCCTTATGTATCTTTTTGAAATTTATGGCAATTTCGTGTGTCATGTTTTTCACTTGCACCATATTTGATGAATTGACCACATTTATGGCATGTTCTTCCATCCTTTTTTTTTGATTTTTGAATAGCAATCTCTTTATTTCCTTTCATTCTTTTCTTCAATCTTCCACTACCTTTGTTGTTGATGAAGTTAGGAGGTAATATGCTTATTTTATCTTTTTGTGCCACACCCATCAATGTCTCAATAACTTCTTTGTTCTTCATTGGTTTTGCATTTTTTGTTTCTTTATCAACATTTTTCATCTTTTCGTTCATTTCATCTCTAAACAAGATCAATTTGTCAAAATCATTGACCAACCTGTCGATGCAGAAATCCATTGCAAATTGTAATTCCCGTATAACGTTTTGAGTTTCTTCTCTTTTTTCATTTGTATTCAGATTTTTTACATTATAGTTCTTCGTGTATCGAGGTACCACATCTCTTTTCCATCTATTCGATACATATTCTTTTGGATAGCTTTCGACACCTTCCATTCTTAAAACATAGAAACAGTGTCTGCATAAAATCCCTGTCAATTCAAACCGTAAGCAAGAACAAAGAAATTTTTGATCCGATTTAAAGAGTTTAACCTGCAAAAGAAATTAATAAACAGTCAATATAAGTTAAGTTAATAAGTAAAATAATTGTATTGTCATGATAATAAATAATTTACCTCATATTGGCCATGATGTTTTGGATCTTTTGTTGTATCTTTTATAGTAAATCTTTTAAATTCTTCTGATTCTTCTAATCTTATTGACATACAGGTAGCCATTGATGCAATAATCTCTGATTGAATATCAAAAAAAAACATTTCTTGTAAACAATTCAGCTGCTTCAACTTCAATGTTCAAACCAGTTATAAAATCTGGTTTTGTGTATCTTGAATCATGATCATTTTTTCTCTGAATGCATCTTTGCCCTTCTAGTGCAGTCTCAAAATGACTAGAAAATTCAATTAAATGCAAATCAGAGTTAGAGAGTAATCCGTAGAAATAATTTTCAGCTTCTGATCTTGATGTAGTTCTCATCAATCCTGAGAAAGAGCATTCTTTGAAGTAAGCTGGAATCCATAGATCTCTGATTTTGTACATCTCGGTAAACCATTTGTTTCCATTTAAGTCATTATTATCCATTATGTTTTTCCATCTCAATTCAAATTCTTCTTTTTGTATTGTTTCATTCCAAATGAGATTGCTTATATCTTTCAGAACATCTGTTTTTGCCATTGTAGTTCCAAGCTGTGTATGCATATAAAAATTTAGATAACATTATTTGTTAAAATAATTAAAAATTTATCTTAAAATATTTTACTAACCTTTTCAGTAAATTTTTGAGATATATGCCACATACACAATCTATGTCTTGCACTCTTGAATACTGCTGGTACTGCTTGTAAAATTGCAGGGTCTTGATCTGTGACAATTACATTTGGCTCTTTCACAAATGTTTTCATGAAAGCATGTAACAACCATGTGTAAGATTCAATGCTTTCACTTGAAAGTAAACCAGCTCCAAATGTTATGCATCTTTTATGATTATCTATACCAGTAAATGGTATAAAGATCATCCTATATCTGTATCAAAAAGAAGGAAAATAAAGTTTTATATATCAAAAAATAATGATTCAAATAAATTAGTAAATTAAATTTAATACAAGTTACTTATAATATAATGATTCAAACATGTATGATTCAAGTATAATGCAACATATAATATGATGCAAATAGAATGATTCAATATAAGTTATTCAGAATATGACTATTCAAACTAAATTATTCAAAGATTTATGATCCAACCTATAATGATCCAATTCAAGTTATTCAAAATATGACGATTCAAACTAGATGATTCAAGTATGTATCATCAAATATAGGAATGATCTAATAAATCAACAATATGTTGATTCAAACTAAATGATTCAAACATGTATGATCCAACATAAAATGATCCAATAGTTGTTAAAAATAATATGATGTTGGCAACTAAATGATTCAATTATGTATGATCCAACATATAATGATCCAATAAAAGTTATTAACAATATGTCAATTGAAACTAAAAGTTATTAATCATTTATGTTTTAATATATCTTATATATTTTTTTCTTATAGTTAATGATTCAAAAGTAACTTACTTGTTTGTTCTGTAAGTGGCATCAAAACCAATAACATCTCCAAACACAGAGTAGTTCCGTTTTGCTTCTTCATCTGCCCAGAACAATCCACTTAATTCTCCATTGTCTCCAACAGTATAGTCAAAAGAAAATTCTTCTAAATATTCTTTTTTCTTGCTCAACCTTTCTAACAGAAAATCCGCATCTCTTTCACCTATAAATTCGTTCCAATCTCTTTTGAAATTTTTTGTATCCGTGGATGTAGCTCCAGTATTATCAAAACCACCATTGGACTGTGTCAAGAATTTGTATGCTGTATTTGGTCCCAGGTTCACATTTGACATATCAAATACGATTTTCTTTTTTGAAAATGTGAGTCTTCTTTCAGAATTTAGAAAATATTTATCTTCTTCATGAACGAATGGATGTGTGTGTTCTTCTGTAATTTGATATATCTGCCATAGTTGATCCTTATTGACTTTTATACGTACACATGCTACACAATTTACTCTAATAGAAGGTCTTCTGCGTTTTTTCTTATTTGGATCTTTTAATGTATCATATGCAGCTTTCTTTTTGCATCCTTGCCTATTGCATACGATATATCTTCTTCCATAACCTTCTACCCCTTTTAATGTCTTTGTAGATCCAATTCTTGTTTCAAATCCACTTCTCCGTGCATATTCTTTATAAAATTCTAAACCAGCTTCAAATGTTGTAAATGTTTGTCCCTTAAAAGGTTTGTTATCTACATCCGGAGTCCAGTATGTTTTTCCATTAATTGTATTCTGAATTGGATCACGTTTAGAAAAAGATGAAGATGCAACACTTCCTGAGGAAGATCCAATGAATGATGATGTAAATCTAATGTTTTCTGTTCAAAACAATAGGTTTTTCATTGATTAATTGTAACAATTATTTGAAGAAATCATGTTTTCTGAATCATCAATTATTATAGAGTATTACCTTCATCATTAGCTTCTGATTCCACTGTTTTGTTGTTTCCGCTTTCTTCATCAGCAATATGCATTGTAGAGTTTATGTTTCCTGATGAAGATCCAATGAATGCTGATGTAAATCTAATATTTTCTGTTCAAAACAATAGGTTTTTCATTGATTAATTGCAACAATTTTTTGAAGTAATCATGTTTTCTGAATCTTTAATTATTATAGCGGATTACCTTGATCATTAGTTCCTGATTCTACTGTTTTCTTGTTTCCGCTTTCTTCATCAGCAATATTCATTGTAGAGTTTATGTTTACTGAATCTTTATCCATAGGTGATGTTTCTGTTATAAAATCAAACAATATAACAACAGTTTTTGATAGTTTTTTTGACCTAAATATCAAAATAAAACCTGATATTCCATATTTCTTATATATTATCTTCTTGATCAGTGATTACCATTGTGTATTTGTCAATATCTATATGAATCAAAAGTTGATCAATCAAAATACAAAAACAAAATGATTTTCATGCGTTAATTGCAACAAAATAAGGTTTTTCTGAATAAAAACTCGACTTTTAACCTAATCATCAAAACAGAGTCGTCTATTAACAATTTGTTTAACAAATCATGTTTCTGAAATCGTAATGGCTTTGAATATAGATGAAAATAGCTTTAAACCGAAGTATATTCGAGAAAATATTGTTAATTTTGTCGATTTACAGTCAATTTTATAAGATCGAAGATGATTTTTTCGCATCTGATTGTTAATCGTAGTTTTTCTTTCGATTTTTTCAAACAAGTTTTGTTGATTAACGTTAATTTGTAATCGAATCTTACCTGATTCCTGTTGTATGCAGTTGAATTTTGAGGATTCAATCAGTTTCTCAATGTATTCTTCGTTAGTTCGTGATTCATCGGAGAAGACGACTGAGACGTTGACTATGGCGCCGGACGTTGAAGACGCGTTGAATGTAGCCCAATTATCTCCAGCCCAATCTATACTTCTAGCCCAAGTAATCAGCAGCAGGAACCCATTTTATCCAGCCCACCCAGCAGCAGCCCATTTAATTATTTTGTTGACGTAAATACCCTTAATGAGGACGATTGGTCGGGATTAGTCCTCGCAGTCCTCGCCATTTTTTGAGTCCTCACCGGATCCGGACCCTATATATATATATATATATATATATATATATATATATATATATATATATATATATATATATATATATATATATATATATATATATATATATATATATATATATATAGGTTCAATTGAGGACAATTAAAAAGTTGAGAATGCGAAGACATATCTCAACCATTTAAATTATCAGATCAACGGTTTATATGATTTTGCCATTTATGTAAATAGATTAAAGTCAAGGATCTATAATGCAAATATGAAAATCCGGATAGGGTTATTATAGGTATTTTACTTTATTATCTTATTAATTAACCCTTAATTTTCGTTTTTCAATTTAGGAAGTTCAATCACTAATCAAAATTCCCGATTTTTCGTTTCTATTATCCATCCGAAATCCCAATCAGTGTGGCAACAGGAGCAGAAATCGAAGTACATAGGATTCTGCATAACTCGAAGTTCATAGGAGATGATCCTAATTAAGAGCGGGAAGAACGAAGTACATAGGATTCTGCATAACTCGTTTAAATTGAAGGAGACGTCAATCTGAGTTTGAATAAGACACCGATCGGATGAGCTTGTTGATCGGACGATTGATGATTCCAATTACACCGTTGGAGATGATCCCAATTACATCATAAGGTTTGTAGGAGACGTCAATCCGAGTTTAAATCAAAGGAGACGTCAAACCGAGTTTTAATCCAAGTTTGTTGCAGTTGATTGATGATCCCAATTACAGTTCGTTGATCGGATGGAAGCCGTATGCTTTGCCTGCAAGGTTAGTCAAACTAATATCCCTCTTTGCTTTTACAAATTATAAACTAATGCTTGGCTGTAATGTTGGCAAGATTTAACGGAAAAAATATTAAACTAATATCCCTTTTGCTTTTTCAAATTATTCGTAACAAAATTGTATAATATGGACTTAATAGATTAAAGTGATATAAGATTCTTAATTTCTCCGATTCTTCTTTCTTCAATCTTGATTTTTAGTATGTATGAACCTGAATGTTTTTGATTTCGATTAGTCTTGTTTTTTATCCTTTGATTATGTCATCGTCTCCTTCAATTTCTAGATTTATTTTATCGTCAACTTTTTAGTTTGTGAATGTTGTTGAATCTATTAGACTATTAGTCTGAAACTCTATATAAATTCTTGATTCTACAAGTCTGTAACTATGTATATTTCTGATTATGTGTTTGATTTTTTAGTCTGTATGTTCGAAATTTCTGATTAGTACTCTGTAACTCTGTATAATGTTTTTTTAATCTATATAAACTCGTATCTCTATTTGCGCAAATCTGATTAAGGTTTTCTGTAAATCTATATAATCGTAATCAACTTGAATCTGTATTAGTCTGTATCTCTGTGCAATCTTGATTTTAGTTTATACATTCGTTGCTGAATGTGCTTATTCGTTGATGAATGGGTCCAAATCAATTGTTTATTTTGTTATTCATTGATGAATGTGCTTATGCATTGATGAATGCAGTGACTTTCATTAAAGTTAAGCTATATCCGTATCTTTATTGGGTGCTTTTCAGTTTTAATGTTAAAACTAATTTGTATTGAATGTGCAGGTGTTTACCAAAACAATAGTTACCGTAATGTAGGACCCAATGATGAATAATCATGTTAGTTTGTTAAATTCATTGATGAATTAGTTGTTGGTTTTCTGTTAAATTCATTGATGAATAATCAGGTTAGTTTTTGATTTGCATCATTCATTGATGAATTTAGGAGTTTAGTATAATCGATCATTGTATTCATTGATGAATAATTGGATTAATTGTTTATTTTGCATTCATTACTGGTTGATTTCTATTAAATTCATTAATGTATCAGGTTGAGCCATATTAGAAGCTTGGTTCTCAAAAAAATTTCCAAATCGTACAAAAGTGGCATACGTACAAGAAGAATCAAACACAAGCATACCTAGAAGATGATGGGAGGCATTTTCCCTGTGTTGTATAGTATATCCAAACATTGTATTCATTGATAAATAATCAAATTACTTGTTGATTTTACATTCATTAGTATAATAAATAATTGTATTCATTGATGAATATCAAAATTGAGAGCAAACTTGTAACCAATTTCATGTATATTCATGTATGAATTTCATTGAATTGTCATGTTACATATCTCCTGTACGAATGTTCATTAATGAATTTTACTATAATGCCAATGTCGAATGCTTATTTACTATATTCAGTGACGAATATTCACTGTAATGCCAATGTTATTTACGTATATTCATTAATGAATTACATCGAATTTGTCATGTTACATATCCTTGTATGAACATTCGTTGATGAAGGTTTAATTCATTGCCAATGTCGACTAGTTACACATTAAATTCAGTGACGAAAATTCAAAAAAAAAAAGCAAAAAAAAAAACCCACTAAATTCAGTGACGAAAATTAAAAAAAAAAACCCACGAAAATTCAAAAAATCTATATTCAAGGAAATAATTATAACCAATCCCATTATTTTAGGTAACTTATAATTGTCTTGATTTTATTTACTATTATAGATATACTAAGATTACTATTATACCATTGTGAAATGATTGGTCCAGAATTATCCTCGCATTCTCAACCTTTTAATTGTCCTCGTTTGAACCTCTTCCCTATATATATATATATATATATATATATATATATATATATATATATATATATATATATATATATATATATATATATATATATATATATATATATATATATATATATATATATATATATATATATATATATATATATATATATATATATACACACACACACCACGAAAAGTCGTTGCTATAGCTTTTGAGAATACCGCCAAAGGGTTTTCGTTTCCCGCCTGACTCTATTGCGACGACATGCCATCGTTATACAATGAAAGATCAAAATTTCACTTAAGACCTTATAGAAATGACTTGCCGTCGACATAGAGGGCTCTATTGCGACGACATACGTCGTACTTGTAGACTCAATTTCTAGTAGTGTTGTAACATTCATCTACCGTAAGTTTATACGAATCTCGGTCAAGTCTATTAAACACAAATATACTACTAGCATATAGTTAATTAAATCATTGTTATAAGAAAGTGGGTGAGTAGAAAACAAAAATGCTTTAACTAATTGACAAGTGTGATCAATTGCATATTAGTGTTCCCGTATGCACGACCACGTACCCATAAGAAATCAACCACATTCTTGATAATCCAATGGAGATTGAAGAGTAGCATATCAACTCACAACTATACCCCAAGCATGAGCATGAACACATAACAAATTAGCCACCTTCTCGTATCTAGATCCATTACAAAGTCTGAACCAAAATAGCCTACAACGACACGATGTCGAAAACGAAAGATACACTATTAGAAATTGAGTCTATAGGGACGACATGTGTTGCCGCAATAGATCCCTCTATAACGACGACATGTCGTTTCTATAGGGTCTTAAGTCATACTTTGACATTTTTGTGTATAGCGACCAAAAGTCGTCGTAATAGGATCAGGCGGGAAAGAAAATTTGCTTGGCGGATTTCTAAATACTTATAGCGATGACAAGTCGTCACTGAAGTTTATTATTTTTTTTATATATTTATTTGACTATTATCAGGGACTTAATGGAACGATGCCGTTTTGGTGTTGGCTATAGCAACGATATGTCGTCGCTATAGCCTTCTCTGAGCCCTAAAACCATCGCGACCTTCCTTTCTGTCTCATTCTTTCTGGTTCGTATTCTCTGCAGCTACTACGGCGATTTTCGGGACCACGGAATTCCGCCGTCGATTGTGACAATTTACGGCCGAGAAAGGTACTACATTGCTCCTAGTTACACCGGATTTGAATAAACGAACGATTAGGTAATTGATTTTGCTGCTCATCGATGTCACAGCCGAAGACTGTGTCTCCGGTGGCTGTGGGTACTCCGGTGGTTTCTCTGGCTCGGTTATAGGACGGATTTCAGCAATAGTTCTTGATTCCAATTTCCAGAGAGGTTAGTGAAGTGATTTATATTTTTCTTCTCTCGGTAGCTATATCTCTCAGTAACTATTCTTCTCCAGCTCAAGTGGTGGCCGGATTCCGGTGGTGTGGGTTGCTCTTGTACGATTTCTGGTGGCTGTGGGTTGCTCCGGTGGCTGTGGTTGCTCCTGTGCAATTTCCGGTGCCTGTGGGCTAGAACTTCAACAGAGGTTAGCAATATTCTTGATTTCTTTCTGATTTTGCTGTTTAATACTATGTTAGAAATGAAATTAGCTGCATAATCCATCCATTAAGGACAAAGGTTTGTAGATTAGGTGTTGATTAACAGTTAAACCGACATCTAGGATCTTTATGTAACAATTTTTGAAATATGCATAATTTTCACTTTAGCCCCTGAATTTTGTAAGTTGTTGGAATTTCCCCCAATCAGTTTATTGTTAATTTTTGGGTAAATTTCAAAAAAGACACTAAGTTTTCAAAAAAATTTCGATTTTGACACTGTTATTTTTTTCAATTAAGTCATTAAGTTTCAATTTTTTTCAATTAAGTCACTATGCTTTCAATTTTATTTCAATATTGACCACGTGATCGGTTAACCCGGTTTTCAGCTGACGTGGTAAATTGACATGGCACCTAGGTGTCAAAATTGAAACATAATTGAAAACATAGTGACTTTATTGAAAAAAAATGAAAACTTAGTAACTTAATTGAAAACAAAATAACATAGTGTCAAAATCGAAATTTTTTTGAAAACTAGTTGGTCTTTTTTGGAATATTTGCCCTACATCTTTTAAAAGTATAAATACTTCTTTTTTTTATATATTTTTAGTAGTATATATATTTTTATCGGTATAAATACGTATTTTTATATTTTAGAAGTATGAATACATTTTCAAAAGTATATATACGTATTATTATGCGTTTAAAAATATAAATACGTGTTTTTTATCATATACACATGTATATATCAATAAAATACGTATTATAAAACGAGTTCAAGCATTTTTCTCTATATTTTTTATTATAAACATGCTTTTGATTGATACGATGCGTGATTATATGCAAAACAGAACGTAATCATATTTTTAAAAACATAAAATTAAGTATTTGTACTTCTAAAAAATATATCTATAAGTTAAAAAATGTAAAATATGAGTTTATAGTTAAAGAAAGCATTTATACTCTTGAAAGATGTATGTATACTTCTAAAAACATAAAAATTTGTATTTATATTTCTAAAAAATATTTAAACATATAAAAGAATATCTTAATACATCTAAAAAACATAAAAATATATGCATACTTGTAAGAAACATAAACATATGTATTTATACTTTTAAAGACGTAAAAATACATATTTATACTTCTAAAAATATATTATACTTCTAATCAAACGAACGTAAACTAACATATAAATATGTATTTATACTTCTAAATGAGCAAACATGCACAAACGAACTTAAACCAACATAACCGAACGAACATAAACAGACAATTATAAATTAACGAACAAATACTTATTTTTATGGTTTTAGAAATATAAAACACATTTTGTTTTTCATATAATCACGTATCGTATCAACCAAAAACATGTTTATAATGTAAAATTATTGAGAAAGATGCTTGAACTCGTTTTATAATAAGTATTTTATAGATATATACATGTTTATATGCAAAAAAAAACACATATTTATATTTTTAAAAACATAATAATACATATATATACTTCTGAAAATGTATTCCTACTTCTAAAAATATAAAAATGCGTTTTTATACTGGTATATATATATATATATATATATATATATATATATATATATATATATATATATATATATATATATATATATATATATATATATATATATATATATATATATATATATATATAATCACGTATCGTATCAACCAAAAACATGTTTATAATGTAAAATTATTGAGAAAGATGCTTGAACTCGTTTTATAATACGTATTTTATTGATATATACATGTTTATATGCAAAAAAACACATATTTATATTTTTAAAAACATAATAATACATATATATACTTCTGAAAATATATTCTTACTTCTAAAAATATAAAAATGCGTTTATATACTGGTATATATATATATATATATATATATATATATATATATATATATATATATATATATATATATATATATATATATATATATATATATATACATATATATATATATATATATATATATATATATATATATATATATATATATATATATATATATATATATATATATATATATATATATATATATATATATATATATATATATATATATTGTAACACCCGACTTTTTAAACAAAAACACCCCTGAAAAAAATTTTCATTTATAACATGGTTTCAATACATAAAACCATAACAAGGGGTATATTTTAATAAAAACGGGTACAAGTGTATCAAGGAGAGTATAAATACCGTAGTCTCCTTTAAAGCCGGGCTGCTACTAACAGCATCTTAGAGTCCTACTTCATAAGTCACGGACTCTATCTTGTCCCCTACCAGTATCATGCTAACCTGCAGGGACAGTAACAAACGGTATGAGCTACAAAGCTCAGTGAGTAATCAATTCTACAATAACACGTATTAAATACAATCATGTATTTATTTGGATATCTAATCCAAACTCCTAGCCTTACTGGCTGACCGAATATCTCTTTAGGATTTCACATCCTAAGTTATAGTCTTACAGACTACAACATGATAACCTGCAATTATCAAACCACGTCAGTTATTTGCACGTATAATCATATACGACTATTTCTGTCCCATCTCTTATTCACATCGGACTGCATCATATATCATGGCTAAAAGCCGCACTCTGTGTCATAGCTATATAAGCTGCACCAAAACATTATCAATATACAATTCATAGCCCGAAGGCCGCATCGGAGACATAGCCCGAAGGCCGCACCGGATTCATAGCCAACAAGGCCGCATCGTGTACCTGTAACAATATCATAGCCATATAGGCTGCACCGGTTAGATATGGCTCACGGGTTAGCCCGCTGTTGCCGTGGCTCACGGGTTAGCCCGCTGTTGCCTAGACTCACGGGTTAGCCCGCTGTTGTCTATATAAGTTTGGCTCATCAAAGTAAACCATGGCTCACGGGTTAGCCCGCTGTTGCCTAGACTCACGGGTTAGCCCGCTGTTGTCTATATATTGGTTTGACTTATCAGAATGAATTATGGCTCACAGGAAAATCCCGCTGTTGCCTAGACTCACGGCTGGTTCCGGTCTTGTCTATATAAGTTTTATTGACTCACGGCTGGTTCCGGTATTGTCATTTTATTTTATTGACTCACGGCTGGTTCCGGTATTGTCATTTCATAGTGTAAATATATATGTATTGACTCACAGCTCCGTTCTTGTCATCGCAATGACTCACGGCTTATCTGGTATTGTCTTTTACATATATTTTACACTTGTCATTTTCGTCCCCCAAAACCGTTTCAACCTGTAACAATACAATCATCATATATCACATATGATATCAGTGAGATTACTCACCTGGATGCTAGCTGCGTTTCAATTCCGGTTGTTTCTTGCATATGCGTGCACCACAACCATTTTGTCCCACACCTATAATTCATTCATTTTCACAATGATTATAGGTTAATATTCATTTTAATTGATTCTAATGCATACGAGTCTAATATAGAACCAATTCCAAGCAATAACCATTTTTATAAAATTTCCAATATACGTCCCGAAATACGCGTATTCTGCTACAGTATTTTCGGGAAGTCGTATACGTATTCCGACAATTTTGTATGAAGTTTCATACCATATTAGACCTATGTTTAAAATTTCAGGTCAAACGGACAAGCCTAGCATCAAAATCAAACTTGGAAAATTCACTAAAATTTAACAGGGGGCTGATTTTTGCTGCTGGCAGAGATCGCGACCCGATCTCTTAGAGATAGGGACTCGATCTAGATCGCGACCCGATCCTTAATAGATCGCGACCCGATCTTTGCTGGACAGACCAGAATCACGATTTTTCAGCTTCAAATCCCCATTTTCACCCATTTTAAGCCCTTAATACACGACTTAATGATCAGGGATTGTTCTAGGACTAAAACATTTGTCTAATAACAAGTTTTTATCCATTAAAAACACCTTAATCACACAAATTCGTGATTTAGGGTTCTTGGCAAAATTCTCAATTTCATCAACAATAGCAATGTACTTTGCTATTTTTAACATATGTTCTTACTACTTGAACATGCTTAAGCCCAGAAATCATATAAACATCATGGATTATGGCTGAAATCATAAATTCCCGTCCACTCCATTAAGACTCACCAAGAACACACAAAAGCTTGGATAGAAATCAAGTTACTAACCTTAAATTGTTTAGGAATCACCCATTCCAAACCTTGATTCCAATTCCTTGCCTCAAGCTTCATGATCTTCCAGAAATTTCTCTCCAAAAATCCACTCCCGTAGCTGCACAATGAGCTGGTCAAAGAGAGAGTCAACTCTCTTGTATTTATACTCCAAAAATTTACATTTTTGGTCCTAAAGTTCATTTTCTTGAACTTTGACCACCAAAATCAAGTTTTATTACAATAAAACTTCCATTTCTTACATTTTGGCCACAACCAACAATATTTTTACATAATTGGTCGTTGACTTGGTCAAATGACCAAAATACCCTTTTTCGGTAAAACGACCAAAAATCAGTTTTTATAACATTTTAAGTCCAAAACTCAAAATATTATTTCAAACCAAATACTTTTCTGTCCAAAAGACCATTTTACCCTTCCAAGGTAAAATGACCAATTTACCCTTTTATTATAATTATATAATAAAATGTCTTGGCGTTACAAATTCTCCCCTCCTTCAAAAGATTTCGTCCCCGAAATCATAATATCACGCGAGGGTATTTCTTTCTCGTCACAATTCCGGTTTCTCATATCATATGGAAACCTTCATGGTTTTGCCTAAGCACTTAACCATACTAGTCTTCGTATCTCGTGGTTATATCACCACTCGTATATCATTCATCCGGTTGTCCCGGGCACTTTAATCACTTATCTTCCTCATTTCACATGAGGGATTCGTTAGCATTTATCAATCTATGTTCTCAGAACCCTGAGACCCATAGAAAACATTACAATCATCTTGAATTTCATCAAGGCTATTCAATCAATACACTGCAATTCTTGCTTTTGGGATATACGGAAAGGTCCGATCAACAAGGACTTAACTTTCCTTTTTGTCCCACATCAATTTCTAGTCTTTCTGGAGGGTCACTTTGAGTTCCACTTTCTTCCCTTACTTGGGGTTTCAAAGGTTTTACTCGACAATCCGCATACTACTCTTGTCGATCTTGGTCTATTTCCAAGCTTTTTCGACCTTGCCAAATCTTTTTCTTCTGTTTGAGGTACAATCTCAGGTTTAGTCAACAGCTTCACCCCAACTTCGGTCTAGCAAATCGGTGTGCAACACGGTAGTCTATACAATACTTCCTACGAGTCAATAGAATACTAGTATAATACCTATACTAATCTACAACTTCTACCAAGGATAGACGGTCGTCTAGTTTCCGCTAGGGTCAGTTATGCAGATTTCAGGCATAACTCCTAAGGTTTGCATCATTATCCTACCTCGTCAATCCATCTGGGATTCGCATACAGTACTTACTAGTACTTTTGAACTAATAATTCTAAGAATTAATGCCAAATTCAAAGAATAATTCTGTTATCTCTGTTCGATACAATTTGCGCCGATAACTTACGTCGACAATTTTCTTTTTCTATGTAGTTTTTCACTACTTTTCCACTCTTAATTTCTTCTTAGCCAGTATAAATCTATACTGATTTCATCAATCAAACTGCAATCACCCATATGGTGTCATACCCATGCGGTACTTGCAAAGACTTTACTACAAAGTCTATGATATTTTTCGTCCCATTTCTTCTTTGGGACCGACAGTCCGCATACTTCTAATGATTTGACTGTAGTTACACACAAGTCAAACATTTTTCACATATCTTTCAATGTCTTTCTTCAGCCCCGGCCACCAACACATAGGTTTTATCGACCTATACAGTTTGGTATTGCCTCGGGTATGCTGCATATCTGATACAATATACATCTTTTCAAGATGATTTTCATGTTTCGTTTGACTTTGGAATTCACATTCACAACCGCCACGGGTGTTAAATCACTGTGATATTCCAACTAACTTCCGCTACTTTTCAATCATTTATTCACTTTTCATGTTTTCAGACTTGCACACATCTTTCTGTGCTACCCGAATCAACTCAGGTAATCAATTTGCCACGTTCATACACGTGGATGTAACCTACAAAGGTTACTCTTTCTAATTCAAGGCATCTGTAATCACATACGCCTTTCTGAGATGGTACAAGATTTCATACCCGAAATCTCTAAGTAACCCATCTATCTTTGCTATCTCGTCTTCAGCTTCTTTTGATCAATTAAGTATTTCAACTTTTATGATCTTATCGCAATAAGCTTTACACCATACAAGTAGTGTTTCCAAAGCTTAAATGCCACGTTCATAATTGCTACCGCAATGTCATGCATCCACAGTCAACGTTGGATACATTTCAATGATCCAATCTATCTTCTCTACTTAGCATCATTGCTAATGTTAGAGGTTCACACAAGGTTTATTCCAAACCTTTACAACATATCTGTGGTCTTTCTACCACTCAGACTTTACACTTTTCTTGGTCAACTTTAGTCAGCTAACCAGCAATCAAGGAGCAGTTTTCTATAACTCTCCTGTAGTAACCCGCCAAATCCAAGGAACTACAAATTTCAGTCAGATTCCTCAGGCGGTTTCTGTTTTATCACATCATCAATTCTACTGGATTTATTTAATCATCTTTGGCACTATTATCATGCCCAAAGAATTGAAACTTCTTTTTGCCAAATTTTTTTTTTATACTTGGAGGATTTTACAAATCATTTAACTTAGTGAATTAACTCCAACATCTGGTACAAACGCACCTCATATTCGATCTAGTTTCGAGAATATCAGATTCTCAGGAATCAATGCACATATGCATCAAATTATCTTTCTTCTTTTCAAACAAGATAGGGCTCTATACAATGACACATTCAGCCACAAGAGACCCCAATTCAAGAATTTCTTCTAGTTGTTTTCCAACTCTGCCATCTCTACAGATGCAAATCAGTACAGAGCCCGTCTACCAAAACGGCTCCAAAAATCAGTTTTATCAATAAACTCTTCTCGCCAATAAGGCAGAAATTCTGGAAGTTCTTTTCAAAAGAAACATCCGAGAATTTATTCAAAGTAGTGAATTACTATCACTGTTTTATTTAGCTTGGCCCATACCACGTATGCCAACGACAATATCATTCCTTTACTAACTATTTTCCGAGTTTAAGCAAAGAAGATAACCGGTATTCTCAACAACGATCATTTACCATGGATTTCCCATCCGTTTCATTTCTGCTTTAAGAACCATAATGTTCTTGTTTCTACAATTCATGTTAGCATCATTCGTTGCTAACCAATTTATAAGCACAATTGCCTCAAATTCACTGGTAGTCATTAGCTTTAGATTCATAGGGAAAATGGTCCCGTAAATCCTAGGCAAACTACCTTCCAGGTGTTCAATATCTAGAACATACTTGCTATCTGCTATAGCTACTTCCAGAATTTCATCCAAAATCGTTGATGAAATATTCCAACAAGACGCCAGTGTCACCGATCCAAAGTATAGCTTCATGGATCAAATATAACATACACGAGTTATATTCAAAACAATGATATCTGCGACTATATCAGTCTCCTCACAAGCTTCTTCCACAATCTACTGGGATGCTCATGGTACCATGGGTCCTTTTCGACCATTTATTCCTTCTTTCTTTCCTGGGTTCATCACCCGTCACTCCACATTTAGCATGTGAGTATTTCAATAAGAAGTGATTTATAGTTCCACGCTGGAACCACTTCCGTCCCATACAACAAGCTCGAGCAATCTGCTCCTATCATCTGCAATTTCAGCATGTCAACAGTAGAGTCTCAACTCTACAATCTTCCTTAGTGCCTTTCCTGCACTGATCACTATACATAGTGGTTCTGTTTTGGTCCTTTCCCTATAAGGTTCGACCCAGTCTGTGGTAACTTCTCCCGAAGCGTCCACTAATCGTTTTCTGCTTTTTCTTGTAGTCTCAACTACTTGTCTTTCACCTTGATATCAACTAAGGTGAGCAACCGATTTCTTCATCTGACCACATCAGCTAACATTGCTCGTCATGTGGATTTTCTGCTATTCATCTCATTGCCCCTCGTTCAATGGAGCTTTGAGAAAGGGCTGATCCGCCTCTCAAAGCTGCACGCCCTAATTTCCTCAAAATACGATTCGTTGCTCATACTTCTTATACGTTAGAAGTCAGCAATAGTTAGGTTATATATGTATAATAACAACTATATACACCTAACGGTTCATCGTGTTTACTGTTTCAGGGTTTAAGTCCAGGAATCTACTCTATAGACACCTAGTTCACTTAAACCACGGCTCTGATACCAACTTGTAACACCCGACTTTTTAAACAAAAACACCCCTGAAAAAAATTTTCATTTATAACATGGTTTCAATACATAAAACCATAACAAGGGGTATATTTTAATAAAAACGGGTACAAGTGTATCAAGGAGAGTATAAATACCGTAGTCTCCTTTAAAGCCGGGCTGCTACTAACAGCATCTTAGAGTCCTACTTCACAAGTCACGGACTCTATCTTGTCCCCTACCAGTATCATGCTAACCTGCAGGGACAGTAACAAACGGTATGAGCTACAAAGCTCAGTGAGTAATCAATTCTACAATAACACGTATTAAATACAATCATGTATTTATTTGGATATCTAATCCAAACTCCTAGCCTTACTGGCTGACCGAATATCTCTTTAGGATTTCACATCCTAAGTTATAGTCTTACAGACTACAACATGATAACCTGCAATTATCAAACCACGTCAGTTATTTGCACGTATAATCATATACGACTATTTCTGTCCCATCTCTTATTCACATCGGACTGCATCATATATCATGGCTAAAAGCCGCACTCTGTGTCATAGCTATATAAGCTGCACCAAAACATTATCAATATACAATTCATAGCCCGAAGGCCGCATCGGAGACATAGCCCGAAGGCCGCACCGGATTCATAGCCAACAAGGCCGCATCGTGTACCTGTAACAATATCATAGCCATATAGGCTGCACCGGTTAGATATGGCTCACGGGTTAGCCCGCTGTTGCCGTGGCTCACGGGTTAGCCCGCTGTTGCCTAGACTCACGGGTTAGCCCGCTGTTGTCTATATAAGTTTGGCTCATCAAAGTAAACCATGGCTCACGGGTTAGCCCGCTGTTGCCTAGACTCACGGGTTAGCCCGCTGTTGTCTATATATTGGTTTGACTTATCAGAATGAATTATGGCTCACAGGAAAATCCCGCTGTTGCCTAGACTCACGGCTGGTTCCGGTCTTGTCTATATAAGTTTTATTGACTCACGGCTGGTTCCGGTATTGTCATTTTATTTTATTGACTCACGGCTGGTTCCGGTATTGTCATTTCATAGTGTAAATATATATGTATTGACTCACAGCTCCGTTCTTGTCATCGCAATGACTCACGGCTTATCTGGTATTGTCTTTTACATATATTTTACACTTGTCATTTTCGTCCCCCAAAACCGTTTCAACCTGTAACAATACAATCATCATATATCACATATGATATCAGTGAGATTACTCACCTGGATGCTAGCTGCGTTTCAATTCCGGTTGTTTCTTGCATATGCGTGCACCACAACCATTTTGTCCCACACCTATAATTCATTCATTTTCACAATGATTATAGGTTAATATTCATTTTAATTGATTCTAATGCATACGAGTCTAATATAGAACCAATTCCAAGCAATAACCATTTTTATAAAATTTCCAATATACGTCCCGAAATACGCGTATTCTGCTACAGTATTTTCGGGAAGTCGTATACGTATTCCGACAATTTTGTATGAAGTTTCATACCATATTAGACCTATGTTTAAAATTTCAGGTCAAACGGACAAGCCTAGCATCAAAATCAAACTTGGAAAATTCACTAAAATTTAACAGGGGGCTGATTTTTGCTGCTGGCAGAGATCGCGACCCGATCTCTTAGAGATAGGGACTCGATCTAGATCGCGACCCGATCCTTAATAGATCGCGACCCGATCTTTGCTGGACAGACCAGAATCACGATTTTTCAGCTTCAAATCCCCATTTTCACCCATTTTAAGCCCTTAATACACGACTTAATGATCAGGGATTGTTCTAGGACTAAAACATTTGTCTAATAACAAGTTTTTATCCATTAAAAACACCTTAATCACACAAATTCGTGATTTAGGGTTCTTGGCAAAATTCTCAATTTCATCAACAATAGCAATGTACTTTGCTATTTTTAACATATGTTCTTACTACTTGAACATGCTTAAGCCCAGAAATCATATAAACATCATGGATTATGGCTGAAATCATAAATTCTCGTCCACTCCATTAAGACTCACCAAGAACACACAAAAGCTTGGATAGAAATCAAGTTACTAACCTTAAATTGTTTAGGAATCACCCATTCCAAACCTTGATTCCAATTCCTTGCCTCAAGCTTCATGATCTTCCAGAAATTTCTCTCCAAAAATCCACTCCCGTAGCTGCACAATGAGCTGGTCAAAGAGAGAGTCAACTCTCTTGTATTTATACTCCAAAAATTTACATTTTTGGTCCTAAAGTTCATTTTCTTGAACTTTGACCACCAAAATCAAGTTTTATTACAATAAAACTTCCATTTCTTACATTTTGGCCACAACCAACAATATTTTTACATAATTGGTCGTTGACTTGGTCAAATGACCAAAATACCCTTTTTCGGTAAAACGACCAAAAATCAGTTTTTATAACATTTTAAGTCCAAAACTCAAAATATTATTTCAAACCAAATACTTTTCTGTCCAAAAGACCATTTTACCCTTCCAAGGTAAAATGACCAATTTACCCTTTTATTATAATTATATAATAAAATGTCTTGGCGTTACATATATATACATATATATATATATATATATATATATATATATATATATATATATATATATATATATATATATATATATATATATATATATATACACTACTAAAAACGTAAAAAGAAGTACTTATACTTTTAAAAAATGTAGGGAAAATTCTAAAAAAAAGCACTAAGTTTTCAAAAAAAATTCGATTTTGACACCGTGTTATTTTGTTTTCAATTAAGTCACTAGGTTTTCAATTTTTTCCAATAAAGTCACTATGTTTTCAATTTTGTTTCAATTTTGACACCTAGGTGCCACGTCAGTTGAAAACCGGGTTGACCGGTCACGTGGTCAATATTGAAACAAAATTGAAACCATCGTGACTTAATTGAAAAAAATTGAAAACTTAGTGACTTAATTGAAAAAAAATAATACAGTGTCAAAATCGAATTTTTTTGAAAATTTACTGTCGTTTTTGAAATTTACCCTTAATTTTTTTGTTTATTTCATGCTTAAACATGACTTAGGATGGATATGTATGGTTGTAGGGTCGATCACACTTTCGGCTTTGCCAAACTAACACACAATGAAGTCTGTATTCCCGAACTACACAAAGGTACATTTCAATGTCGTTAATGGTAAAACTTACTGGATTCATCTTTTTGTTTGTGATTGTACCCTTGCCTTCTTTACATGTACCTTACGTTAAAGTTCCCTCTCACATCGCCGATAAATACAAATCCCCCAGTTTCAGATTCCATATCTAGGGTTTCCAACTATCGGCGTTGTATTTGTTGACATCGTATGAATTATTTAGATCCGCAGATGATGGAACTTATGCGATGAAAAAAGTTTTGATTCACTCGCAGGGGTAAACATTCATCTCGTCCGTGGTTTCATCTGGATCAACAATGCTAAAATAGTCTACGGCCAGCCATTGTTATAGAAAGATATCGACTTTGGTGAAGAGAGAGAAAAAAAGATAGAGCGAGGGAGGGGATACTGAGTGGGTTATTTATTGCATTATATTTATTTATTTATTGTTTACTAAAATATATAAATACGTGAAAAGAAAAAGAAATAAAATTAAAATGGTAAAATGGACATTTCAAGTTGAACAGAGACCAAATCCACAAAGAAACCTTTGGAAAATGACCATCCATACAAATTTCGAAAGATTTAGAGCAAAACCACAAAAAACAGCAAACCACAAGAACCATTTTTACTGCTTTGTCTTGATTTATTTTTTTTATTTTGTCTTTTTTTTTAATTAGGTAGAGCCGGCCCACCACCTAAATTGTTAGCCCAAAATCCTAATAGATCAATTCAAAAAAAATTGCTAAAATATAGACATGTATAGTGAGATGATAACCATTTAAAAGCTGCTCAAATTGTATAAATATTTGCAAACCCATTAATCGGTTTATAAAAACGCTAAAATCATTATTTTAGTAAAGTAATCATAATCTTATTCAATACGATACTTATTTAATAAAGTTAAGGAAATATAACGTGTCACAGTTAGCTAAGAAACTAGCTTATTTTCTGAGTTATTTTAGGTTGTCATGTTTATAAAGTCAGAAAGTAGCACATAAGCTAGCTTATAATCTAATTTTTTTAAAAACTATTTAGAGTAGAATTTCAAACTATTTAGAATATCATTTCAACGAACTTGTGAAATTTTTTTAGATTTTTTTTCCAAATATATCATTATCATTAATTAGTTATAGAAACTTATTCTTCTGCATATTATTTTATATCATTTCAATTACCAGTTAGTTTTTATCAATTAATTTATTAGTTATAATCTAGTTTTTCAGCTATCCATTAGACATATAACCCATGTTATTTAAGTTTCCCATCACACACTAAAACATAATGCGCCCCATGGACAATGTATAAGGCTTCCAATCATGCAACCACGTCCGGCCATTATCGTATGAATTATGATTACATACAACCATACACTTATTTATCCTCATCCTACCCCTACCCCCACCCCACCCAACCTCCATTTCCATCTTCATCTCTCTTTCTTAGCATACAATCATACATCAACCCCTATACATCATATCTCCGTCAATTCCCACCATCACCATGTCTGATATCCAATCGGCACCATCTTCTTTCAAAATTCAGTTGGTCTCAAGATCTGTATCCGAGAGGCTTCTGGTAAAATTTGCAGACGTATCGGAATTTGGGTTTGATTACTCCCAAAGCGGCCTCTGGTCTCCTCCACTTCATCGCACTGTGTTCCTCAGTTCGCCGGGGAAGATTTTGACACCAGATGAAATGGTGCAGAAGTTAGAATCTATGGCACGACAACGGAGAAGATACACATATTGTCTCAACGTATGATACAAATGCAGGTTTTTTGATATATTCATGCTTAAAGATGGTAGAGATTCATTGATACAACGAATGTGTTTGTATTTTGCAGGCACTTTTGTGCTCTCCTAAAAGATGATGTCTGGGTTGCACTTGCATTATTATAATCAAATTGTTGTTTTGTGGATTATTATTTTATGTTTTTATTTTAATTATTCGTCTATTTTAAAGGCAAAAAAGAAGATGTTGATACGATTATAAATTCGTCTATTTTCATCATATTTCACATGTTAGCATGTGGTACTTGTGTCAACTCATCCCACGTGAAATAAGATATTTTTTTTCTCAATTTTACAAGGAACGTTTTTTTGACATAGCTTAAACAAACAGTATTTTTTTTAAATTAAGTTTATGTTTACTAATAATTATTAGTTGATTTGAATTTTATTTTTGGTCACGATATGGCATTTGATGTTTATTGAATTGTATCTTGGATATTTAATCAATAGTCATACAATATTATTAAATCAAGTCACAAATAAATTAGCTTATTTTTTATGGTGGTACGAAATCAATGTAATGTCTTTTTAAGAATATTAAAACTCAAGGATATACCATTTTAAAAGTTAGCAATCATTTAAGATGTGTATCAGTTTTTATTTTTGCTTTCTTTAGAAACTGAATGCCAATAAACGTTAAGTGATTTTGCTATTGAGGGCAATCAAGCAGAGACGCAGCCATGTTTCGGGAATAAAAATCTTTTCGAATGCTTTTTTCCCAATAAAACCCTGTATTTTTACATATTACACGCATAATAATTTGTTATTTTTGTTGAATAAGAGATATGTCAGTAAAATAAAAAATGTCAGGTTTTCCTGAATTTCAATTGAGCCTTACAGATTTGAGATCAGAGCTTGGACCACATTACGGCCCTATATTTTATCTATACACATATTTGATCAAAATAAAAAGGGGGAAATCAAGATAACTCATATAGATATTTTCTTAATCTACTAGATGACAAAATATAACTACAGCTTGAGACAAAATAATTTTTTTGTGATCATGCGATCTTTAGGTTGGACCACTTAAAGCAATATTTAAGTTCTATATAATTGTTAAAATAGTAGTAGTAATATGAATATGCAAGAAGAATATTAAGGAGATGAATGAACATTATCCTAAAGAATTATTAACAACCATCACTACTAGAAATAATTAGTAGGAGCGCAAGGGAAATCACCCACGCCTTTCTCACGGATGCTTAAGGACGTGTACAATTTGCAGTTGTTGTAGTACGCACTATCATGGGTATGTTGTCGGAAAACACTCACGCATCACCCATGGAATAGGTGAGTGCGTGAGTTTAAATCCAAAAAAGTAGGAGTCGGGGTTCGAACCCGGATCTCCTCTGTGGGGGGTTCAACTACCACTTCTCCTATTCACTTCATCCATTATAGATTTCCCTTTTCTTTCTATTATATATATAGCTTGGTTCTAAGATGATATACTTATAGATATTTATATATTAAAAAGTATAACAAGGCATTAGGAAAAAACAAGATTTACATAGATTTCATAAAACCAGGTGGGTTTTGGACCCAACTAATCCAATTGATTTTAAGTCTAGTATTCTAATATTTTTAATTATATGATTAATATATATTTTTTATCATTATTTATTATTTTATCTTCATATTAACTTATTTCTGAATAATTATTAATTATTCATGAGTAAGATATTTGATAAATGATATGGTAATGAAACCATTTTTAAATTAGTGTTAGTAATACAGTGATGGATTGATAATTGCAAAAGTAGATATGTAAATATGAAACAAATTGGTGTGGATAGTATAATTAGATATTTTTTATTTTTAAGAGTTAAACGTTTGCAGTCTGTGGATCACATCCGCTAAAGAAGAGATGGACCAAACATATGTTTGCAATTAAAACACTGTTTGCGAAATTAATGTGAAATTTAAATGAACAATTTTTTTTAAATGTGAAATTTTTATACTTAAATAAACTGATTTTTTAACTATGAAATTATTATATTAACCATCATGGCATAAGAATGTTTATTTAGGTTTTGATATCAGGAGCTTCGATATAATAACCTAGTTCCGGTTGTAGGTCATGAGACGAGAAGGCCATGCTCTAAGTTTAAGGATTGGGGATTTCTTCTTGCCGCGATGCGTAAGGGAAGTCATCATGACGCAATGGGCAGTTAAGTGAAGTACGCGTGATGCTGCCGGTAGGGGTGTTATTCGGGCGGGTAATTCAGTTTTCGGGTTATTTGGGGTTTTGGGTAGTGGGTAAACCGGCCGAAACTGAACCATATAAGGTTCGGGTTATTCGGATTTCGGGTTATTCGGGTATGGGTTATTTAGGTACAGGGTAATTGGGTAACGGGTTAAATGGTTACGGGTAATTCGGGTATGGATTATTTGGGTAACAGAAGTATGTTTTTCCATTTTTAGCCATTTATCCATTCAAATTCAGTTTCATTCCAAAAAAAATTCTATTCAAACACAAAAAAATTCTATTCAAACACAAATTCATTCCATTCGTACAAACATTACATAAGCAAATTCAAACATTACAAATGGAAATAGAGTTCAAACGTTTAAAAACGGAAATAAAGTTCAAACGTTACAAACGGAAATAAAGTTCAAAATATAATCCGTTTTGACTTCTAGGCTTTGCTCGTTATATTTTTCTTATCTCATAATGACCTTAACATCATTATTTGGCCATGTTAAAGGTTAAAACGCTCTTACTTTTGATCTACAGTCCCTCCCGGGACACGGTTGTCACAACTTCCTTGTGTGTTCTTCTCGGGAGGAACTAGAAACTGAAATTTCAGTTAAGGTTCAAATGTTTCAAGTGAATCAAACATTTCATCTAGTCAAATTGTATTAGAAAACAAGATATAAACATTGATTTTGGTTAAATTTCAAGAAAATGAATTTTTGGCTCAAGAACCCTAGTTCACGGGTCCTTGTGATCAAAGATGGTTTTAAGGGTTTTATGAAGTTCAATATACTATAAAAGATGGAAGAAACCAGTTGTAAGAGATAGTTGAAGAAAATTTCAGTTTTTGGACCAAAAATGTCAAAAACGGGATTTTATGAGAACAATTGAATTAATGAGTTGAAACTGATTTCATACAGGTGTAATGGTTTTGTTAAGTTAAAAATGTCATAAAAGAAGTAAGAAATCAGTTCCAAGCTTTAAAAACTCACTAAAATGATTTTTGGTGAAAAATGGTGTTTTTGGAAGAATTTTCAAGATTTTAAAGAAGGTTTGATGATTTTGAAGTTTAAAAATAAGTGTAAGTGGGTATTTAGGGCCTAGATATGACCCTAAACCAATTAAGTTAAGTATTAAGAGCTTAATGGGGCGAATAGTGAAAACTGCAGTTTGAAAAATCGCCAAATAAGGCAACCTGCTTTGCCTTCGAGTCGCGACCACATCTTAGTCGAGTCGCGAGGCGGCACCAGCAGCCTTCGAGTCGCGACCACACCCTTGGTCGAGTCGCGAAGCGGCGCCTGCAGAACCATGCAGTGAGTCTCCTGCCAAGTGATTTTCAATTTTGAGTTTTGGTCCAAAACTTGTCCGTTTGAGCTCAAATTTTAAACATAGGTCTATTATGGCCTAAAACTTCATGGAAAATTGTCGGAATCGAAATACGACCCTCCGAGGGTACTGTAGTAAAATACGTATAAAATACGACTTAATTAAAGTTGGTCATTTTAAAGTTATATACTTATTATGACCCAAGATAGTATTATAAGGACTCTAATGAGTTATAGAATCAGTTAGCATGAATGTTAATGTATAACATGTTAATTACAGGTTCATGTCAAGTGATTATTTAATAACAAAAGAGTATAAATACAAGGAACGTGTAGTCAATCTTCTAGCAATACATGAGGTGAGTACATGCAGTATTTTTACCCATTCTAGGGTACATGGCAAGTAAGTATTTTCAAGATTTCTTATAAACTTTCTATATGTGGAATTATATGCAAGAGTATTATTTCTAACTTGTTTGTGAAAGTATAATGTTATATTTGAAGTTATGTTTTGGTCTATGAGCCAATTATGCGAAAGTATGTTTTGGTCTATGAACCAATTATGTGAAAGTATATATTTGAATACAAGTTATACATGTTTGAAAGTATGGATAGGCATATAGCCATAAAATGTTTAAGAAGTATGTTTTGGTTACAAATTGTATATGTTTTCAAGTATGAAATGGCGTATAGCCACAAGATGTTTGGAAAGTATGATTTGGCATTAAGTCTAAAATGTTATAAAGACATGTTTAAACATATGGTTTATGTGAAACGAAAGTGATGTAGTTTGGCACCTAGCCACAAGTTATATGTATATGAGAAATGTTCAAGCAAGCAGCAAGTATTTTGTATGACTGGTAATTGTAGCAAGCAGCGTTAGTAAGGGAACTATGTTCCAACCTATTCGGGTTAGGTAAGGGGTCTACTGGGGAAAAATCCCCATCGCGAAGTAGATTGCCTCAGCACTTCTATGGTGAGGATTGATCCGTTCTTTCTAGCCATAGAGACTTGGGGTATCACTTATAGTGATTAAAGCCCTAAGTATAAAAATCCAGCAAGCTTATAAAACCAGTCAAAGAAAGTAAGAAAGATGTTATTTTTGTAAAGTATGTCATAAAATGATTTTTGAGAAGTAAAGAGTTATAGTAAGTTGCTATTATAAAGTTTTGAAAGAAGATATTTTTGCAAAGCATGATATGTAATGATTTTGAAAAGCAATGAGCTATGGTATGATAATATTATAAAACTTTGAAAGATGTTTTACGTTATAAGTTTTATAAAAGTTGGAAAATAAGTTAAAGGTTTGAGTCTAAAACTCATGTAACTCACGAGACATTATTGTCTTACGTATTTTATGTTTTGCCATGTATTCCAGGTTAAAAGCTAAGGTAAAAGCTAAGGTATATTTGGCAGAAGTTTAGCTGGAGTGGAGCCCGAGTTAGCTCCCGTTTTGGACTCAAGGTTTAATCCTTTCTTGCTTACTATGGTTAGTTTTGATATGGATTTGTACACCCATTGTTTTTAAACATGTAAATTGTCGGTTTTTGATAAACCGTATTTTTGTATTCATGAAATTTTATGAAAAACCATAGTATTTACAAACAGTAGAAATGGGGTGTCACAAGTTGGTATCAGAGCCATAGTTTAAGCGAATTAGGATTGGCTTGTTCCACTCCTAGGCTTAAACTCATGCTATAAAAAAATGTTAGTATATGAAAGTATGTTATATGATGTCTTAAATGATTAAGACATTATGCATTATGTAAAATATGTAGATATGTAACACTAAGAAGTGTTAAGCTAACGTTTAGAGTGAGCAAAAATTTGACCGTTAGGAAAATTATAAGATATTTTCCGTAACTGTCTATATTTATTAAAGGTTATGTTATAAATTAGAAATATTTTCAGCATTGATCACCATGTATTTATAATGGTGCTATATGTTAAAGGAACCAGTGTTCCATGAAACCTTGTGGTAACAACAGAATCAATATGTATAGGTGGTTATGGTAATATGGGCCCGTATTATCATAATCACAGGATATGTGTTGAGACTGGTGGAATCATAAAGGAATTATGGTAATTTGGTGAGTAAGGGTTTGTGAAGAGAGTAGTAAGGATAACATAGGAGTTATATACCTATGTAACAAGAACAAGAAAGATTATAAGTAATAAAAGTTAATGCAGTGGATATATACCACTTAGTATGGTAAAGTAAAATAAATTATGTGATAATTAATATTTTTAGACAGATTGAAAGACATTAAAGTATATGTCTGTCAAGGCTAGAGGAAGTATGAATAAGAGCGATTTAAAGAAGAATTGTGGGTATTGATTACCCATATGAGAGCTGTAAGACTCTTATAGGAAAGATGAAAATTATATGTAGAATGTATTAATAGTATATAAATTTCTATAATAATAAAAGAGTAGTAAAGAAGAGTTTAATGCAAGCAGGTGGTGTGCTTTGGGCATGATCATTGAATTTAAAAATTATCACTAAAAGATATGTGAATATTAAATACATAAGGGAAGCAGAATATCGTTGCAAGACGATAAGATTAAAACTATGAGAAAAGCTAAAGATAGAAGATGACAATGGTAGCAGAGAGTGGAAGACTAACTGTCGGGGGTTGAACAAAAAAAAAGATAAATGAAAGTGTCCAAAGATGGACAATTGAATAAGTTATAAGTACAGTGCTATAATGAGTAATAAAAACAAAGTAAGATTACCCAAATGGGGAAAAGAATGATGAATGGTAAATTGTTAAAGATTATGATATTTTAAATAAAATGTATTAATGTAATGTGATAAAATGAATGTAAATCGAGAAATAAAGGTTGAATGCCTAAATAAATCTTAGGCAAGAAATTAAAGGTGAAACAAATGATGATAAGATGGTGGTTGCCAGGAATTAAGTTCCGCAACCAAATGGAAGAAAACCAAAAGCATGTGAGCAAAATGACTAAGGGTCATAAATGATATGAAGTAAAGAAAAATAATAAATATCTAAACAAGTAGTAGACGAAGAATTAAAGATAATGTAAGAACTATGATAAACAGACAGGAAGTTACTGCTTCAGAATGGGAATAAAGGCTAAAAGTCTCCAAAAATTATGAGAAATTGTTAGTACATGGCTGGTAACCATGAAATACAAGGAAGTGTATATATGTTTATACGTGTTTATAAATATAAAAGCATGAGTAAGTGTTGAGATATATATATATAATGGATAAAAGTATAAAGATGGCCATGAAATAGTATTCTAATTAGAATACCATAAGGTATAAAGCAAAAGAGTAAAATAATGTATTGGGCATATTGATCGAAATACAAAAGAACGAAAGATGACGAGAAAATAAATGGTAGTTGTGTATCACCTAGAGATACATAAGAAGGAAGTTTTATAAGAAATATGAAATATATACTGTTGTAAAGAAATATATAGTGTAAAGAAGTGGAGTATAAATGAAAGAATAATGTAATGTGTTAGGCATGTAGCCTTATAACACATAACAGAAATGGTAAAAGATGTAAAGCTAAGAAAAATATTTTGTTGGCATTAGCTACAACAAGAAAGAGTAACGAATGATAATGGTGATTGAGGGTTATGTTAAGAATTCGTCATGGGACGAAAATGTTTAAAATACCTAGTTGAGTTCTTAAACCAAAAGAGAATCATGTATATATATATATATGTGGATATTATGCAACATGAATGAAGTCCCATAAGTGAATTGAAGAAAAACAAATTTTGAATTAATCATGGTAAACAATTTAAATACCGTGAGGAAAGAATAAGCTAAAGATCAGGTGCTAAACTAAGCACTAATGTGAAAGATAAGAATTGCCAAAGAAGAAGTTATGTTCGAGTAAAATGTCCATTAAGGGACAAAATTTATACAAGGAAAAGATTTTGTGTATCTATGAAATTACATAAATATGAAACATATATAATTATGTTTAATGGTATTGGAATCTTTATAAATAAAGAATGCTGAATGTAAAATCTCACATGGTTTAGTAAAGTTATGAGAAGAAGTATAAAGTAGATTGTTATTTATGATAAAAAGTATTGAAGTATGAAACAATTTTGTAAAATAAGTTTACTAAGAAATTGTATATCAATGAAATGAGGTAGAAAGGAAAGTAACTAGAATGAAGAGTATGAAACATGAATGAATGACTAAAAAGTTGAGAAAACAGATAAAATGACCGAAAAGGGTATTTTGGTCATTTACTAAAAGTAATGTATTTTTTTATTATAAGTATTATGAATATTATAAGGAAAAGAGAGTAAAATGACCAAAATGATATTTGGTTAACTAGGAAGATATAAAGTTTTAAAGAGATTGTGAATCCTCTATAAAGGATTGAAAACAGAAAAACTGTACAAGTTTAAAAGGTCAAATATTGTATATGGTACATAGCAGGAAAGCTAAACATGTCTAATTGTTAAAATAAAAAGCAGTATTTTCAGAACGAGAGATGCAGATTCTCGTGAACAATATGATGATTCGACAGATTCTGTCCCAAACAGAAAAGTAAGTGTGTGAAATGAAACGAAAGGAAAAGAATGCATTTCTTAAAAAAAATGGTAACCAACTGAGAGTTGCCAGTAGAAATAAAGAAAGAATAAAAGCAAACTATTATGTATAACGCATGAACAAAGATATGAGAAAAGAGAAAGATAAGAATGAATAAGGTATGTTTAAGTGAAATGTCCATTAAAGAACGAAATATTATTCTAAAGAGGAAGACATTATGTATTTATAAATTTGTATAAATACAAAGCTTTACCAAATTGTATTTGGGAAGAAGTTTTATAAGTAAAGAATATGATTAATATAAATTTTATGAAGTCTTGGTAAACATTCGAGAAGAAATACAAAGTAAGATGTTATTCTTGATAAGAATATGAAAGTAGAAATCTCTAAAAGTGAATAAGAACCCAAAAGTAACTCAAAGAGGAGGATATCAAAAAGATAAAAGAATAAAGAATCTGAGTATGAAATGATAAAAGAAAGTATTTACTATGAACCAGACTTGAATTGAAAACCTTTGAAGAAAAGACAAAAAAAAAGTGATCCCTTAAATTTATAGTTATGTGATGATTCCGAGGACGGAATCCCAATAAGGGGGAGGTAGTTGTAACGACCCAAAAATATCGAATTTATATTCGAGAAAATACGTAAGGAAAAGACCAAACATATTTTGAAAGCTTTAAAATAATTTGTTTAGAAATGTGGTAAAATACCAAAAGTTTGGAAAAAGATGATAAGAAAGACAAAATGGTCATTTGACATCCAAATGACTTTTAAGTAAGGAAATATGATTTGTTTGGAGCTAATATATGTATTGAAATAAAATTTGACACCAAATAATGGTGATAAGTATTTGAAAGTTAATTCTAGTAAAAAGGGTAATTTGGTCAATTTGCCATAAAAGGGTAATTTGGACACTAGACCATGTGAAGGACCAAATATGTAAAAATAATGTTTACTTGTGGCAAAAATATAAGAAAAGAAGGTTTTATGTGATAAAAATTGATTATAGTGGTCAAAGTCCAAGGAATGAAGGTTCAGGGACTAAAATTGAAAATATGGAAAATATAAAAATGAGAAAATATCTCATTAATAATCATAGAATTCAGAAGATAGTTCTAGAGAGGCTACGGGAGAGAACCTTGAAGACCCGATTTCTAGGATTCACGAAAATTGGAAGCAAGGAGTGAAAAATCAACCCTTGGAATTGGTGATTCCAAGCTTCTAAGGTTAGTAATCAAATTTCTAGCCTCACTTCTGTAACGACCCGGCCCTCCAAAGCCTGAATTTTACAATATAATATCACCAGGGATCGTCCCATGATCCAAGCCGAGCGTTACCTAAACCTGCAAAACCACATATAATAAAAGGGTAAGCTATAAAGCTTAGTGAGTAATCAAATCACAGTATGGCCTAAATAGCCACACTCGTTTCACAGACTTATTTTACTACACTTGATCGTCATACGATCTTTTCCTTTCTCGTACGTCATACTGTGAAACTACTGTATTACCCGACGGAACTCACTTCTCTCGTACACTCTTACTACACTTTCTTCTACTACCTGGTAACTTATATCGTTACCGTACTGTCTAACGTTACTCACTTACTATATCTTTCTGTACTTTTACTGTCTGGTAAGTTATACATTACCATTGGTGGTTGTCGAGGCCAACAAAAATAAACCCTATTTCTAATACACAAAATTGCGCATAGCGGTAAAGGGATCGTATCCACGGAGATTGGTTCAATTTGTAAAACTATGCGATCAATTAAAAAAAAGGTAATATATAAAACAAAATAAAGTAAAAGGAGGGGGTTTTGTTTGTTTCGGTTGAAAGTAAAAACGATATAAGTGACAAATTTTGACGAAATGATTTCAAGAAAAATAAGCAACTTAAACAGTAGAATTCAATAACGGGTGAAAGATCAATATTGGGATTATAATCTAAGCACAATTAGTTCATTTATCATCATGGTTTATGGTGCAATGTCTATGTTCAACCACATTGGCTATAACAACTCAAAAGCTTGAGTCATCTAGACCTTCTTAATTCATAAAGACATTAGAAAAGCTCTTAATATCCGTCTTAATCAAAATCATGACTCAAATAAGCATTTGATTCAAATAAGTTGATTAGCATTAAGTTCAAAGAATCACCAATTCTAAACAAAAGTTACAAAAGCTTGCACTTTAATTTTTAGAGAATAAAATCTTATGATTATTTATGAGATAATAAGCATCCATAAAAACCATTTGTTACCAAGTTACTTCTAAAATCAATTACGTAATTAAGGAAGTAATTAACAATAATCATTCAAGCATTTAAACCATGGAAGTAAACACAAGAACAATCATATAGAGTTTCAAACAAAGATTTCATTCATAGGAGAACTTCAACTCATAAAACCATTCAAAATGTTCTAATTGCTCAAAGATTAACACCCAATATTGAAATTAAGAGTTTTAGCCAAGCATAGCTAAAACAATAAACAAGAAAAGAATTAAAAATGTACCAAACATAGAAGTTAAATCAAGAAATGTTGGAGCAAGTTCTTCTTCTCTTCCAAAGCTTCCCAGTCTCCCGCCGTCTCTGTTGTTGTTCGAACTGGCAAAATGAGAGTTCAAAACCCTAAGATAAAACCCATTTCTTAATTACCAAAATGTCCTTCATTCCCTTTTTGCTCGGCCGCATGACGTGTTTGTTCATAAGAATGATCGGGCCGCACAAAAACAAAAGAAACCAAACAGACTCTCTGATTGAATAAATGCGAAAGTGTGCGGGCAGAGTAACATTTGCTCACAAAAGTGTGCGGCCAGCACACTTTGATTTTTGCTCCAAATTGTTATTGCTCGATCGCACGTTTAGCTTGGCTTTTCTCATTTCCCTTATTGCTCGATCAAATGGTCCTTGTGTTCTAGCACTCACTCGATCGCACAACATGGCATAAATTCGGTCGCACAAAAGGTTTTGCTCATTTCTTTTTTTTCTTTGGAAAACGCTCGACCGCATGCACTTAATCACGACCGCATGCACTTAATCACAGGCTTCTTCGGTAGCCCAATATCCAGCCCAAGTAAAGCCCACGAATCACACAATAAGCCCAAAATGTTATGAGGTCCAATTACGTTACGTTTAGCCCGCTTTACTCGCTCGTTATCCGATTCGTTCCGCTCCGCATCCGTAATTCCTGCAAATTAAACATAAAACCACGAAAGTATCCGAAATAACTAAAAAAATAGAAATAACAAAATAATACATGCAAACTAAATAAAAACAAAGGTAACGATGCTAAAATAAACTATAAAAGAAGTAATAAAATGACCCTATCAAATCACCCCAAGCTTATCCTTTCCTTGTCCTCAAGGAAAACAAGAATCAAAATAATCGGGAATGATAAAACAAACAAAGGAAAAAGAATAGACACCTTAGGTAACAATCAAGACAACATCCATCATAACTAAATTCATGCCAACATTGCTTCCCATGCATATAACAATTATACCATCCAATGAAGCTAAAAATCATCAAAAGAAACAAGCATTCACTAAGCACATAGCACATACACGTTAGGTCAAAATATAAAGCAACACATGCACCTTCACTAGATATAACTCGCATGTCACAAGCAAAGGACGTGCTCACAATTGTTTGCTCCCCTCGTGTTTATTCACTCACGTCACAAAATGTGTGACCTCGCAATCGTCATCTTCAATCGCGCCGTCTTTTAATCACTCGTTTTATAGGAGGGGCACTCGGATGTCGGACGAGGTAATTATACTAAGTTGAATTTGCCTAAGTCCTCCAACCAACCACATTTGCATACCACACACTAAACACATGATCTTCCAAAAACATAGGGACAAAAACAAAGATTACAACACATATCCTGAATACAAAATAGAACATAAATATCTAAAATGACCAAAACAACTAAATCTCAAACTTCAATTTGACTAAAAGTAGATAAAGAGATGAAAACGTAGTCAATAAACGAAGTTGTAAAATATTCGATCAAAACGAGATTTAGTTGTTATTTTGAAACCAAAACGAGACGGGATTTCAAAATAAGTAATCACTTTATTATATTTTTGTGGAAAATTTTCTAAAAACTTTTACTAAACTTGAGCAATTACTTGGTTCGGTCTTTTCTTTTCTTTTCTTTTTGTTTTTTTTTGTTTTTTTTATTATTTTATTATTTTTTTTTTTGACCAATCTTTTAGAACCAAGTGAAATAATTTTCTGGAATTTCACCATAAAAATAACTTCATTAGTTTTTCTAAAAATGACTAGACAAAATAATATTTTCGAAATAATTTACAATTTTGCAAAATATAAACAAAAAAAAATCACACGACTAAATTTTAGAAACCTAAATAACAAACACACAAATGACCAAAAACAATATGAACAATAGAACACTAATAAGCACAACTACCAAACGAAACCAAAATGGTAGAAAAACAAAGTTTTTGTCCATGTCGTTGGAAGATCGCGATTTGCGATAAATCTTATGTTTAATAAACACTATGCAAATCTATTGGTCATGAGGGGGGACTAATGCAACTTCCATAGTACTTTCTCTAGCCAATTTCACACAATGATGAACTCACGGGTAATAATGCGCCCTTTGCTTGCTATGCTTTTTATATTTTGATTCAACTACATGCATCGTTTTATACCCTCACCAAACGTGCTTATACTAAATACATTAACAAATAAATGTTCCTATTAACGTGCTAGAGTTTCACAAGCTAGCAAAATCGTATATACACGGGGCACAAGAATGCAAGAAATTGGTCATGAGAACGTATTATGATTACAATTAAAGGTGTCATAGAGATGAGAAATAAGAGATAACAAAAATGCATGTGACATAAATTAAAGATGCAATTAAAACAATGCAAAGTTTACAAAGAATTAAAAAAAATGAAAGAAAAATAAAATATATTTTTTTAAAATTTTTGAATTTTTTTATGCCTAAATATGCAATAACAAAGAAAATAAAATAAAATAAAATTACCCCACCCCAAGCTTAAAAATAAGTATTGTCCTCAATGCTTGGGACAAAAGGGTAAAAGAAAGTTAAATCGGAAACTTTTCAAAAATCCACGACATTCCAAACAATTATAACAAATAAAACGGTAAAAGGAACGAGAGTACCGTATTTTGTCGAACGCATCGTTTGATCTCAAAATTGGAAGTCGGCAAATGTCGTGTACCGCAATCATTGTCGCTTGCTTTGAAAGCTTGAAGGGTAACCACCCCAAGCTTGAAACTTTACTATACGATTTTTTTTTCTTTTTCGGCGACTATATTGTTGGATCCGACGCATTTGAATTTCGGGATCGGAGGCTAAAAAGAGCGAGTTTAGCTTTAAAGTTGTGAAAGGCTTTTGGCAACGTAAACGTCGGAATTTTTTTTTCAAAATATTTTTAAAAAAACTAGATCCAAATTTAAAATTGTTTTTGAAAATGGGAATGAAAATTATAATTTTAAATAAGGATCTCAAATATTTATTTAAATTCAAAAGCAACTTGAAATTATCAAAATGTTGCAAAATTTTATTTGTGATCGAGAAAAAATTCGATAGACGAATTTTCTTCCAAAAAAAAGTGCACTTCTTTAACGTCTTTGGCAAGACGTGGTACCAACTCAAGTTTTGACATCTCCGGGGGCATTCATGCCCATGCTATCCAAGAAACGTGCGTTGGAGTCGGGAGGATCTACAAAGACCTCACCATGTTTCGTCAATTTCCTTCCATCCAATCCAATTGCCGTTCCTTCATTTTTCGGCTTCAAAGATGAGTAATTCCTTTTCCTCTTCAAATTCCTTTCGTCAAATCTTTTTCGCACCCTCGTTCTTGACAATTTATCCACACTCAAATCAATTCGGTGTCGATCCAAGGGCTCAATCTTATCAACGAAGTACAAGGGTGACACATCACTTGGATACTTCATGGCTTCATTAATGTTGAACTCAATCTTTTCACCATCAAACTCCATAGTAAAGGAACCACCATGGACATCTATAATGGTTCTAGCCGTACTCAAGAATGGTCTTCCCAATAATATCAAACCGGATTTGGAAGAGGATTTCTCATCCAAATCAATGACATAAAAATCGGCGGGAAAAACCAATTGGTTTACTTGCACGAGGACATCCTCCAACACACCTCTAGGAAAAATCTTCGATTTATCCGCCAATTGAATAATCACGCCCGTTTCAGTTAGAGGACCAACATTGAGTGAAGAATAAACCGAATATGGCATGACATTGATAGAAGCGCCCAAATCAAGCATGGCACTACTTATCATGAGGTCCCCAATTTTGCATGGGATGGTAAACATACCCGGATCCTTGCATTTGGGTGGTAATTTTCTTTGAAGGACGGCGGACACATTTTCGCTCATAGAGATCTTCTCATTCCCTTTCAACTTCCTCTTGTTAGTGCAAAGATCTTTCAAAATTTTAGCATATCTTGGAATTTGTTGGATTGCGTCTAACAAAGGAATATTTATCTCCACCTTCCGCAACATGTTCATGATCTCATTTTCCTCTTCTTTCTTCTTAGAAGTGGCAAATCGGGAAGGAAAAGGTGGTGGTATGACTAGAGGCATTGGTGTTTGTGTTTTTGACGTCTCTACTTTTTCATCAACAATGGGCTCTTTGCTAGGGACAACTCCAATCTTTTTTTCTTCTTCTTGAGTAGTTTTGTTGGTTTCATTTCCTCCAACTTGTCTTCCATTCCTTAAAGAAATTGCATTTACGGTTTCTCTAGGATTCTTTTCGGTTTGGGAGGGGAGTCTACCATGAGCTTCCAACTTGCTCACGGATGATGTTAGATCACCAATTTGAGCTTCTAGGTTTGCGATGCTATTTTTAGTTTCTTGTTGGAACATATAAGTACTCGTGGCCAATGATTTCACAATGTCTTCGAGCGACATTTCGGAACTACTTGGTTGTCGTTGGGGTTGTTGTTGTTGATATTGCGGTTGGTATTGTGGCCTTTGTTGGTAGTGTTGTTGTTGTTGAGGCGCATAACTCATGTTGGAATTCGGCTTCCAACTTGAATTATAAGATACATGATAATCTGAGTGCCTTTGGTGTTGACCTTGGTGTCCTCCCATCATCGCATTCACTTGTGAATCATCTTCATGTAAAGTAGGACACATATCCGTATGATGTCCCACATTGGCACAAACACCACACATCAACACTTGTTGACTATTTCCTTTCACGAATTGTTGGACAATGGTAGTCAACTCGACAAGCTTCGCTTCAAGGTTCGATGTGTTTACTTCCTTCGTTTGTGGTTGTGGGTCTCTACGCATGTCTTGTCGGGGTCCAAAATGTTGTGAATTTGCGGCCATGGTTGATATGAGTTCTCTACTTTGTTGCGGTGTTTTGCTAAAGATGTCACCGCCACTAGAAGCATCAACCAATCTTCTTTCAATGGGGAGCAAGCCTTCATAGAAGTGTTGGATGAGAAGTTGTTCGGGAATTTGATGTTGGGGACAATTTGCACAAAGACTATTGAATCGTTCCCAATAGTCGTGAAGTGTTTCATTTTGGCCTTGGCGAATTCCACAAATGTCGTTTCTAAGTGCGGACGCTCTTGTAGCGGGATAAAACTTGTCTAAGAATGCTCTTGCCATTTGGGGCCATGTGTTTACCGATCCCGGTGGAAGGCAAAACAACCAATCTTTTGCTCGATCCGCCAACGAAAAGGGGAATGCCCTTAACTTGATTTGATCATCGGTAGCACCTTGCGGTTTCATGCTCGAGCAAATTATATGGAACATCTTCAAATGCTTGTGAGGATTTTCATTTTCCAACCCGTGATAGGTAGGAAGATGATGGACTAAACCGGATTTCAATTCCATTCCGGGTTCAAGATTTGGATATTGGATGCCAATGGGAGTTTGAGTGACATCCGTTTCCATCATTTGCCTCAAGGTTCTTTCGGGATTGCGGTTTTCTTCCATTTGAAGTGGGTTTATAGGATTGGGTTGTTCAATGTTGATGGGATGTGTATCGGTTGTGTTTGGGATAATTTCGGGAATTTCGGGAGGTGTTTCGGGAATTTCTTGTCGGGTATCGGGGCTTGACTCGGTCTCAATATCCGTTCCACTCGAAGAATCGGATTGGTTTCCCAACGCCACGGTGGCACCGGAACTTTGACCTCTTCGAAGCCTCGTTTCCTTCCTCAAGCGTCTTGCTTCTTTTTCAATTTCGGGATTGAACTCTAATATACCTGTTCGAAGGGATCTGGGCATAGAAAAACAAACTGATTAAAAGTACCAATCCCCGGCAACGGCGCCAAAATTTGGTGGTTGTCGAGGCCAACAAAAATAAACCCTATTTCTAATACACAAAATTGCGCATAGCGGTAAAGGGATCGTATCCACGGAGATTGGTTCAATTTGTAAAACTATGCGATCAATTAAAAAAAAGGTAATATATAAAACAAAATAAAGTAAAAGGAGGGGGTTTTGTTTGTTTCGGTTGAAAGTAAAAACGATATAAGTGACAAATTTTGACGAAATGATTTCAAGAAAAATAAGCAACTTAAACAGTAGAATTCAATAACGGGTGAAAGATCAATATTGGGATTATAATCTAAGCACAATTAGTTCATTTATCATCATGGTTTATGGTGCAATGTCTATGTTCAACCACATTGGCTATAACAACTCAAAAGCTTGAGTCATCTAGACCTTCTTAATTCATAAAGACATTAGAAAAGCTCTTAATATCCGTCTTAATCAAAATCATGACTCAAATAAGCATTTGATTCAAATAAGTTGATTAGCATTAAGTTCAAAGAATCACCAATTCTAAACAAAAGTTACAAAAGCTTGCACTTTAATTTTTAGAGAATAAAATCTTATGATTATTTATGAGATAATAAGCATCCATAAAAACCATTTGTTACCAAGTTACTTCTAAAATCAATTACGTAATTAAGGAAGTAATTAACAATAATCATTCAAGCATTTAAACCATGGAAGTAAACACAAGAACAATCATATAGAGTTTCAAACAAAGATTTCATTCATAGGAGAACTTCAACTCATAAAACCATTCAAAATGTTCTAATTGCTCAAAGATTAACACCCAATATTGAAATTAAGAGTTTTAGCCAAGCATAGCTAAAACAATAAACAAGAAAAGAATTAAAAATGTACCAAACATAGAAGTTAAATCAAGAAATGTTGGAGCAAGTTCTTCTTCTCTTCCAAAGCTTCCCAGTCTCCCGCCGTCTCTGTTGTTGTTCGAACTGGCAAAATGAGAGTTCAAAACCCTAAGATAAAACCCATTTCTTAATTACCAAAATGTCCTTCATTCCCTTTTTGCTCGGCCGCATGACGTGTTTGTTCATAAGAATGATCGGGCCGCACAAAAACAAAAGAAACCAAACAGACTCTCTGATTGAATAAATGCGAAAGTGTGCGGGCAGAGTAACATTTGCTCACAAAAGTGTGCGGCCAGCACACTTTGATTTTTGCTCCAAATTGTTATTGCTCGATCGCACGTTTAGCTTGGCTTTTCTCATTTCCCTTATTGCTCGATCAAATGGTCCTTGTGTTCTAGCACTCACTCGATCGCACAACATGGCATAAATTCGGTCGCACAAAAGGTTTTGCTCATTTCTTTTTTTTCTTTGGAAAACGCTCGACCGCATGCACTTAATCACGACCGCATGCACTTAATCACAGGCTTCTTCGGTAGCCCAATATCCAGCCCAAGTAAAGCCCACGAATCACACAATAAGCCCAAAATGTTATGAGGTCCAATTACGTTACGTTTAGCCCGCTTTACTCGCTCGTTATCCGATTCGTTCCGCTCCGCATCCGTAATTCCTGCAAATTAAACATAAAACCACGAAAGTATCCGAAATAACTAAAAAAATAGAAATAACAAAATAATACATGCAAACTAAATAAAAACAAAGGTAACGATGCTAAAATAAACTATAAAAGAAGTAATAAAATGACCCTATCAACCATACTGTCTATCTTCTGGTAACTTATGTGTTACCATACTGTCTGTCTTTCTTTACTTCCTGGTAACTTATAGCATTACCGTTACTTACGGTATCGTATACCGTTCTGTATTTTATTATGCCGCCTATTTTTATTATACGACTACTCATTCGTTGTTACTATGTTATAAGTGTTTACCGGTTCCGCACCGGGTTATATGTTGATACTATTCTTCTTAACCAAATTCATTATTTGGTACTGTCTATACGATTTTCTATGCTTGTTTTATGGGATATCCATATCCCCTTTATTTTATTAAACCAATACTGGTGCAACATATGGAGCTGGCACACAGTATCTGCACATTATCTTTTTCTATGTCGTATGTCATTCTTTCGCACGGACACTACACTACTGATTAATTACACTGTTTAGTATCATCCTGTGATACACTACTTCTCATGGGCCAGACTCGTCAACCGAGCCCGTAGCATACCTACTTTCCTCACAACTACTAACACATAAATTATAATTGTATTTCATTCAATAATCTCTTTCTACTATAGTTTAACACGTATAAACTACTAGGGAGATACGGTAGCGATTACTCACTTGAGTTTGGTGCTTTCCCGGAGTCCTGGCACGTTTCTCGTTCCGGACTTCTAATAGCTCCCGAGCACCTCAACGCTAGCTACCGCTGGCTGCTTACTTCTTGCTATCATCTCTCAACGTATACTCCTTACCAGAACACTCTCTTATATCGTATATGTGTTTCGTGTGTGTTCTGCCTCAAAAATGAGGCTTGTGCCTCGTATTTATAGCCTCTGGAACTCCGTCGCGTCGCGACAGGCCTTACCGTCGCGTCGCGATGACTCACCTCGAATGATTGCCTGATTACGCAATTTACGGCGCAATTTACGGACGTGCTGACAGCCGTCGCGTCGCGACCACTCCTCCCGTCGCGTCGCGAGGCGCCGACAATAAAATGTCTCGTTTTTTCCGCTTTTTACTCCGTTTTGACTTCTAGGCTTTGCTCGTTATATTTTTCTTATCTCATAATGACCTTAACATCATTATTTGGCCAGGTTAAAGGTTAAAATGCTCTTACTTTTGATCTACAGTCCCTCCCGGGACACGGTTGTCACAATCCTTCCCCCTTACAGGATTTCGTCCCCGAAATCTCAGTAATCTCTCAAACTAACTCTTATGTACCTGTGTACACATTCTTCTACATACTTAAGTATTTTTACCATACTACATTTATCATTACTTGTTTTCTCTTTCGTTACTCATACTTGCTTGACTTTATACTTTCGGGTACAAGGGTTCCCGTACATCTTACTCATTTTATAACATAATTTTATGTTTGTTATATTTTCTACCAGATTACCCTGATTCCTTCGTGATTCCATCAGCATCAATACATATCATGTGATTATGATAATACGGGCCCTTATTATCATAATCACTTATACGCACTGATTCTAATGTTACACTAGGTTTCCTGGCTCGCTGGTTCTTTTAACTCATATACCGCGTGGTATAACATACTTATATTCTTTCTCTTTCTATACCAAAACTCACTTTTCCCGTACATATTCGCTTTCTCATATACTTACTATTGTGACTTTTACAACCACATAACTACTTTCATACTTTCCAACTGAAATTATATTTTGTTACAGTTGGGTCTTTCGTTATTTAAAAATTGTCTTTTTATTCCTTCTAGTCATAAAGTGACTCTATTATACTTTAAAATAATTTTTACATACTCTAGTCATGAAAATGACTCTTTTAGAAAAATCTTTTTTTCAAATATTGGTCATAAAACGACTCTTTTGTTATCTTGTTAAGAGTTTTTATCATAACTTTTGGTCACTACAGGACCTTTAATCTTCTTTGGTTATAAAATAACCCTCATTTTGAAAATAATTCTTTCTTTAACTCTTTTTTTTTCTCTTAGCGTAAGACCAACTGATACTCATGAAACTCGTTCTACTAGCTTCCCTCGCGGGACAGAACAAATCCGTCTGCTAGGTTATGCTCATTCTGTCTCCCCTTTGTGACTTGGAACAGATTCAAGCACAAGGGTATACTAAGCTAGACAACTACTTTGCGAAGGGAGGTACCATCCCAGTAGTGTCTTCTAGGCTTCCTTAAATGGCGAAAGCCTGTCCGGACATCTTTCTCTTCTCTTCTCGACTGTCATTCGTTTCAAATTGGTCTTAGCTAAACTAAAACATCTTTCGCTCTTATATAGAGCGAATCTCATAGCTTTCAAAACTCTTTTCAAATCTCATATCTTTTAAAACTCTTTTCTGAAACATAGTTCAGACTCGTAAAACATTTTAGCTCGTATGTTGAGCTATTATTTTAGCTTTTTACAAACTTCTTTCAAATCTTTAGCTTTTACGTAGAGCTACTTTATTATCACTTTCATCTTTATATCTTACATTCTTGTTGACTTTTTAAATCATATTTTCAAAAATATCTTATGGCTAAAAGCCAACTCTTTTCTTTATAGCTTTCTTTTACTTTCTCAAAAATGTTTACTCAAACGGTTTCTTGTCTCAAAACTGCTTACTTTCTTATTTACTCGTTACCATGTTCTTCTCTTTTTTTTTCAGCTTTCTTATATTACTCTTATTAGTATACTGCTTATCATCTTTGGTACCTTATGTATCATTCTCAAGTTTTAGTATTTTCTTGTAGCTCTTATTTCTCATTTACTTTCTTGTTTATATTTTTAACAAGTTATCTTATCACTGTTCTTACTATCCTCTTCTCCTTGAATTTCTAAGGAATTCTTTAACACTCATATTGAGTTACTATGTATATTTTGCTTTATCTTTTTCTATATTCTCATCACAATATTTTTGTGATGTTTACCCATCTCTCTCCTTATCACAATATGTTTGTGATATTTACCTATCATTAGGTAATTTACATATACCTACTGATTTGAGTCTAGGAATCTTTTCTACTGACACCTAGTTCAGTCAAACCTGGCTCTGATACCATTTGTAACGACCCGGCCCTCCAAAGCCTGATTTTTACAAGATAATATCACCAGGGATCGTCCCATGAACCAAGCCGAGCGTTACCTAAACCTGCAAAACCACATATAATAAAAGGGTAAGCTATAAAGCTTAGTGAGTAATCAAATCACAGTATAGCCTAAATAGCCACACTCGTTTCACAGACTTATTTTACTACACTTGATCGTCATACGATCTTTTCCTTTCTCGTACGTCATACTGTGAAACTACCGTATTACCCGACGGAACTCACTTCTCTCGTACACTCTTACTACACTTTCTTCTACTACCTGGTAACTTATATCGTTACCGTACTGTCTAACGTTACTCACTTACTATATCTTTCTGTACTTTTACTGTCTGGTAAGTTATACATTACCATACTGTCTATCTTCTGGTAACTTATGTGTTACCATACTGTCTGTCTTTCTTTACTTCCTGGTAACTTATAGCATTACCGTTACTTACGGTATCGTATACCGTTCTGTATTTTATTATGCCGCCTATTTTTATTATACGGCTACTCATTCGTTGTTACTATGTTATAAGTGTTTACCGGTTCCGCACCGGGTTATATGTTGATACTATTCTTCTTAACCAAATTCATTATTTGGTACTGTCTATACGATTTTCTATGCTTGTTTTATGGGATATCCATATCCCCTTTATTTTATTAAACCAATACTGGTGCAACATATGGAGCTGGCACACAGTATTTGCACATTATCTTTTTCTATGTCGTATGTCATTCTTTCGCATGGACACTACACCACTGATTAATTACACTGTTTAGTATCATCCTGTGATACACTACTTCTCATGGGCCAGACTCGTCAACCGAGCCCGTAGCATACCTACTTTCCTCACAACTACTAACACATAAATTATAATTGTATTTCATTCAATAATCTCTTTCTACTATAGTTTAACACGTATAAACTACTAGGGAGATACGGTAGCGATTACTCACTTGAGTTTGGTGCTTTCCCGGAGTCCTGGCACGTTTCTCGTTCCGGACTTCTAATAGCTCCCGAGCACCTCAACGCTAGCTACCGCTGGCTGCTTACTTCTTGCTATCATCTCTCAACGTATACTCCTTACCAGAACACTCTCTTATATCGTATATGTGTTTCGTGTGTGTTCTGCCTCAAAAATGAGGCTTGTGCCTCGTATTTATAGCCTCTGGAACTCCGTCGCGTCGCGACAGGCCTTACCGTCGCGTCGCGATGACTCACCTCGAATGATTGCCTGATTGCGCAATTTACGGCGCAATTTACGGACGTGCTGATAGCCGTCGCGTCGCGACCACTCCTCCCGTCGCGTCGCAAGGCGCCGAAAATAAAATGTCTCGTTTTTTCCGCTTTTTACTCCGTTTTGACTTCTAGGCTTTGCTCGTTATATTTTTCTTATCTCATAATGACCTTAACATCATTATTTGGCCATGTTAAAGGTTAAAACGCTCTTACTTTTGATCTACAGTCCCTCCCGGGACACGGTTGTCACAACTTCCTTGTGTGTTCTTCTCGGGAGGAACTAGAAACTGAAATTTCAGTTAAGGTTCAAATGTTTCAAGTGAATCAAACATTTCATCTAGTCAAATTGTATTAGAAAACAAGATATAAACATTGATTTTGGTTAAATTTCAAGAAAATGAATTTTTGGCTCAAGAACCCTAGTTCACGGGTCCTTGTGATCAAAGATGGTTTTAAGGGTTTTATGAAGTTCAATATACTATAAAAGATAGAAGAAACCAGTTGTAAGAGATAGTTGAAGAAAATTTAAGTTTTTGGACCAAAAATGTCAAAAACGGGATTTTATGAGAACAATTGAATTAATGAGTTGAAACTGATTTCATAGAGGTGTAATGGTTTTGTTAAGTTAAAAATGTCATAAAAGAAGTAAGAAATCAGTTCCAAGCTTTAAAAACTCACTAAAATGATTTTTGGTGAAAAATGGTGTTTTTGGAAGAATTTTCAAGATTTTAAAGAAGGTTTGATGATTTTGAAGTTTAAAAATAAGTGTAAGTGGGTATTTAGGGCCTAGATATGACCCTAAACCAATTAAGTTAAGTATTAAGAGCTTAATGGGGCGAATAGTGAAAACTGCAGTTTGAAAAATCGACAAATAAGGCAACCTGCTTTGCCTTCGAGTCGCGACCACATCTTGGTCGAGTCGCGAGGCGGCACCAGCAGCCTTCGAGTCGCGACCACACCCTTGGTCGAGTCGCGAAGCGGCGCCTGCAGAACCATGCAGTGAGTCTCCTGCCAAGTGATTTTCAATTTTGAGTTTTGGTCCAAAACTTGTCCGTTTGAGCTCAAATTTTAAACATAGGTCTATTATGGCCTAAAACTTCATGGAAAATTGTCGGAATCAAAATACGACCCTCCGAGGGTACTGTAGTAAAATACGTAGAAAATACGACTTAATTAAAGTTGGTCATTTTAAAGTTATATACTTATTATGACCCAAGATAGTATTATAAGGACTCTAATGAGTTATAGAATCAGTTAGCATGAATGTTAATGTATAACATGTTAATTATAGGTTCATGCCAAGTGATTATTTAATCACAAAAGAGTATAAATACAAGGAACATGTAGTCAATCTTCTAGCAATACATGAGGTGAGTACATGCAGTATTTTTACCCATTCTGGGGTACATGGCAAGTAAGTATTTTCAAGATTTCTTATAAAATTTCTATATGTGGAATTATATGCAAGAGTATTATTTCTAACTTGTTTGTGAAAGTATAATGTTATATTTGAAGTTATGTTTTGGTCTATGAGCCAATTATGCGAAAGTATGTTTTGGTCTATGAACCAATTATGTGAAAGTATATATTTGAATACAAGTTATACATGTTTGAAAGTATGGATAGGCATATAGCCATAAAATGTTTAAGAAGTATGTTTTGGTTACAAATTGTATATGTTTTCAAGTATGAAATGGCGTATAGCCACAAGATGTTTGGAAAGTATGATTTGGCATTAAGCCTAAAATGTTATAAAGACATGTTTAAACATATGGTTTATGTGAAACGAAAGTGATGTAGTTTGGCACCTAGCCACAAGTTATATGTATATGAGAAATGTTCAAGAAAGCAGCAAGTATTTTGTATGACTGGTAATTGTAGCAAGCAGCGTTAGTAAGGGAACTATGTTCCAACCTACCCGAGTTAGGTAAGGGGTCTACTGGGAAAAAATCCCCATCGCGAAGTAGATTGCCTCAGCACTTCTATGGTGAGGATTGATCCGTTCTTTCTAACCATAGAGACTTGGGGTATCACTTATAGTGATTAAAGCCCTAAGTATAAAAATCCAGCAAGCTTATAAAACCAGTCAAAGAAAGTAAGAAAGATGTTATTTTTGTAAAGTATGTCATAAAATGATTTTTGAGAAGTAAAGAGTTATAGTAAGTTGCTATTATAAAGTTTTGAAAGAAGATATTTTTGCAAAGCATGATATGTAATGATTTTGAAAAGCAATGAGCTATGGTATGATAATATTATAAAACTTTGAAAGATGTTTTACGTTATAAGTTTTATAAAAGTTGGAAAAGAAGTTAAAGGTTTGAGTCTAAAACTCATGTAACTCACGAGACATTATTGTCTTACGTATTTTATGTTTTGCCATGTATTCCAGGTTAAAAGCTAAGGTATATTTGGCAGAAGTTTAGCTGGAGTGGAGCCCGAGTTAGCTCCCGTTTTGGACTCAAGGTTTAATCCTTTCTTGCTTACTATGGTTAGTTTTGATATGGATTTGTACACCCATTGTTTTTAAACATGTAAATTGTCGGTTTTTGATAAACCGTATTTTTGTATTCATGAAATTTTATGAAAAACCATAGTATTTACAAACAGTAGAAATGGGGTGTCACACCATCGGCTGAAGCATGGAGTCGGAGGCGTCAATCGATCGATCGACACTCAGATTCAGTATTCAGTGAGAGTATGAGTGTCAGACACTCGATTATTAGATTTAGGGATTTAGGAGAAATGTATCGGATTGTAATTTGAATCTCGTATCCCATTCCCCTGATTTCTATAAGGACCAAAGTTGAAAGTACCCCTTATTCGGGTAACCTGAAAGTGAACATCCTTACTCAATAACCGACCCGATTAGGCTTATACGGTTTGGGTATACCCGATTAAGCCACCCGATACCTAAATAACCCGAACCGTTTTACTTATTTCTTATTCGGTTCGGGGGTTATTCGGTTTCGGTTTTTTCTCACACCCCTAGCTGCCAGTCACGATGCGACCAGCTATACATCGCGACGTGACGCCATTGGGGCGCAAAAACCTAAATTTCGGGCATGGGGCCCTATTTAAAGGACATTAAACCCTAGATATACGTTTTATCAGGCTCTATTGTCACTGGAAGTGTCAAACTCATAAACCCTATCCCTTTTGGTGTTTCTAGCTCCATATTCCATTCTTGAAGGTTGCTTGAGGAAGAAGAATGAGTGTTGTAGTGCAAGAGAGTCTTCATCAAGTTAGATCCAGCCATATCTTCCTTCTGTGGACCTTTGTAGGTTAAAAAGCCCCTAACTTTATATGTTTTAAGCTTGATCCATTAGGTAGAATTGTGTGGTGATGTTTATTGTTCATTTTTAAAGTTGTACTTGGAGTTGGGGAAGTTTTAGACCACTTAATCACTAGTTTGTCACCTCTAGAGCCTTTGAGCATGAGTAGAGAGTATGCCAAGCTCTCTTGAAGTCTTATATGGTTGATTTGGGTGTTTCAAGCTTCTTTGACCTAGGTTTTAGGATTGGACATGCATGACCATAAACTTTGCATTTTCATGGCTCAATAGTCGTTTTGGAAGAGTTCTAGAAGATCCTAGCCTCTAGCTTAAGGGATTAAGAGCTTAAAGGAGAAAGTTGGAGAGTTCGGGGCTCACGGCGTGAGTAGGGAGGCTTGCGACGTGAACCCTGATGAAGGTCACGATGTTGGATTGCGCCGCTTCGAGGTGCAACGGTCCATGGTCGCGACGCGAGTCGCGGCTGTTGACTTTCACTTGACCGTTGACTTTTTGACCCGTTTGACGTTTATTCAAACCTGGAGGGATTCGAGATGCCAATCTAAGGGTTGACCTTGTTTTGGATTAGGTCGTTAAGTTTTGCCTATTGTTAATTAGGAGGTTGGTGTTTTCGTCTACCCAAGGACGCGCGTGGATGTGCTTATCAGCTTTGCGGTTCAGGTGAGTCTTCTCACTATACTACGGGTGATATTACATACATTGGTAGTTTGTAATCCGTTAAGAGTAGGAACGTGTGCTTGGTTAGACACGTTCGTCATTATCTGGTTGTGTGGTTTGATTCGAGACCCGTAGGTTTTAGTACTTTGTTCTTAGACTAATGTAGTCTTACTTGTTGATTGTTAGTTGTAGAATTTGTTGATGTGACAGTTAGCTTGACAGATCGGGATGTGACCTGAGAGTCCCTAGTTGTAGGTAGGACGCGGTCAGCCCGCAAGCCTGGCTGCTCGAGAAAAGCCCAAAGGTCGTTATGGATGGAAGATGTATGATGTGTGTTATGTGATGGATCGTGTGGTATTTTGGGGAACTCACTAAGCTTTGTGCTTACTCTTTAACCCTAAATTTTTTCATGTACTTATATAGAAAAGGAAAAAGGGGCGCAGCACAACAGTACTGCATCCGACATTTTGGTGATTAAGTCTTGCCCTGATATATATGTTTGTACTCATTTTGGTGTCATGGATTTTCAATGTCCTGCTTGCTAAACTTTAAATGAATGGTTTATAATTCCAACACATTTTTATGCTATTACTTGGATTTTAAAAATAAAATTTTGTTCTGGAAATTGGGGCGTTACATTTAGCTTTGACTTACTGTCAGGAAAAATTGTTGTATCTGTATGATATTAGCAGGACAAATTTAACTATGAAAAGTATTTCATTGTTTAAATAATAAAAATAAATACATTAGGCGCTAATTTTTTGGTCAATTTGAAAAAACAAAACATTCAAAGAAATGTGTAAAAAGAATAGAAAAAATATAAATCTTTTTAGGCTTGAAGATATCTATAGACTTGAGAAATAGTTATCACGTGTCTTTAAGAGGAGGACGCATAGACCTTTTTAAGTCTATGTCCTTTTGAAAAACAAACAGTCTGCGGACAAAACATTTGTCCGCCCGTAGATGATAACGCACATTTTATACATGTTTTATGCACGATATCAAAGTACTAACAGTTAAATTTTTGTTAAAATATGATATAAATGGTACTCAATGGTTGGAAATGTCATATTTCAGGACTTATGACACGTTTGGAGCAAAAGGGAGCTGAAAAATGGAGTTAAAATAAAAATGTTGAAAAAGTGTGGTCCTTACCGACGCTATCTCAAAACTTAGCAGCTCAATCGCTTAGCGGCGGTATCGATGGATTATGATATTTTGAAGATCACGGTGAATCGCGATGCTTTTGCTTTTAGTGACACGTTGGGGATAGCGTCGCGAGGCGATCTTAAGTTGGCAAAAACCCTATAAAAACCGCATTTAATCAATTCAAAAGGATCTTTTCGATTATTTTCAACCTAAGGGCTGAGGAAACCCTAGAGTCGAAGTTTGGAGAGTCCTGAAGGTGATTGGTAGGCCGGAAATCTCTAATCGCATGAAAATTCCATCTTGTTGATTTATTAGGTAGCGTTTGATATGCATTTCTCGAAGAAAAAATGCAATCGAGTATTACCACGAAATGTAAAAGATCATGTTTGGTTGCACGAATGAACGAAATCTAGAATTTCTTATGAAATGTGATTATTTCTCTTAGGCTAATTTTCATCACAGAACATATAATATGTATTTTGAAAGAAATAAAAATACGTTCATATGTAATTTATTTATAACATATCTATATTTAATAATATTTTCCTTTTTGTAAAATAACATTCATTTCTTTATTATCAAATCTACTTTATTTACTTATATATATATATATATATATATATATATATATATATATATATATATATATATATATATATATATATATATATATATAAATATATATATATATATATATATATATATATAACAAACAATATGTTTAAATAACTTATTCATTCATTCGAACCAAGCAAACATGATAATTGAATGTAATAACTTATTCATTTTTATGTTATGTATAACTATTATTAGTTTTAATCAATAAAATCACTACCACATTCATAGACTTTAATTATTATAAAAATAGTTTTGGTTAAAGTTTTATTAGTTTAATATTTTGATTTAGGTTTTATGTTTAACATTATATTTGAACTTTTTAACTATTTGAAAAAGTAGCCTTCAAACAGTTATTTCAAGTTTATTCAACATTTCGATTTATGTTTTGAATTTAGCATCAATTTTAGATCAAATATGTTAGATTAATAATTATAATGTGGTAGCATTAAAAAATATAATGTTTTACATCCAATTTAAACCAATAAATTAAATATGTTAAATTGGCAGTTGAAGAATTAAGTTTATAATATTTATTTTATTTTCATTTATCTCACATTAATTAACCAAATTGTAATCATTATTAGAAGAAATTTGAATTAATTAACCAAATCATTATTAGAAGAAATTTGAAAAGTTATTGAAGTTTCAAACTGATATGGTGCTAGTATTTATGCTTATTTTATAAGATATGTATAGATGTATAGATATATAGCAATTTTATTCCTCCATGATTCCATTCCGTATACCAATAACATTTTCTCACAATAACATTTTCATTTTAAACCAAAATGCCATTCATAACATAAAAGGGAGAGACTGATGGTTGTTCCATGTGAACCAAAGAAGGAATACCAACCTATTTGTTTACACAATAGATTGAAAAATTCAAATCTTAACAAACCTTCAAACATTTCGAAAGATAAAAAACAAAAAAGAGAAATAGCGCTAACAAGTTCATCATTCATCTACGAGTTGTGTACACATGCAATAGATTGTAAAATTCAAACCTTGATAAACTTACAAACATTCGAAAAGATTAAAAAAAAAAAAAAGTGCTAACAAGTCCATCAACGAGTCGCATTCAAACAATCATGGGGGAAGTAATAAAAGTGTGAGCTAAGACAGCTACCTTTTCCAGGTTTATCGGTTCCCAAAAATCTGGTGACAAATCTGGCGTATTGCGATGATTGGGCAGGTGCCCATGACTCTGGTTTAACAGCAGCACCATGATTGAACCAGCTATAAAACAACAGATATTCTTCCATATTTTTTTCACAACGCACCCAAGTCGTTTTGTGAATATCTAGTTTGTAAAGCTTGTGACGATCTTTTGGCCAGTAGTCCATCAGATAAAGGTTTTCATCTGAAGCAATAAAATCCAGAGCCAAAAAGAACGAGTCCAAAAGATGCATATCGAGTAACTTCCATTTAGGCACTGGGTCGAGTGTCATTTCAAACACATGTCTCCCTGACACGGTATCATCTATGCTTAGGATATATATCTTCCCCTTGAAAAGATATAAATCAAGGAGGGTGAAAGTGGAGGAAATAAAACTCCATGCTCCTTTACCATAAATAGAAAACCATATTTTATAATTGAATCTATTTAACATAACAAACACCCACTTGTTTATTGAAGGTGAAAAGACAAGGATAGCCCTCATGACTCCATGTTCTTGATCTTGAGGATGATAAACATCAACGGGGACATTCGGGAAATGAAGTTCATGCCTTGTGATAATATTCACAAGCCAGAAGTCGCGCGTTTTCTTGCCAAACAAAATTAAGTAACCACGAGTTACTCCAATACATGTCCTGTCAGTAGAATGGGGAAGAACGGTTTTGAACCGTTTTCCTTCAAAGTCTTGCAGGAGGCAGGTATTCTTATAAGCAAGCATGGCAATGGGTGATCTGGACGCGAAAAACGTCTTCCTGTTAGATAGCGCGAGTGATCTCCATGACTTGCAAACTCCACTAAATGAAACAAATTCAACAACTCCCAGTCGCATCATAACTGAATAAAGCACATCATGGTTAAGATCACACCAGGGTACCCCACCCCTACCCCTCATCCTCTTCCTATAATGCTGCTTTCTAGCCATACTCCTGCAACACAAGAATACATATTCTACATCTTGGTTAATGCAAATTTCATATAACATATAACGATATTAAAATTTAAAAGTTTAATCTTTTATATTCTGGTTTAAAAAAAGAATCAACAATCATTTGTAAAAAGATGATATAAACAAATAATGTTGCAAACATGAATTTGATTTTTAAAAATTCAACTCAGATATCTGTTCATTCTGTTGAAACAGATAAATATTCTTTATAAGTGAAAAATAACTGCTAAATATATGCTATATTTTAGAGTAGTTTCAAATTAAAAGAGTTGTTTATTTTGTGACCGAATGGATTCAATGGAGATAGATAATCCGGCAAGTTATATAGGTTTTTTTTTTTTTTTTTACTTAATGCACACAGAACATTTTAACAAAGAAAAGCAGGGGAGTTTGCTGCCACCTCACATGTTTGAAATCCAAGAAATGTCAAGAATGGATTCTGTTAGTTTCATAAATCATAAGGTATCCACAGGCGTTCTAATCACATATACATATTACTACTTCATGATTATTAACATGAAGGATCAAGATTTGGTAATTAAAGCCACTGAAATCACCAAGGTGTTGGTGTGCAATAGAGATTAACTGACAATTCGTTTCCTAATCATTGCTTATTATGTCTAAATTATTAGAATAATCGAACCTATTCAGGCTCAAATAGACAAATTGAAAACGCGCAGGTTATTCCGGCTGGGCAGGATCCAAATCTTAAACAAAATCGATTTCTAAGATAGGGGAAAGAGCGAAAAGGAGCCAACAAGGTGGGTAGGCTTGAAAGAACTTGACCTTAAGAACATAAACGAAGATGAAGAGTAGGAAAACTTGAAAAGAAAAAAACTAACCTTTTGATTTTCTATTTAGATCAAATCCTCAAAGTGAACTCTATGCGTGTGTAGATTGGAGGTGTGTGCGTGTGTTCTTTCTTTCTGCAATAGAGAGAGAGGAACAACGACAGCGATGGTGGTGGTAGATGGCATTTAGGGGAGAGCGAAAGGCGGCGTCAGAGAGAAGGAGAAGACCACCCCAATTGGGAGTTTATACTTTACGGGGCGCCGAAAAGATGGTTGCCTTCTCGCTTTCTTTTACTTTTTATTTGTTTCTATTAAACTTTATTTTATTTGAAAACAAATGCAATATTTTTTAAATAAAATATATCAAAAATACTTAAAAACAGGATCGGTTCAAGTTGATTTGTGGCTCGGAACAAAAAAAAAATGAAGCCCTTCAAATATTTATATTTTAAAAAAAACAGCAAGTAAAAAAAATTATTAACTAAAAAATTAGAATTTTGCAAAGATTTGTATGCAAAGATGTTGGGTTTGGAACATATAACACCATATGGGGGTCCGCCTCTTCAGCTCGACACTATTTTGCTACATCAAGTCTTTTGCAGTTTTGAGGGTACTTTTCTGCAATATATGATTCTCAATTTCTCATAGATGCATATACTGTGGTTTTTGTGATTAGGTCGTTGCTTACATTGTTTTTAATGCATGATTTAAGACTAAATTAGTAATTAGGACACTTCGTCCTTTATTTGCATTTCAATTGTTCATACTATGACAGTAGTTTCTTTATTTTTTGTATTTTATATAGCAATCAAATTCTCTTAGTCTCAATAAGGTATATATGTTGTAGGAACCAAGTATAATGTTTTCTTTCTGAAATGATTGTTTCTTTATAACCAATCTTTTCTATTTTCTTATATGATTTGGTTTTTACTGCTTAAATAGGATGTTTAATTCACAATTTAGGACCAAAGTGTTTTTCTAGTTTTAACACTAATACTTTTGTAAGTTGTAGTTTTGCTTATCCGTTTCTTCATTGATTTGAGTAGTTGAACATGTGACATATTTTAGTTATTTAGTAAATTAAAATAACATTTGTTTAAAATGATTTACAGTACCATTACCTTCGGTCATGATTTATTTAGTCTTTCTTATATATAAGTTATATAACATCTGTTAATCAATTTGCTCATATTTTTTGAATTTCATCAATATATTTTTTCATCTTTCTATCATTTTGTGTCCACACATCCAGTAGTATCCAATGCGCATTGTCATTTTTTAACTTTCACTAATAAAATATCCTACTTCTATTTTATATCCAGCAGTGTTATTAAATGGTCAAAAAAATAGAATTGTTTAACTGTGAAATTGTTTTTTCTTAAATGGTAAAAGAAACAGGGTTAAATCACTACATAAAAATATAATGGTTTAATCAATAAAAAAAAGTTAGTGGTTTCTTTTAAATGGTGAAAAATACCTAATAGAGAAATTGTGTAATATTTTTATTCTATTTTGTTAAGGTTCCTATTTTATGCATTTTCTGTTAATTTTATTATTTCCAGTTTATAAATCCATGTACATGATCTTAGTGTGAATGTTTGTGTATAATTAGTAGAAATATTTTATTTATTATTCCTTTTAGTAACATAAAAACTAGAAATATTTGACTTATGAATTTTCAGGTTATCCCTTTTATGTTAATTTTATTCCTTTTAGGTTATAAATCCATGTATATGATCTTAGTGTGAATGTTGTGCAGGAACTCACATGGCATCAATCACTTTGGGCGATCTCTGATGTAAGGCTTATGAACTCCTATTTTCCTAGATTTCAGTTTTCTTTGAAATCCATAGTACTCACCCTTGATGTAATATTCATTTTTCCTTTAAAATTTTAGTTGGAACAACAAAATTCTTTTTTGAAAACATGTGGCTTGATGTGAACATCTTGATAGTAAATGACCTAGCAATGGACTAGACTCATAAACTGTATTGTTTTTTTGTATGTTGAACTGATGATTTATTTTTTTATTGATTTTCATTAGGGGCTGCTCTATTGAGTTGATTGTAAGTGTAAATTAGAGGGCTATTCTCAAGGGATATTGAGATAGATGCAGGTTAATTAAAAGAACTTCTATTCAAAGGCTTTTGATCTCTAATCATTGATATATTTTTTCTAATTTTTTATTTTTGGAATGTGATTTTTGTTGATATCAAGTCCATAAATGGTTGCCGGACCTGAAGTTCTTGGCATTGTTGTGATTATAACCAAAGACCCTCTATGAAATATAATCCGTTGGTTTTTATAAATTTTATACGTTTCCTTTTGGTTAAATGCAAGAAATAGCAACTTACTTTCATTAATTTGTTTATTATATACTTTCATTTCTTTCTATTACAACATTATACTCTAGAAAAGTACAATGATATCATAGAAGAAAATTAAAGTAGGATGCTATAATACACTAATAAATGAAAGTAAGTTTCTATTTATTGCATTTGATTTGTGTTAAATGTAAAAAATAACAACTTATTTTATTTATTTATCTATATCGTTACACTTCCATTTCTTCCCATTACAATATTATACTTTCAAAAGTACAGTGTTGTAATAGAGCTCCGAGTTTTCACAAAGAGCCTAATATTTTAATCATTTTGGTACTGAGCTCCGAGTTTGCACCAAGAGCCATTGATGCTTAGCTTAAAATAATCGGCAAATAGTGTGAAACTTAAACTCTAAAAGATCATCGTATATCACGGTAGTTATTGTGTAAACTCCGCCGCAAGGGGAGGCTTAAAACCCTCGTTAAAATTACAATCCATGTAATAAAGCCTAGAATAAATTAGGTAACGCTCCATTTCTCACCTTAATCATCAATGCGTTGTTGATGTTACTTATCGTTGTTGATGTTACTTATCTTGCTTATATGCTCACAAGACCTTTCGATCACCACCAAGTATCAAATTTAAACGGGTTACAAAGTGATTACATAATATTCTACATTTTATTTAATGATTTGATGGTACACAACCTCATTTATTCATTACTAAAACGTATATGAGTTGTTCTGGGCTCATCAGGGTTAAATTGTATTTTTTATAAAAATCTGACCCAGGCACGCCCGGGGAAATTAAGGCCAAAACAAACGCATTTGGGCCTCCAAGCCTGCTGACAACGCCTAGTGATATCAGGTATTTTAGGCGTTGTTGAGCCCTGTTCTTGATAAAATTATATCAAATATGTCTGGGTATTCTCACTTTTCGTGCCAGGACTTGTTTGGAGAAAAAGGATAGAAACAGGGACTAAAAGCGTGCAAAAGGAAAAAGTATGGAAAGAATGAAAAATCAAGAGAACTCGTACGCGCGCCGCGGATCTATGATCCGCGCGACGCGGGCTTAAGGCGGTGGAACACATTTAAATTCCGAAGAAAACGGGAAAAGATAAGTACGCGCGCCGCGGATTTCACTTCTGCGCGGCGCGGTTGCGGGAAATTTGCAAGTATAAATAGACTCATTTCCAGCCGAAAACCCTAGCAAAGACCCGGGTGTAAAATCGACCTTGAAGCTCTTTGACTCCAGTATTTCATTTCAGAAGACTCTCAATTGGTATTTTATGATTTTTGAGTTAATTTCTTTTTTAGTAGCAAGTAGTTTTGTAGTTAAAGTCTTTGGGAGTGACAACCACTGACTTTGAGCTCTTAGGTTTCTGTTTAGAAACATTTGGTTACTGATTTTGTATTTGGAATTCGGATTTGGTGATTGGAATCATTCGGTTACATTTTATGTTAACATTTCGGTGTTTTTGGATGATTGTGTTTGATTGTTTGTGTTGAATTGTGTTTGGACCTTATTGGGACTGTTTTCCTTGGTTGAATTCAGTAGCTAATTAGGTTATTTGGTAAGCATTAAACCTTGGCTAATAACTGTTCAATAGGACTTTAGTTAGTAGCTAGTTTATGCTTTGCTCGGTTTTGCTAGTTTGGATACCTTTGATTGCTTCTGATTCAGAGATGTACTTCTGATTTCAGAAAGTGACTAGGTCATTTGGACATAGCTTAGCTTGGCTTTGGTGTTTGATTATTGTTTCAATTGCTAGTGATTAGGAAAATAGAAACCAGATCCTCCGACTATAGCTGTGACACTATTAGTTGGTAATCTCTCATCTAGTCTAACCACGAAGCTCCTGTGGATCGACCCTGACTACCACTGTACTAGTGTGTGTTAGGTATTTTACTCTTATTTTTGACCGCACGACGACCAAGGCGTGTCAAATTTTGGCGCCGTTGCCGGGGAGCTGTGCGCTTAGATTAGGTGATTTGTAGGACTTGGTTTCTTATTTTTGATGTTTGATTTTAGTTGCTGATTTTTGGTATGTGTACATCCTTATAATGGGTGATTACATGTACCCGGATCAGTATTATGAAGATTATGAAAATCCGGCCGACACCTATTACGAAGATGATTGCTACAATGGATCATTCAATGACAATGGATGGCGGACCGAAGAGTCATCTCAACCTGAAAATTCTGCAACTTGGGCCCAACTTTGGGTATTCATGTATAACAACTACCATGAGCAGAAGGACCAGGCTGAAGCTCTTGAAAAATTGCAAGCTTCTTTAGATAGGTTAGAGGAAAGTTGGAAATGTTCATCACCTTCGCCAGAACCGGAGGCGAGGGATTTTTATACCAATAATAATGTGTGTGAACTTGCATCACCTGAATATGTGATGGAAGGGCATACACCGTGGGAAAGTCAAGAGACCACTGAGATGGTCGAAAATGTTGTTGAGGAAGAGGTTGTATGTGACAATGCTACCTCTGACTCAACAGCTTTTGATATTTTTGATGTTTTTGAAAATGTTAATAATGTTGATCTGGTGATGTGTGAATATGTACCATCACCAGACAATTTGGTTGAGGAGGATGTTGTGGAGGAGGCTGTAAGTGACAGTACAGATCTCGGCCCAACAATTTTCGAAATTGTTGAAATTGCAAATGTTTTTGGGGAAGGGGGTGTAGATGACAATATTACCCCTGACCCTATAATTTTTGAAAATTTTGAGAAATTTGAAAGCAAGGATCTGGTGATGGGCGACTTTGTACCACCATCAGATCAAACCAGCCGCTCACTCTTGGTTCCGATCCACTTGTTGGACGATGATCAAGAACTTGATGCTGACGAATTAATATTTGAAAATAATAAACATGATTTTATCGCCACACATGATCCATTCATGAATGGAAAATTAGATGTGATCAATACCATCGATGAGGACATATGGAAGCATCCCGATATGTTGCCTTCCGATCCCATTCGATTGGAAAATTTTTATTGGTACTGCAAGCCAAAATTGCAACCTGAAGATAGCATGCGAGACACTAGCAACCGAGGTGTGAAACAACTACTGGAAGCGGCACTGGACGCGCTTCATGTCAAGCCTTTGACTTTGAAGAGATGCAGAAGGAAGGATCGAGCTTGGAGGTTCAAAGCTACCTCCAAGCACTCACGGGAATTAATCAACAAACAGCAACTGGGCAGCACCAGGAGAACCAACAAGCCATTCGACCCAGGAAAGTTTGAGAAGCAATGGGTCCACGAAGGAATGGTGGTGACTGAAAATCAGCGAAGGAAGAAGGCGTACGATCCACCGTAGCTGTAGAATAATAGAAACAACACGTCTGGCTGAAGACGTTAAACTTAGCGCTTGTTGGGAGGCAACCCATCGTGTCATAAGTTAGGATATATTTCTTTGAATAAAATACAAAAATACATCAATCTTTTTTGCAGGTACTAGTGGTTTAAATTAAGTGTGGGGTCATTTGAGAAGTGTTGAATTTTTTGAAGTCCGCGCCGCGAAAATTTGAATTACGCGACGCGGGATCGTAAACCAACCCGATGCGCAGGGGTTGATTTGGTGATACGCGCGCCGCGCAAAGTGAAAACCCGCGACGCGGTAAATGATCAGTCGGTTTTCCTCCTTTATAAGGCGAACCGCGGCTCGCACGATCCACATACGACTCGGAGCTCTGGTGATCGAAAATTTTTGCAATTTTTCTTGCTTATTTTGTTCCCACTACTAAGGTATGCCATTCTAACTATCTATTACTCGTTAAAACTAGTGATTAGTTAGTTAATTTTAGTGATTTGCCCCAAAATAGTTCAAAACTTAGAATCACTAATGTTAGCTCATAGGGTGTTTGTTTTGCCAAATGGAGACCCTAGATGAGCTAATCGGCACCTAGGCTACCTTGTGGTATGATTAAAATGAGATTTAGCAGGTTAAAATGAGGATTTGATTCGGGGTTTGGCAACAGTCGCGCGCCGCGCCGCGCCCTTGCTCTTGGGCCGCGCCGCGGTGCGGTGGGGAGGAAAAGGACTAATTTTGCAAAAAAAATTTCTTGTTTTATGTGTTTTCTTTTGCAGATGATGTTCAGATTGGACCACCCCTTCCTCCAGTTCCCCGCAGAGCTTGCCAGTTCAGTGGAGTACACTTCACGGAGAGACACATTGACTCGTCGCCAGGTCCTTGAGGCGACAGTCATCGATCGAGATATTCTGAGGGACGCCGGGCTCTGGGGTGCGATTGAGCCATTTTTACATCGCACCTGGATCCACGAGGAGGCGTCATTCACGTGCAGAGGTTGGGACCGGATCATGGCCACCGATGAGGATGTGGTCTATACGGAGCTTCTCCTGGAGTTCCTGTCTACAGTCCATTTCGCTCCCAAGGCGGGAGACCCGCGCTCCAGGCTCGTACGTTTTCGGTTGGGAGGTGAGCACAGGGAGTGCAACCTCCGGGAGTTTGGGAGGCGCACAGGCATCTACACTGCCGAGGATCTCCAGCACCGCTATTTCACCCGGTTCTTCGGGACCTGTATTCAGGGGGAGCCGGACAGGGCTCCCAACATGGAGGTTTGGACACCATTGTCCAACGTCAGGTACGAGGCAGGGACCTCGAGGGAGAGCCACCTACGCGATCCTCTTCACCGCCTCATGCACCGTATCGTCTCCACCTCCATCATGCAGCGGGAGGGAGGCGAGAAGGTGTCTGGGGACGACATGACATTTTTGTGGGTTCTCCTCGACCCGTCCCGATTCCTCCATCTCCCCTTCGCCCTTGCGACCGCCCTCTCCACCCACTCTACCGGCGCCTCCACCAGCAGCCCACTAGCCAGGGGGTATTTTATTACCCGCCTGGCCCGTTCGTATGGCATCCTTACTGCCCCCGTGGTTGCCTCTTTGACTGCTCTGTTTCCATTGCGCACTACAGCACGCACCTTGGAGAGGATGCTGCTCATTGAGCAGCAGCGACCGGGGCAGTACATCCGGGCCCCGATCGAGCCTCCTCAGGCACCCCAGCCTGCATATGCCCAGCCCGGTAGGAGACGCAGGAGGCCAGAGCCAGTGCCAGAGCCTAGAGCCCCGACAGAGCCACAGCAGGAGGACCTGGCAGCCAGGGTTGCCAGGATCGAGGACCAGTTGGCATGGATCGGGGAGGTACTCCTGGATTTGGCCACTCAGCAGGGCCGGCCCCCTCTACCATTCCCAGCCAGGGCCCACGATCATGAGGCTGGTCCCTCCAGGCCACCTTGTAGTGATTGACGTACTTTTTCTTTATTTCTTTTTTTTTATATATTTTTAGGATATATGTACAAAACTTATGACACTTCTATCTGTATATTTTTGTTCATATTTTATTTGTTATTTGCTTTTAATTTGTTTGTTGAGTTATGCATGATACACCGAATTGAGAAGGAGTTGTCTCAGACAAGTGTGGGGTCACCGTACCCCCTCCACTTGTCTCGACCACCGGCGTGTTCACTGTAGCGCTACAACTCCAGAATACGAAATCAAGGATCCATGTGTACGCATTATACCTGTGATATTGAGCACCAAGCAGTCTATCGTCCAAAAGGGGCAATTCTTTCTCCCTTGTTTTGAAATAATTTTGTACAACGGGGACGTTGTACGGTTTTAAGTGTGGGGTGTGGACGGTCGAAAAAGAATTTTTTGAAATTTTTGCAGAAATGATCGATTTTTCAAATTTTTAGCAATATTTTTCAAAATTTTTAATAAATTGCAATTTTGAAATGAAAGGTTTGTGATTGTGATAGCATTAGTATTTTTCAAGAAATACTGTTTAATTGTGATCATGCTATTAGTTAGTCAAATAAGTTGAGTTTTACGAGTTTAGAAGATTGAGCTGTTTTAAGATTGGAATTTAGGAAGGAAAAGTCAATCTGTGGCCTTTGTTGTTCGAGCCAGTAAGTCTAAAATGGGTGGGATTTATGCACCTTACCACCTAAGATCGTCTGGTCTGGGATGGTATTTCCGAAAGCTCGTTACACGGACAACATCGAAAGTCATGGACAATTCTTTAATGGCCTTTAGAATCTGAATGAGTAAGTACACTTCATTGTGGACAGAAAGTTTGTAATCAAGGGTTCTCTAGGAAGCCATGAATTCCAAAGAACAACTCAATTATGTTTTGCGAACTATTCCACTCTAACTCAAAAGAGCAATAAACTTTGAAACTGAACACAGTCAAAAATTGTTTGATTCTTTATTATAATTTGTTAAAAACTCTCTTGCTTGGGGACAAGCAAGGCACAAGTGTGGGGTGTTTGACAACGCCTAGTGATATCAGGTATTTTAGGCGTTGTTGAGCCCTGTTCTTGATAAAATTATATCAAATATGTCTGGGTATTCTCACTTTTCGTGCCAGGACTTGTTTGGAGAAAAAGGATAGAAACAGGGACTAAAAGCGTGCAAAAGGAAAAAGTATGGAAAGAATGAAAAATCAAGAGAACTCGTACGCGCGCCGCGGATCTATGATCCGCGCGACGCGGGCTTAAGGCGGTGGAACATATTTAAATTCCGAAGAAAACGGGAAAAGATAAGTACGCGCGCCGCGGATTTCACTTCTGCGCGGCGCGGTTGCGGGAAATTTGCAAGTATAAATAGACTCATTTCCAGCCGAAAACCCTAGCAAAGACCCGGGTGTAAAATCGACCTTGAAGCTCTTTGACTCCAGGATTTCATTTCAGAAGACTCTCAATTGGTATTTTATGATTTTTGAGTTAATTTCCTTTTTAGTAGCAAGTAGTTTTGTAGCTAAAGTCTTTGGGAGTGACAACCACTGACTTTGAGCTCTTAGGTTTCTGTTTAGAAACATTTGGTTACTGATTTTGTATTTGGAATTCGGATTTGGTGATTGGAATCATTCGGTTACATTTTATGTTAACATTTCGGTGTTTTTGGATGATTGTGTTTGATTGTTTGTGTTGAATTGTGTTTGGACCTTATTGGGACTGTTTTCCTTGGTTGAATTCAGTAGCTAATTAGGTTATTTGGTAAGCATTAAACCTTGGCTAATAACTGTTCAATAGGACTTTAGTTAGTAGCTAGTTTATGCTTTGCTCGGTTTTGCTAGTTTGGATACCTTTGATTGCTTCTGATTCAGAGATGTACTTCTGATTTCAGAAAGTGACTAGGTCATTTGGACATAGCTTAGCTTGGCTTTGGTGTTTGATTATTGTTTCAATTACTAGTGATTAGGAAAATAGAAACCAGATCCTCCGACTATAGCTGTGACACTATTAGTTGGTAATCTCTCATCTAGTCTAACCACGAAGCTCCTGTGGATTGACCCTGACTACCACTGTACTAGTGTGTGTTAGGTATTTTACTCTTATTTTTGACCGCACGACGACCAAGGCGTGTCACCTGCCGGGACCAAATCCAAGGAAAAACAAGACCGTCGGGGCTACTCTGCATCAAAAAATTTGTAGTTTGGTAAGGACAAAACTGAAGCACGGCCGGGCCAAAAGAGTTCGCTAATACCTACCCTGAATAGCCCAAAAACGTCCGAATTTTGCTTTCTAATGTCATGTTTTAAGCCCTAATGGTTCCTAATATTGTATCACTTGAATCCAAGTGTTTAGGTGACTAATATGCCCTTTTCAACATGTCATACTCCTCAATTACACATGACAACAAAATGAATGTTCATGACTTATCTCATTAAGTTTTTATTGTCTCGATGTTTTAAGCCTTCCATCAAGGCATGAATCAACCACTTGCTTAATAATTCATTCATCACACTAAGAAATCCTCATTCATCCCATAAATCAATTGGTCATCTAATATGGATTCATTCTATAACTTCTATTTCCAATTACAAAATGAACTAAACAATGGAATTCCTAATTCCATTCATTGCTTCATAACACCTCAAAGAGTCAAAATCTAGCATTAGCTTAAGATTAATCCAACCAATTTTAGAATCAATCTAACTCGAACCAATGCATCATGATCATAAGGTATAACTAGCCAAAGCTAAGGTACAACACATACATGTAACTAGAACCTCAAACACCCAATTATATCGTTGATCTAATGATTCTGGAGTTGTTTCTCGACATAACTTGACTAGGAATCATAAGAAAACCACTAGAAATGATTTTATTAATCCAAAACTCATCAATGAATCAATATAACACCAAAATGAACCAATATCTCATTAAAACTCAACTTTTAGGGTACGTAACACCCATTTCATCATTATAGATGATAGTAAGTCATCCATTAATTGGATAATGATCATATATGTCACACCCCGATCCTTGGCGGAATCGATCAAGGCGTGATATATTGTTCAAAGTCTCATGACAACTATGTTATAGTATGATTAGATTCAATTAAGTACTAAGTATGCAAACAAGATCCACAACATACAAATACAAATCCAAATATAACAACATTTATTACATCAAATTTAAATAGTCTTGTGGGTTTCTAAGGTACACCCTACTTTTCATCAGCTTCATTCTTCAAATCTGCATCATGGGTAAAAACAGGTCAACTACGAGAGTTGGTGAGTAATCTAGTTTTATTAAAGAAAATTGTGAGTTTGAATAATTTGAAATTTGTTTTCTTTTGAAGTTGGCAAGCAACTGTTATTGAGATAACAGTTTATAAATCAAAAATTGATTAACAAATGATAACAACAACAATAAGTCCTCACCCTATATATACATATATATGTATATATATATATATATATATATATATATATATATATATATATATATATATATATATATATATATATATATATATATATATATATATATATATATATATATATATATATATATAGGATGGAGCATCTAATCATCATACACACACAACCACGTGCGATCAATCACCTTAGCGTCCCCAGGCGGGGTGGTCAACCCAATAGCGCTATTATTGTCCATAACGTACCTCAAGAATACGGGCATAGTCATGGAGATTAGTCTAAAAATGATAATGCACTACAAGTACATGTAGCGTAAACAAACAATAATTATACAAATAATGATTCAAGTATAAATGTCCCAACAATGTCTCAATTGTGATAAAATAATAAAATGAATTTGAAAACATATTAGAACCACATGATACACCCCAAAAGTATTGAAAATTATAAAATATGGGGTAGATTACTCACATTAGTCCAATAAGGAATGCGCGTGTTGTACGATAGACGGCTCGAGTCAAAATGTCGTAGAACCTAATATAATTAATAGTTTTGGCTTAGGAATCGATAAACGGGAATATAGTATTAATAAAAATAATTAGACACATATTCTTATATTAGATGAATTAACAATAATCCAAATTTTGTTTTGAATATTAATGTATTCATATGTTAAATGAATTTTAAATTGAATTAATTACTTTGCTTAATTAATTTATATCTTCACATTAGGCAAGATTTTAATAATTTCTTATTAAAATAATAACTAGTCAAATTATAAGTATTTACAGATTTTATATATTATAAACAATTATTTATATGAAATAATCATTAAAAATGCATTTTTACATGCTTAGATATTTAGGAAAATGGTTTTAAATACTAAACAGTGATAAAACATTCTGAAATTATCAGAAAATAATTATTTCATAAAATAGTAATTACTGTAAAATTTTCATATTTTTCTTAACTGCTTTAGAATTTATTTAGTATTTTAATAATTAAACCACAACAAAATTCAGGAAAAATAATAAATGATTCCCAAAAATTCTGGAAAATTAACCATAGTTGTCTAACATTATATTGAGCCTACGGTAAATATTTTGGATATTTTGGATTAAGGAAAGTATTTCTTATGTTTTTCATTATTAACTAATAAATAAAATCATAAATAATAGTAAAATATTAAGAGAAATTCATTAGACTTTTTATTTATGATTAACATGTTATATATGATATTCGGATAAGGGTTTATAATTTTTGGACATGTGTAGCTGTTTATTATCAATTTAAACCATTAAATAATCATTAAATCAGGAACAATACGCAAACATTCTTAAAAAAATCTGTAAATTTTATCATGGAGTCTTTAAAATGTTAATAAGGTGAGAAAAATATAAAATCTAGTTTTTAACATACATAACTATATTTTGCAATTTATTTATCTACAACAAAATAAAATACACAATAAGTATCAAACTGTAATATAAATGCATGAAACTTTATAAATCCACTTTACTCAATATATGGGTTGTTCCAAAAGTTTCCCAGAATTTATTGACTGCAAAAAGTATTTTATGTGAATTATTGCCCTATTTTATTGCAATAATTATAGTAATTCAATAAAAATAAGTTATTTCTGAAAATTTCCAGAACTTCTTATTTTATTGATGGGATCCTGAGAAAAATCAGGTTTATGCATAAAATGAGTTTTAGATAGTTTGGTGGATTTAATTTATTTCATTCATGAATTTAAGACTTTTAACAACATACCTTGATGAATGCTTCAAGAGGGATGAAGATTTGAGTATATTGGAGTGTTCTTGGCTGAAATATGAAGATTTCTAGGAGGAATTTCGAGATTGAGAGTGAGAGAAAGAATAGATATGGTTTGAGTGGTGATGAGAATAATGTGTTGGGAGAAAAATGAAATGAAAGATGATGGGAGGTGTGAGTGGGAGACAATGGGAATAACTTTTGGCTTTTGGTGGTCTTCATAATTTCTCACTAGCACAAGCATCTCTATGTAATACACTAACTAATATAAAAATTTTATAAAATTTAATGTAGAGTTTATAAAAATAGAGTTTTATAAAAAAAAATAGGTTATTATTTGATTATAACAATCTACTTTGATTTGAAGTTTAATTATAGCATTCAAGTTTGATTCTTTTAATTTAATTAGAGCATCATACTTTGATTTGATTTTAATATGGTATCATAATTTAATTTGATTATAGTTATAACGTTATACTATGTTATATTGCTATTAACGTCAATTTATATCGTATTATATGAGTTTTGATCCTATTAGCGTCAAGTAAGCTCGAGTAGGGTTTATTAAATTTCCAATTGGGTTGGGTTGACCCGAATCCATTTTAGGCGGATGTCACAATATAATGGTCTAGAATCATAATCTAACGCTTGGGATCATAGTTTTTACCTCCCCTAAAATAGAATTTTCGGATTAGAACAAACCCTAAACCCTAGAATGGGTTTTCAAGCAAGAAAAAAGGAGATTATACCTTAAATTGGCTAGCAACTTCAAGAACTTGAACAATCTTCAAACCCTTAGAACTTGGTCTTCATCAAAACCTTATAATCACATCCATGGAAGCTCTCCTCTATAAAAAAGTGTCTCCTATGACTGAAAAGGGAAAAACCCCCGTCTAAAATCTTTCATCTTTCAATAATTGGCAAGAAGGGTCCTTAGAGTTCATTCCACCCATCATATACCAAATTGACTAGTTATTTAGTACAAGTCTTAGGTTTTATACTTTTTCCCCAAAGATTACAATTATTCTTCATCAAGGTCATTGACTAGGTCAACCCTAACCGCTAGTTTGCCAATTTGACGAACATGGTCATTTTCACTAAAATTTCCTCAATTAGGTAAATTTATGGTTTAAAGGAAACGTCTAACATACTCCAACTTTCCTCTTAAACCCTCATCATAAATTCTCTAACATTTAAGTCCTTAATACGTCAAACTTAGATATTCTAAGTTTAGCAAAATTGATAGTTTTAGCCCTTATGTCTCAATTTCTTCTTTTTGGTTCAAAATGAATTTTAAATATTCGAGATACTCATCAAATCCTGATTTTGGTTCCTTAAATTATATTTTAGTCATAATAAAAAATTAGTATTTTATTTATTTATCTTTATTTAATTTATTTCTCAAAATAATTTTTTTATCGATTTTATCCCAAAACTTCTAGGTCTAAAACACGGATGTTAAACAAGAAGCTTAGTTTAATTATATAAATAGGTATATATTTTATGTAAATCATTGAATGAGATTGCATAAAGTATTAACATGATGAGTGAGACCATTTGGAAGTTTTGAACTCTTACAAGGACCAATGGTTGAGGTTAGACTCTTCACTTCTCATTGCATGGTCTTGGTTCCAAATGTTTGACTTGATGGGTGACATGTCTTAAAATGAAAAGGGTTCTCTATAACACTCACTCAGTTCCGTTTTTGAATTTTTATCACATTTTTAAATTTAAAAATAAATATTACAAATAGTAATAAATTAAAGATATAAAAATAAAAGAATAAGAAATTTATTTAAACTAACAATTACTGTGTAAAAATAAGTAAATTGAATTATATCCCCAATTTAATAAACTAGTTATAGTTTTATTAAGGGGTGAAGATGTCAAGTTAGTAACTTATATAATTAGACTAAAAGAGTCAAGGGGTTAGAGTGTTAATAGGTGAACTTAGGGGGGGTGTTTCGGCCAAAACCCATTCTTGTGACCTTGCGGTCGTCGGCCTGGGAGTGAGGCCCGACTCCTCCCCTTCAGCCTTGATCACACCATTGAAATTCACGTACGTTAGGTCTTCAAGCTTCTTAATTGATCAATGCCAATTTAGAGACCTACGCACCCTATTCTCCTTGTGTCGTTTTCCCTTTTGCCGAAAATCGGAGAACCGAGAAAACAGTGACACGGGAACGTAGAGGAAGCAGCGAGATAGAGAAAGCAGCGAGACTGAGGGGCAGTCGGACGGCGAGAGGCGACGACGGTGGTCGGAATTTATGGTCGGAAACTTGTGCAACAAGATTTGGGTGTGGGTAAGTTCTTCCGGCCATCCCGTTTCCCTTCTTTTTCTGTTCCGTTTTCCTCTGTCCGGTCATCTCCACATCGCCGGTAGCCCTTGGCTGCCGGATTGTTACTGTAGCGCCACCGTAGAGCCATCATAATGGGTGGTTGTGGCTGTTGCTGGTTCCCAACAGGTTACATATGCCTTGCTTCGAGTCCTATGGTAGTGAACTTTCCCGTTTCTTTTTCTGTCCCGTGACTGCCTTTGTTGTTGGTAGCCGGAACTTTCCCGTTGCTTCGAGTCCTTTTGCTGCCGGATTCCTCCTTACCGCCGCCGTGAAAACCACCACATGAAGGTGGTCATGGTTGTCGGGTAGTCCAGCCATCTACGTTGTTATTTTGTGCTCAATGTAGTAGACGAAACCATGTCCTCATTGTTACCTCACCCGACCAATCGGACCATCGCTGGCCGCTGCAAGCGGCCGGCCAACCACCCGCACTTCACCACCACTGCACCACCTCACAAGGTGGTTGCTGATGGTTGTTATTTTCAGTTCTATGTTGGTGCCGGGTTCTAAATTTTGATCACCGACTTGTGCCCGTTTTTGTCCCGTTTAACATAAAGGATGTGTGTGTTTTGCACCGCCACCAACGCCACCGTGTGACCGCCTTATCACCGCCGTTTCACCACCACCGTATGGTGGCTGAGGCTGGGTGAACATCTCGGGTTATGGATTTTATACTTGAAGGCTAGTTGGAAGGTTTTTAAGTTAAAGCGAATAACGGTTTTTATTATTTTATGTAATGATTTTATGATGGTTTGTGACAAAGACTTGATTTTAAACCATTCTAAGTTGTTGTAATCTATACTTCAACTCAAGTAATCAGACCTTATGGCATTAAGCACTTAAATCATGTCTTAATAGATGAAGGTTTAGGGAAACACTCTTAAAATGACTTAAATTGCACCTAAACCCGTAACAGCAATCTGCGCAGCACTTGCAGATCGTTTTACGGGAAATCGGTGCGGAATCAGTGAAAAACCGTGAGACGGGAGTCATGAGAAATCGAGTCTAGTTTCCAGAAAAGTATAGAACGCATGGTTTTGATTTACCGTTCAGAAGTTATGGTCTGAACAGTGGACCAGGGTCTAAAAAGGACTTAATATGCAAAATTTATAAAAATGGAATTAGGAGCTTTTATGCACCAAACTTCAAATGTACATCTTAAAATGGTTTCAAATGGACCCTAAAACACGAGAATCCCATGACATAATGAATATGTCTAAGAACTTAATAAACGACGTAAAAGAAACTAAAAAGTATTATAAAATAAAGAATGACGCTTAACGATTTAAGGCAAACTCTAAACGGTGATCGTTACCATGTTTGTAGGTTGTTCCGTGAGAGTTCCTTCTAATGCACGCTAGTGTTGATACGTGGATATAACTGGAGGTGAGTTACACTGACTTACCTATTATAGTAACTGCGCATGAAATGTGTTATATTTTATGTGTTTGTATGCTTATATCTTTTCAATAGAATAATATGATATGTATTATGTGGTATGTATGTGTTGTCCATGAAATACGTCGGTGAAGTGGGCAATGTATACATATGTAAGTTTTTCCATGAAGTACGGTGGTGAAGTGAACAAGACTGACAATGAAGTATGGTGGTGAAATGGCCGGTGGCAGAGGTATCGGGGACAGCCCTTCGAGGAACCGGCCTGCGCATAGGAGTTGGTACTAACAATACGTGTTTAGTTTTATCTTTTCATGTATATAACAACTTGATCCTTGGTGGGTATGATTTTATCATCTTGTTCATCTTTTATAAAAGCTTCTGTTTTATATTTTAAATGTTTTGAAATCCCAGATGAACATGACCCAACATTTTTGTAGAAATATGTTTTTACGAGTCAACCCCTTTGTATCTTACTAGACTTTCCAGTCTGACGTTGTATTTTGGAGTGTGTCTCAGGTGATGGATCTTAGTTGATGTTTAGATTATGCCTTTAGAGACTATAGGGAGTTTTGGAGATTTCATGTTGCAAACTTTTAGTCAATACATTGAGCTTGGGTGTTTGTTTATGCATACTAATGATTTGATATTCGAGTTGATATCATTTTGAGGTTTTGAAGTAACAATTATTTTTAAAAAATGTTTTTGTTTTTGTAACCTGAGAATTTTCATTGTTAAATAAAACATTTTCTTTAAAAATAAAACACAAACTGTTTTTGAAAATGGTTAAATTTGTTGATTCACGATTTTTTTTTTTTTGCAATTCTTACCATTTTTGAGTTCATACACGATCCTACTTATATATATATATATATATATATATATATATATATATATATATATATATATATATATATATATATATATATATATATATATATATATATATATATATATATATATTTACACACACACACATTGTGTTCAATAAAGTTATACAATTAAAATTTTGGTAAATATATGGTTTTTACTAAAATTGCTATGAAATAATAATTCTCATACTAAATCAATCTATAAGATTGTAATTAAATTGAACAATAGGATAAGATAAACATAAGTTAACATCAATTCACTCGGTAGCCTCTACCTGTGACTTACACGATAATAAAGCTAATTATATTTTCAGTGTTGTGATATTTTTAACTATTTTATGTCTGCTTAATTTATTTTTAAAACTTATTTAACCTTCTTCTAATTTTGATCGTGGTTATTCATCTAGAACATTAACCATTATTTATAAATTAACAAAAAATGATTTATAAATTTGTTATTTTCACCTACTATTATTGTTAATTATTTAAAAAAAACATTTATTTGAAAAAAATATTAATTATAGTAAAAAGTGTATTTTGGATATTTTTATTTAACTTGATATTTCGATTTAGTTTTATTATTAATATATTTAACTAAGTTAATAAATAGACTTTGAACATCTCTGATATTTTGATTTTAGATTACATTTAAAACATTTAAACTTTTTTTAAACGTTTTTAAAAGTAGTCTTTCAACAATATTTAAGTCATTTGATAATTTGATAAAAAATTTACATTAATGTCATGTTTAAATTTAACAAATTAGTTATATTGTATTGATAGTATAAGAAACCAACCATTAATATGATAATATTTACATATAACAACACTTTTAAGTTAATAAATTAAATATATTAGGTAGGATTTGAAAAATTAGAAGAATTTCGCATTTCATCCAACGATATATTTATCGATACTACAAAATATCAAAAACACTATTATTTTAAGCCTAATTCGCGGTGCGCATATGCATTTTGCATGGTGTAAAATACATGATTATTGATGAAAAACCTTTTAATTTTAGCTAATATTTAAGAAAAACTTTAAAAAAATACTATATATTTGTCATTATTTCTCTCTTTAGGAAACCATTAAAGCTTCCTAATAGCAAGCTACATGAAAGTCATTGACAATCTTTTCGTACATAACCAACATGTGAGGGAGTACGCGGCCCATAGGCCATAGCATAAACGCGAAGTTAGTCAACCCGGCTGAGTCATCAGAATTGGGACATGGGTCCAGGTTGGTGGGTCAAAGGTTCACATCTTTGACTCTTCGTCCCTACGAAGTAGACCAGGAAACATATTAACCGGCCTGACGTCACTCAATACCCAATTCATGCATAACTAATATTTGATATTATATAAATATTATATACAAGTTGGGGCCAGCCCACTTGGCTAACAATGTGATATATACTAACAAGGAGGTCATGGGTTCAAACCCTGACACTAACATAACAAGGAGTAGTTTAGGAGTAGGAGTAGGATAGATTTACCGTTCTAAAAAAAATATAAATATTATATGCCAATGATACCCAGCTCAACTGGATGGAGGTCAGGGGGTTTTCCCAATTGGGTTTCCTCCTGAGGCGGAGGTGGTGGGTTCGAGTCCCTGGAGCGTCAAATAACGAGGGACGCAGTGGCGGATCATAAGAGGGGCCAGCTGGGGCCATGGCCCCCCCGGTTTTCAACGTTAGAAGTAGCATATATATATAAGTTATTTGCATTCATGGTTCATATATTCAAAGTATTAGCTTTTTGGCCCCTGCGGTAAAAAATAGAAGAAGCTATTTGGCCCCTGTTTGAAAGTTCGGCCCCCCCTTTAAAAAGTTTCTAGTTTCGCCCCTGGAGAGACGGTTGAAAACCCGTCACAGGTGATCGATACCCTGAGGCGGAGGTGGTGGGTTCGAGTCCCTGGAGCGTCAAATAACGAGGGACGGTTGAAAACCCGTCACAGGTGATCGATACCCCGCGCCGGTCTAAATATATATATATATATATATATATATATATATATATATATATATATATATATATATATATATATATATATATATATATATATATATATATATATATATATATATATATATTATATGATCCAATCTATCTCTAGTCGTAATAAAAAAAACTAATTATTCTAATTCCATTAGTTTATTTTGTTACCTTTAAATACTGATGGAAATCAATATAATTCTGGACAGGAAGCCGTAAGACCAAATGACTTAAACTTGAAGCTCTCTTGACGTTTAAGAGTTATTCTTCTTTTATTGCCATTGACGATACATGATTAAATGTCAATGAACAATAATTATGTAGCGTATAAACCTAATTTTGTTTTCTAATCAAACTTATATTCTATTGATTTGTTTGTTTTATAAGTTACAACATAGTGATTCATCGTTTCGTACGACTGAAATGAGATCTATCTGCTTTTTGGATAAGAAATAGTAAATTTGACCTGTGAAGGTCAAAGAAGAAGCCAATTTTACCACGAAAGTAATGAAAACAGGAAAATATATATATAAAATATGGATGAAAAATTAAACAAATTATATCCCAGTGCTACGGGTTTATATTTTTAGCATTTAGAAATTTATTGTCAATAAAAAAAAACACACACACACACACATATATATATATATATATATATAATAACGTATCATAGTGATACACTCGGCAGCACGCCAATACTACCGACCGGACGGCCAGTCAGCCGCCAGGGGCCACGTAACCCGCCTAGCTGGACGTCACTTGGTTCGACAGCTTCGAATAGCTCGTAATTACGTGGACTAATGTAAGGCGACATCTCACCTTATGACAGTCCACCGTGTGACCTGCTGATAACGGACAATCCAGGTAGTGCACGAACCACTACCTGGTCAGCCTAACAGACCAACCGCAGGCGATTGCAGAAGATCGTCCAATCAGAAAAGGCCCACTACCTAAACTGACACTTGGTCCCCACAAAGGTACAACGGTATATGATGATCGACCCATGGAGAGATCATCATCGTAATCCGTTCTCTCACTCTTACTACTCTCATCTTTCACCTTTCTCTGATCACCGTACTAACTTGATCGTTGGAGCGCCCTCCCGGGACCGCCTCCCGGAGTGCGACTGAACCTCGTTTTCATTGTTGTGAACCCAGGTCTACGCTACAATCAATCGAAGAGCTCCTTCATCGGACTGGTTCACATCATTGGCGCCATCCGTTGTGCGACAACGCAAGAATCACAACCTTGTAACGCTGAATGGCTACACCGCCGGAAAATCAGCAAAGCGGTGCTCCACCAAGCCCAATCTGACCGATGACGTCCCTAGACGCCGCAACGCCTCAGACTCCGACAACGACACTTAACACAATCCTCCCGACAATCACTGTGTCTGCTATACCACCATGGCAACCGCCGATGCCAAACCCCCTGGCCCGCCAATGGTGTACCTCAACCCCTTCCTCCATACTGGGACATCAGTAACCCCACCACTGTTCACACCTCCATTGGCCATCCCTACGACAGCAGCAACACTGATGAACCCCCCTATTCCACTGAGTCTCCCATCAACAATTTCGGCACCTTTCATTGCAGGAATAACTCGACCCCTCCCCAATACCTACCATTCCCCAAAATATGTTCGTTAATACTCCCACACCACGGACTCAATTTGGACCGGCGCCATTCTATGTTGGTAGCTACCCAACACCTCCGATGATAACACCCACACCGCCCTATATGACACCACAATACCCTTTTGTACCACTTCAACCAACATTTCAACAACAAACGCCGACCCCAATCCCGACGATAACGAACAGTCGTTCCCCCTTTGTCAAAGAGCTGCTGGATTATAAGATCCCAAGCACAGACAAACTGCCGACGCTAAAAATATACAACGGAACGACATGCCCTGATAGCCACATCGATACTTACGAGTGGCATATGACTTCACTAACGCTGGATTAACAATTCTGGTGCACATACTTCCCTACGACGTTAGATGGAAACGTAGGCGCATGGTTTAAGAGCCTGGCACCCAATAGCATTTACAATTTTGAACAATTGAAGCAGCTCTTCCTTACTAACTTCATGCAACTCGGAAAATATAGGGGAGACAATCATGCTATTATGGGATGCAAACAGCGAGAAGGCGAATCAGTAAAAGATTATTTCAGACGCTTCAACAAAGCTACCCTGGACGTGCCAGGGCAAGACGATAGAATGGTGACGGGCGCATTCACCTAGGGCCTATTGCCGAGACCGCTGTCCAGAAAATTTTTAGGAAAGCCACCCCAAACACGCCACGAGCTGAAGGAGCGGGTCGAACGTTTCCTCCAATAGGAAGAGGGAACAGCAGAAAAACAGCTATACCTCAAGGCAGCTACGGATACTTACCACTGACGGAGCGACCGTTACCAGCACCACAGCCGACGATCAGACCACGCTGGCCCCCTTCGAGAGGCGGGAGACCCCCACGACGATACAACCCACTCTCCAAGGATGAACCGCGAAGTCGACATGCAGACATCTATGCAGTAAAAGAAACCACTACAAGCAAAGCCCAAGACAGCAAACAGCGATACTGCGAGTATCACAAGAGTAGGGCCCACGACACACTCGATTACGCTATGTTAAAGCGAGAAATGGAAGAAAAACAACTCAAAGGAAACCTAGTGGAAACAGCAAGAAGCTACGAGAACAATACGCAGCGGAAAGAAATGCAGGAAGAAATCAGAAGGAAGACAAGGGAACCGGTCGAGGTCTCGAGATCCTAGCCATCCGCGCCAGCCAGAAGCGAGTCTTTTATGCCAGCGGAGACAACGCGCGCCATTGCCAAGGATCCTAAAATCTCAGTTTCTCAGTCAACTATCCGAGGCCAGAAAACTGGCAAGGAGATAACCCTCTAGTCATTGTGTGATACGTCAAAGACATTAAGATTCACCAGATATACATGGATGGCGGAAGCGCCGCAGACATCATCCACGAGCACTGTTTCAAATTTCTCCCCCAGACAATCAAAGACGAACTAAAACCAGCCAAGGGGCGGCTCATAGGATTCACAGGCCACAGTATCTGGCCGATCGGGACCATACATCTTCATTTCACCTTACGAAGTTTCGACGAGAAACTGTCCTCATTGAATTCGTTGTTGTGCGAGCACCGTCAGAACACAACATGATCTTATGACGCCCAGGACTCCTAAAATTTGGCGCAATAGCATCCACAGTTCACGACTTACTCAAATTCAGAGCCCCTGGCGGCACAGCCTGTGTCCTGGCCGCCTACCCCCAGAACCTAAGATGTTGTCAGATCATGCAGCCCGCGGATATTATACACCCAAGTAAGAAAACCAGGAGAGAATAGCCTAGTGACAAGGAAGTTATCAACCAGGATCACCCTAAGCAACCGATCTGAATAGGTACTATGTTACCTGCAGCCACAAGAGAAACGATCATCGCTCTCCTTCGGCGATACCAACATGTATTTGCATGGAAACCATCCGACATGGTAGGAGTAGATATAAGAGTCATAGAGCACAGCCTAAATGTCAAGGAAGGAAGCAGTGCAGTTAAGCAGAAGAAGAGAGGCCAAGCAGGTGACCGCAACGTTGCAATCAATGTAGAAGTCTCTAAACCGGTGGTTGCCGGAATACTAAGAGAAGCAATTTTTCCTGATTGGATTGCCAACCCTGTAACATCCCAAAATTTTTGAGTAAATTTAAAAATTTTTAAACGAAAACTTCAATATAAGAAAAGCCACTTAATTAATTTTCATAAAATTTCATAACTTATAAGTTTAATGGAAACACCCCAGGATTAACAGAAGTTAACGAAATCACAATATAGCGAAATATTAATTCAAAAAAAACAGTCCTCCAATGAAGCAGCACAGTGTATACACGTCACGCCTTACCATCCATGGTACCTGATGTACCTGAAACAGTAGTTTATATAGGGAAAGGGTAAGCACACAGCTTAGTGAGTTCCTCAAAATACCATACGATCCATCACACAACATAGAACACATCATAACCATTCATATGTCTGTGAGACTCACGGGCTGTCCCTGTTCCGCCTGAAGACTCACGAGCAGTTCTCGTTCCGTCTTATCGCTCGCAGGCTTTTCCCGTTCCGTCTAATGACTCGCAGGCTATTCCCGTTCCGCCTATTGGCTTGCGGGCTGTTCCCGTTCCGTCCACAAACAATCATTATCATAGAAATAATTAATACAATTATTATAACAGGTAAGACCACCTTAGCCTAACCTATCTTCCTTCCTACGCATGCAATATCACCTATAGTATAGTGAGAAGACTCACCTGATTGTAGTTGACTATATCGTTTATCTTTCTCGCCTTTGTATTTCCTTTCAACTTTAACTGTTAACATAATAAGAAATCTATCATTTCTTAATCTTTAACTATATTATAGTCGCATCATAAAACACTTCAATAATTCCAACATGATACTCCATGATTTATCAAGTAAAGAACGACCAGGTAGAAGATTATATGGGGTGGCAGGATCCTTTCAGCATTTTAGCCTTTCGGAAAATCCAACAACCAGATCCCAAGTAATCGGCCTAGGCACCGTCCTCGTAAGTAAATCAATCGGTATTATTTTCAGAATTACGAATTGTTATAATAACGACGTTTTTAAGGTTTTTATTTACTATTGTTGGAAATGAATATGTTATACTTATTACATATTCTACTTCTTAATACAAAAATTATTTTACAATACCTAATTAAGCTATAGAAAGGTTTGTAGTTACCTTATGACCATTCGTCGAGATCTATAACTCCTTCGTTAGACTTTTGAGCTTCCTTCCGCTCACTTGCTTACACTCAATTCCTTAGCAAATTCTATGGAATGGTTTTGTTATTTCTTGGTGTGGTTTATGAGATGTTTTGAGGGGTATTTATACTTGAATTCTTGAATTAACAATTACTTGGCACTTTTGACAAAAGATTTTAATAATATAATTTTGTTGAAATTAATGACCTTCTAGAATCAGTCTGTTCAAGACTGATTTAGCCGCATTTTAAACCCATTAAATTCATGTTTTTATTTGATATTCCGAAAATTCATCTCAATACCTTTCCAGGGACGTATAGTATGTATTTATACGATTTTTCTATGATTTATTATGAATTTTTGAAAATAGACTATATAATCTGTCAATTCCGAACTAATCAGTGAAGATTGCATTTTTCACCATAGATAATGTCATATTCAAGCTTACTATTATTTTTGTTAATTGTACTAGACTCAATTTTTAAACTTTGTGCATTGGTTTGAGATCCAAACGATTTTTCTAGAATTAATTATGATTTTTCTAAAAACGACACAAAATGCTGATTTTCATATGAAATTGTAACTAAAGTTTTTCTTAGCTTTATAACAACAAAAATCATATAATTCCTAACACTCTTATTTTAAGTATATGTTATAATCAGGATACGGGTCTTACAAGTCTCTCCCACTTATTTGGATTTCGTCTCGAAATCCGTATTCTTTAACGCCTCTATGTATTTCCCATCGAGTCCTTATGTCCTTCAAAAATCCTCCTTGTCTTATTGACGAACCTTTACAAGGTTTAATTATTTTTCCCCTTCAACATTCACATTCCTCTGTAATAATGCTTAAGGTCCTATTCTCATTCACTCCATACTTCTCTTCTTCTAATTACTCTAGATGTACAAAAAAAAACTATAACTGTTTCTCACAGTCTCACACATCGACTTGACTGGCTACTATCTACGGTACACATTTAGTACTTTCTAATCTACATATATACATAGTTAACCTAGTTAACTTGCAACACCTAATTTTTAACACTATTTCGTATTTATATGAATTCGTCATATTTCAACACACATTTGCCTCAGTTCAACATTTCTTTTAAATACTTTTTGGCTAAATAAATATATTTTTGTAGAATCTCCAAATTTTTGTGTTTCACCGAAATATAAAATTTACATCATGTTTCGTCAGTATTTTTTTTTTATTTTTTTTTGTTTTGGAGTACTGAACACTCTTTAAACTATTTCCATTATATGGAGACATAAAATTTTGTTTTATTTCAAAAGTCTCTTTATTATCTCGTTCTCACAGGAGTCAAGCAGAGAATTTAAAAAAAAATGTCATTTGGGGTAGTGAAAAGTCGCATATACTGTAGTTAGCTTGAATTTCGGTAATTAAAACATGAGGTGTCCTTTCAGTTTCGTGTGTCCTTTCGGTTCCAGCTGCAAGATACTGTACATACAGGTATGTAGTATCATTCATTTCCACATTCATTTTCAGTCTCATCCTCTCTTATCCCTAGTTTGTTCGTAAACGAACTCATATTTAAAGTTGAGTCATGGAAAACAAATCTTTAATGGGCGATCTGCCGAACCCTGGACCTGGTTTTCCACAAGGAGAGGGTACTTCAAACCAAGCATTCTTAATAGAGTTCAGTGACTCTAACATTCTAGACATCTATCATCCATACTTCGATTATCTTTTTAATGTTTTGTTTGATTTTGAATTATGGTACAGTCTTCCAGATATACTACCAATAGAGCAACTCCACGGTGAGCCGGAAATTTTTCCCGAGTTTAACATTAACTCAGAAGATCCGGTGCATGCATCATTAGACTTTGCAATTGATCAGACTCCATACCTTCTACCAGGTTAAATTCTTTTAAATGATTGCTTCTATGAGTATTCAATTTTGTTTTATCATCTGACAATTGTTATTTGTAGACCCATTTGTGGATGGTCAATCCGACTACAATCCATTCATCGACGTACCCTTAACGAGTAGTGAGATCATCCCCATGAATCAAGGATTCATGGCCGACATTCAAAATGACAATTAATTACAGACGATTAATAACATCAATATTGAATTGAATCCCGAGTTTGGGGTTGGTTTTCAATATCAAGATCACCTTCAGTTGATTCAAAGGAATCTAGAAGGATTTCAGAATCCTGGGTTTTTGGTTGAAAACCAACAATTATTACCGATTGAAACCACTGGCTTTAATGAATCAATGTCCATCTTTGGGTCAGAAAATCAGGATCATGTTCAAATGATCCAGGATGATAACAATACAATTGGATTCGAACCTTCTAGTTCAGAAAACATAGCAGGTGGCAGCGGAAGAGGTTTTAGGCATTTATTAAGTAGGGAAATAATAGCTGAACACTTCAACGAACCAATTGAGAAAGCTGCGAAGGAACTCAACATTGGATCGACAGAGTTAAAAAAACGCTGTAGAGATTTAGGTATCAATCGTTGGCCCCAACGACAACTTAAGAGTCTGCAAACTCTTATTGATCGTGCTGAGGTAAAGAATTACATTTTTGTTTTTAATTCCTTTATATCATAAAATTGTAATTATTAGATTTATTTGTGCCACAGGAATTTGGTAACGATTTTTGCGATGCATCAGAATTGTCTAGAGATTTAATACCCAACCTAAAGAAAGAAAAAGAAGCGATAATTGAAGGGTCACAATCGGGTCTAACAGACGGCACAAAGAAACTAATTCAAGCTGCTCATAAGGTTGTATTTAGGAAAAGAAAAATTCAAGAAAAAGGGGGAAACTTCATCAAGAACTCATACATAGCAGCAATCTCTACTATCTAATTCTGGTATGAGTAGTATTAATCCTGGTTTACTCGAGCCTACAAGTGAGGAGAATTTTAGAGGCTTTGTAGGTGACCTAGCCTGGTTTCCTCCTTCTTATAACTACCCCCAACTAGTTCCGAATTGGAATCCTTCCTCATCATTACCCTACTTACACACGCCCCAAATGGGTCAATATTTAGCCCCTAATCATGGGGTTACGGGTTCCAACCCTATCGAGACCCCATACCTTGGAGCTCCTCCTCCAATAACTGAAAGCATACCCCTTCCAAATCCTCAAGAAGGTACAAGTTAACCTAATTATAACAAAGATTGGAGTGTAGAAGATCTTTTCTCGCTTCTTTCTGATTCTCCGGTTTAGGTTAGTAGTTCTGTAAACTTTTCTTAATGTATTAATATAAAATTGTAGTAATGAATTAAATATATTGACGTGTTACTATAATTTTAATAATTTCATCGATTCAATATAATATTCATGTCGTTCCCTTAATTTTGCATTCCTCCCCCACTTGGACTAAAGTCCAAGTCTGTTTATTCGATTTATAATTTTTTTACGAGCCCTTACTCTCGAACGAAAACCAAGCCCACTCTGCTCAGCCAACAACTTGCATCAGGGGCAAACACCATCTCAATAAACATGTTTCGATAATGTAAAGACGTTTACATCAACCACCATATGTTACTCATCCGCTTGCGACCCTAGTCAACACCTCTATCGTCAGTTACCTCAATCACGAGCGAGTGATCCAGACTCTCAACCCACACGACCCGATCAATCACTCAAGCAAGATCGGTACAAGAGTAGGTAGCTCCATTGTTACACAGAACTGAGGCAAGCACATAGTTGACTCGAAAAATACCCGCCATCATCTCAGGCGCCACTTGCACCTCTTTGGCCGTGAGTTGGTAAACTCACCCTTGCGTCCTCTAGTCCCTGTCCGACTTGTGTGCCCATCGGTTGCACAAAAAGAAAAACTACAATAGCATTTTGGCATTATCCCTTTCAACAGTCTTCAAGCTCAGTAATCAACTTAAGCATGATCCGTCAGACCAAACTGGTATGATCGCACCCTAATTGTTCCTACTGAACCTCGCAATCAACATTCAAAAATCGAATGGATAAAAGTTTACCACATTACACTAGCATTTAAGTTAATTATGCTAGACACTCACGTACTCAGCTCCTTGGATCCTTCGTGACGAACTCCCGACTCGAACGTGGATCCTGTGCTTTCGATAGTAGGAGCTCTACTACTACCTTCCACACATATCCATGTCCGTTCCAAGACCCGTCTCGAAATATCCAATTCGCTTCTCACCGATAATTTTAACACATATGCCCTTACAAGGCATATGTCAACCCTTCTAGGAATACTTGGAATCCCACCCCCACCCTGCTATTCTAACTAAGACGGAACTTCCTCTAGTGATGACAGGTTGGTTCGCGAACGTAGTTGTATACAATATCGAACTAAGCAGTCTTTCAAATAAGAGAATCTTCCCTAAGGCAACAACCAAACAAGGAACATGCAATAAGGCCAACTCACACATTCTATGACTATTTAGTCCATATTGTATACAACTTAGTGGAAATCTCTAAGCAACCTATCGGCACTAGCATACAGTTCTATTAGCAAATAGCAGATAATAATACAACAATGTGTGATCTCTACCAGGCATTTCGGCAAACATATACCATATGTTTTTTTTAACATCCACAATATTAAATACTTAACCCTTTTTCCCATACTGGCGTCGGCTGGCGGTACACACTGTGTCTTCAGTTCACCCTTCATAAAACATCTTTCTTTCGTAAACATGTTCTAAGAAAACTCTTAAGCCTCAACTTGAGTCCAGAACTCACTAAGTGAGCCTGATTCTCTCAAGCTGTGCTCTGATACCAACTTGTAACATCCCAAAATTTTTGAGTAAATTTAAAAAATTTTAAACGAAAACTTCAATATAAGAAAAGCCACTTAATTAATTTTCATAAAATTCCATAACTTATAAGTTTAATGGAAACACCCCACGATTAACAGAAGTTAACGACATCACAATATAGCGAAATATTAATTAAAAAAAAAACAGTCCTCCAATGAAGCAGCACAGTGTATACACGTCACGCCTTGCCATCCATGGTACCTGATGTACCTGAAACAGTAGTTTATATAGGGAAAGGGTAAGCACACAGCTTAGTGAGTTCCTCAAAATACCATACGATCCATCACACAACATAGAACACATCATAACCATTCATATGTCTGTGAGACTCATGGGCTGTCCCTGTTCCGCCTGAAGACTCACGAGCAGTTCTCGTTCCGTCTTATCGCTCGCAGGCTTTTCCCGTTCCGTCTAATGACTCGCAGGCTATTCCCGTTCCGCCTATTGGCTTGCGGGCTGTTCCCGTTCCGTCCACAAACAATCATTATCATAGAAATAATTCACACAATTATTATAACAGGTAAGACCACCTTAGCCTAACCTATCTTCCTTCCTACGCATGCAATATCACCTATAGTATAGTGAGAAGACTCACCTGATTGTAGTTGACTATATCGTTTATCTTTCTCGCCTTTGTATTTCCTTTCAACTTTAACTGTTAACATAATACGAAATCTATCATTTCTTAATCCTTAACTATATTATAGTCGCATCATAAAACCCTTCAATAATTCCAACATGATACTCCATGATTTATCAAGTAAAGAACGGCCAGGTAGAAGATTATATGGGGTGGCAGGATCCTTTCAGCATTTTAGCCTTTCGGAAAATCCAACAACCAGATCCCAAGTAATCGGCCTAGGCACCGTCCTCGTAAGTAAATCAATCGGTATTATTTTCAGAATTACGAATTGTTATAATAACGACGTTTTTAAGGTTTTTATTTACTATTGTTGGAAATGAATATGTTATACTTATTACATATTCTACTTCTTAATACAAAAATTATTTTACAATACCTAATTAAGCTATAGAAAGGTTTGTAGTTACCTTATGACCATTCGTCGAGATCTATAACTCCTTCGTTAGACTTTTGAGCTTCCTTCCGCTCACTTGCTTACACTCAATTCCTTAGCAGATTCTATGGAATGGTTTTGTTATTTCTTGGTGTGGTTTATGAGATGTTTTGAGGGGTATTTATACTTGAATTCTTGAATTAACAATTACTTGCCACTTTTGACAAAAGATTTTAATAATATAATTTTGTTGAAATTAATGACCTTCTAGAATCAGTCTGTTCAAGACTGATTTAGCCGAATTTAAACCCATTAAATTCATGTTTTTATTTGATATTCCGAAAATTCATCTCAATACCTTTCCAGGGACGTATAGTATGTATTTATACGATTTTTCTATGATTTATTATGAATTTTTTAAAATAGACTATATAATCTGTCAATTCCGAACTAATCAGTGAAGATTGCATTTTTCACCATAGATAATGTCATATTCAAGCTCACTATTATTTTTGTTAATTGTACTAGACTCAATTTTTAAACTTTGTGCATTGGTTTGAGATCCAAACGATTTTTCTAGAATTAATTATGATTTTTCTAAAAACGACACAAAATGCTGATTTTCATATGAAATTGTAACTAAAGTTTTTTTTAGCTTTATAACAACAAAAATCATATAATTCCTAACACTCTTATTTTAAGTATATGTTATAATCAGGATACGGGTTTTACAAACCCGGTGATGGTCAAAAAGCATGATGGCAGTTGGCGTATGTGTATAGACTACACAGACCTGAACAAAGCATGCCCCAAAGATTGTTACCCCCTGCCGGAAATAGACCATAAAGTAGAATCGCTCCAAGGATTCAGGTGGAAGTGTTTTTTAGACGCATACAAAGGCTACCACCATATACAGATGAAAAAAGAAGATGAGGAAAAAGCAGCGTTTTACACCGATAGATGAACATTTTGCTACCAGAAGACGCCATTTGGCCTGAAAAATGCAGGGGCAACATACCAGCGGTTAGTTGATCAACTTTTCCATGACTAAATCAGGCGTAACATCGAAGTTTATGTTGACGATATGGTCATTAAGAGCCCGAAAGCCGCAACGTTAATAGCTGACATAGAAGAAACATTCAAAACACTGGAAAAAGCAAAAATGAAACTGAACCCTGCGAAGTGTGTTTTTGGTGTCGAGGAAGGCCAATTCTTGGGATATTATGTAACTAATCAATGTGTTCTCCCCAACCCAGCAAAAATCTAGGACGCTCTTGAAACCAAAGCCCCCACCACGCTGAAAGAGATGCAAGGCCTCAACGGAAAGCTTACCGCACTGGGCCAATTCATTGCCAAGTCAGCAGAAAAAGCACTGCCGCTCTTTAACACGTTAAAAGGTCAGGTCAACAAAGAAGGATTCAAGTGGACACCGGCAGCCGACGAGGCATGGCAGAAACTCAAACAAACACTCGGTAACCTACCCACGCTCGCTAGCCCCAATCCAGGAGAGACCTTGTCCGCATACCTGTCGGCGTCACACGAGGCAATCTCAACAGTTTTGGTAGTGGAAAGAGACACCAAAAAACTCCCAGTATATTTCGTGAGCCGGGCGCTCCAAGGCCCAGAAGTTAACTACCAAATACTTGAAAAGCTAGTGTTGGCACTCGTGCATGCCGCCAGACGCCTTCCGCGATACTTCCAAGCACACCACGTCAAAGTTCTTACCAGCCAACCACTCAAGTGGGTCCTCTTAAAGCCAGAAAATTCAGGCCGACTGGCTAAGTAGGCGATAGAGCTAGGAGAGAATCATATCGAGTATCGACCACGAACGGGCATCAAGGGTCAAGCTCTAGCTGACTTTTTCATCGAAATTTCAGAACAAGCACAACTAGAAGCTCCGAGCGACCAAAGGATTCTTAAAACTGAACAGCCATGCGAATGGATCCTCTATACCGATGGAGCAGCCGGTAAAGAAGGATCAGGAGCAGGGCTAATTCTGAAAAGCCCACAAGGAGAGGAAATCATGTATGCGCTGAGGTTTGATTTCAAAACCTCCAACAATGAAGCCGAATATGAAGCCCTGCTAGCCGGACTAAGGCTAGCAATAGAAAATGGAGCGAAGCAGATCGCAGCACTGAGCGATTCAATGTTAGTAACAAACCAGATCAATGGTCTGCATGAAGCCAGAGATAAACGGATGCAGAAATATATGGATGCAGTCCAAAAGCTGACAAAATATTTCGATAGCTTTTCCATCAAGCAGATCCCAAGGTCAGAAAATAGAAGGGTCGACGCCCTAAGCAAATTAGCATCAACCTCCTTCGACCATCTGACCAAGCAAGTACTGGTCGAAGTCCTGCCAGAAAGAAGCATCGATGTGAAGCGAGTCTGCGAAACGACGAGCGAAGGAATAACTTGGATGACACCATATTTGGAATACCTCCGATACGGGACGCTGACAGAAGATGATACGGAGGCGCGAAAGATAAGAATCAAAGCCCCGAACTTTACAATTATCGAAGGAATGTTGTACAAGAAAGGATACTTAGCCCCATAGGTAAAATGCATAACCAAATAGGAGGGGCAGCGAGTGATGGACGAAACAAACTCAGGATTGGCAGGAGCCCACGAAGGGGCGAGAGCGTTGACTGGCAAAATATTACAGATGGGGATCTTTTGGCCATATATCCATCACGATGCAACGGACGTGACGTACAAATGCATAGAATGCCAAGCTTTCTCCCTAACCCAAAACTTGCCCGCAGCCCCCATGACAAGTATTAGCAGCCCTTGATCTTTTTTCCAATGGGGAATCGACATTGTGGGACCATTCCCAGAAGCTCCTGGGAAAGTAAAGTTTCTCATTGTAGCAATAGATTACTTCACCAAGCGGGTGGAGGCCGAGCCGCTAGCTTCCTTCTCGGGGAGAAGCGTTATAAAGTTTATGTGGAAGAATATACTGACGAGATTTGGCACACCGCGAGTGCTGATAAGTGATAATGGCTTGCAATTCGCAGAAAACCCATTTCGAGGGTGGTGCGAGGAAAAACAAATACGCCAACAGTTCACGTCAGTAGCCCACCCACAACCGAACGGTCAAACAGAGGTAACTAACCGAACCATCGTCAACGGAATCAAGAAACGGTTGGGAAAAGCTAAAGGCAATTGGGTATAAGAGCTCCCAAATGTCTTATGGTTGTATCGCACGACTCCCAGGACAAGTACCCAAGAGACACCGTTCTGTCTGGCATACGGTACAGAAGCTATGCTTCCGCCAGAGCTCACGGTAACCTCTCTCAAAATCTCTACCTTTGCACCAGAGAAAGCGGAAGAAGACTTGCGGCATAGCCTCGATCTGTTGGAAGAAAAACGAGAACTCGCCAATATACGACAAGCAGCATACAAGTCCAACACCGAGCGATACTACAATAAACAGGTACGAGGCAGAGTTTTCAAGGTAGGAGATTTGGTACTCAGGAAAAATGATGTGAGTCACGCCCAGTCCAGGGGAAAACTGGGTCCGACATGGGAAGGCCCTTACAAGGTGGTAGAAGCACATCGAAACGGTGCTTACATACTAGAAACCCTCGATGGGGATGCAATACCAAGAACATGGAACATTTAGAACCTGAAGAAGTTCTACTTCTAAAGGAAACTCCCAGAAAATATATATGTTGGAAATCATGGTTCAAGTAATTAGTTTCAAAAACAAGAGTTTGCAACGGAAGCATAAAATCATGAACACAAATTCCATTTTCAAGAGGATCATGCTACATGCATGTAGAGATAAGATGAAGAACAAACATATATTAAGTTCAAGATCATAACCTTTGTTCTTGGGTTTGGTTTGGATGATTTTGATAGCTAGGAATCAAATTAGAATCCCTCTATAGTTGATCCACCACAAGCTTGAACACCCTTGAATGCTAGTTCCACAACTTGCAAGTTAGAACTCCTTTTCTCTTGAAACCAAAAACCAATTTTTGCTAACTATCAAGAGAGCTTTTAGAGAGTTTCTTTGGCTGATTTTTGAAGCAAGAATAATTTTCAAAACCCTCTCAAAACCGTCCACAATATAACCCACCAAGAGAAAAGAAAAGCACATGCAACTAGCTTAAAAGAAAGATCCATTTGATTTCTATAATCAAAAGCTAGAAGACACAAGGCATCTTCCTTTTCTTTTAAGTTCTTAATGCATTCTTTTCTTTCCAATATGGCTAGTTATATTATGACTAATGAAGTGCTAGTGGGTTGTTATTATTTATAAAACTTAGATAATTATAAGCTTATAAATAATACATCTTCTCATTTCTTTAATGGAATAACATTTAACCCATAATCAAATATATAAATAAACCATCTAAATATACAATCTTAATTGTATAATTATATATATATACATATATATATATATATATATATATATATATATATATATATATATATATATATATATATATATATATATATATATATAACAATATATATATTTTTTATTTAATTTACTAATTAAATTAAATAAAAGGCTTACTTATAAATCAATTAAATCGTTTAACAATTTAAACAATTTAATTGTTACTTAATTAATTCATCACATATGAATTACTAATCAACCTTTAATTTTGTAGTTATTATTATTTACCTCAAATAATAATAACCTACAAGATTAAATTGCAAGTTTAGTATCATTTGATGTTAAATCAAATTTAACGTTCTAAATGATCAATTGGTGTCAAACTTGTTGTTGGTGTGACCCTATAGGATCATGTATTATTAGTAATATTATTTTATGATCATCCTTGGGCATATAGAACTAACAATCTCCCACTTGCACAAGGTTGTATCATAGAATGATATCGACAGTGGTAAACGTCTAGCAACATTTCACTGCCCCCAATAACACATGACATTGTGCCATTCAACAACATTCAATTCTTCAGAAAACACGAGGCTCTAATTGATGTATAAGGTTATCTATCAATTATCCCTTTGTCACAGACATCATGTTGAACATGAGACATGGATCTTAATCATTCTCATTTTATGTTCAACTTTCAAACAGGCGCCTTAGATGTCTAACTCTCAACACATAAGAGGAACAAATCCCGTCTTGACTACATATGCCCCTCATATAGTTAGTACTATGCATGAGTATGGCCTTTATGGTTGTCTGTATTTCAAAACAACAGTAAACCATATCAAAGCATAGTATACTCTATAATTGAGTCCCAAATATGTATCTCAGGTCAAAGGATACAATGATAATACCTTTATTCAAGAATCACTTATGATGATGATCCATGGAGTGATCTTGAAACGGGTCAAGTCCAATACTTGTTCACTGACAAGTACCTATGAATTTGGTTGCAACCTTTTGCTACTTTTACCCATAAAAGTCAACCAATCCAATTCATATTAGTCTTACTTCATAATTGCTCCCACAACTATGATCGACTATGGACGTTTAGAATAACTAAATTATTCAAGGATTAAACATGCTAATAAAACACAATAATTATGAATGAAACATCACGTCACATATATTACATAATTCTTGTCGTTTACATAAGTTCATATTCATAAAACATTAAACACAAATCAAATCCATTCATTAGAAAAACGGAGTCCTATACCCTTAGCATGACTTTCATGCTTAGTTTGAGGTAAAGGTTTCGTGAATGGGTCTGCCAAATTCTGATCTGTATGAACCTTGTGAATACTTATTTCACCATTCTTAACTTCATGTCTAATGTAGTTATACCTTCGGTGAATGTGTTTGGTTTTTTGATGCAATCTAGGTTCCTTTGCTTGAGCTATAGCACCTAGATTGTCACAGAAGATTTCTATAGGGTCCCGAATGGAAGGAACAACCCCTAGATCTTCTATGAACTTTCTCATCCAGACAGCTTCTTGAGCAGCTTCTGAAGCAGCAACATATTCTGATTCTGTAGTGGATTGTGCAATCACTTCTTGTTTGGAACTCTTCCAAGACACGGCTCCTCCATTTAAAATAAAGACATACCCAGATTGAGATTTCGAATCATCCCTATCTGTTTGGAAGCTTGCGTCAGTGTAACCCTTTACCTTTAAGCTTTCTTCCAAACCGCCGTAAACTAAGAACATATCTTTAGTTCTTCTCAAGTACTTAAGAATGTTCTTTACAGCAGTCCAGTGGGCTTCACCTGGGTTCTGTTGATACCTACTAGTCATACTTAAGGCACATGAGACGTCGGGCCTAGTGCATAACATGGCATACATGATGGACCCAATTGCCGAAGCATATGGGACATGTTTCATCCTTTCAAGTTCAGTCCTAGAGTTTGGGCACTGAGACTTGCTTAGGATGGTGCCATGAGGCATTGGCAAGAATCCTCTTTTGGAGTCTTGCATCTTGAACCTTTTCAAGATTTTATCAATATATACACTTTGGCTAAGACCAATAAGTCTCTTAGATCTATCTCTATAGATCTTTATGCCTAATACATAAGCAGCTTCCCCTAGATCCTTCATTGAGAAACAACTCTCAAGGAACGCTTTGACACCTTTTAAGGTTGGGATGTCATTTCCAAATAAAAGTATGTCATCTACATACAATACTAGGATTATGACAATGCTCCCACTAGCTTTCTTGTAAACATAGGAGTCATCCTCATTTTTGATGAATCCAAAACTCGTAATCTTTTCATCAAAACGGATGTTCCATGTTCGAGACGCTTGCTTTAATCCATAGATAGATCTTTTAAGCTTGCACACTTTGTTTGGATGCTTGGGATCGACAAAACCTTCAGGTTGATCCATATAGACATCTTCCAATAAGTATCCATTAAGGAAAGCGGTCTTGACATCCATTTGCCATATCTCATAATCATAGTACGCGGCTATGGCAAAAAGTATCCTAATCGACTTGATCATTGCCACTGGAGAAAAGGTCTCATCATAGTCAATACCATGAGTCTGTGAGTATCCTTTAGCGACAAGTCTAGCCTTAAAAGTGTGAACATTTCCATCCACGTCGATTTTCTTCTTGAAAACCCATTTGTTCCCAACAGTCTTACAATTGGTGGGAAGATTAACCAAGTTCCAAACTTGATTATCGTGCATGGATTGCATCTCAGTGTTCATGGCCTCAAGCCATTTATCAGATTCAGGATCTGATATTGCACTCTGATAGTTGACGGGTTCATCAGAATCTATCGTATAACATTCCTCTTCCATTAAAAGGTAACCATACCTTTCTGGTTCAATTCGAACCCTACCAGATTTGCGAACACCTTGTGTTACAATTTGTTCCTGATCAACCGTTTGTTCAGGTTCAACAATTTCTTGTTGAATGCTAGATTCAACTTCTTGTGTATCAGGTTGTGGTTCCTGAAGTTCCTCAAGTTCCACAAACCTCCCACTAGCCTCTTCCGTCAGAAACTTGTTTTCTAGGAATTCAGCTTTTCGAGAAATAAATATCTTATTCTCGATAGGATTGTAGAAATAGTATCCAAGACAATCTTTCGGATACCCTACAAAGATACATTTAGTTGAACGGGGTTCTAATTTGTTTGAAGCTTCTTGTCTAACATAAGCTTCACAACCCCATACCTTGAGATAGGATAAAGATGGAACCCTTCCATGCCATATCTCATAAGGCGTTTTATCTACCTTCTTAGTAGGTGCCATGTTTAGGAGACGAGCAGCTGTTTGTAAAGCATAACCCCAAAAAGATAAAGGTAGAGTACTTCTACTCATCATGGATCGAACCATATCCAATAGTGTTCGGTTCCGCCTCTCAGACACACCATTATGTTGTGGTGTTCCAGGTGGAGTAAGTTGTGAAACAATTCCACAAGTCTTACAATGATCCATAAAGTTTGTACTTAAGTACTCACCTCCTCTATCAGAACGAAGAACTTTAATTGTTTTGTTGAGTTGATTTTCCACTTCACTTTGAAACGTTTTGAACATTTCAAACGCCTCATGTTTATGTTTAATCAAATAAACATATCCAAAATGACTAAAGTCGTCAGTGAAGGTGATGAAATATCTTTCACCATATCTAGTCATTGGCTTGAAAGGACCACATACATCCGTATGTATGATTCCTAACAAGTCCTTTGCTCTCTCATTGGTTCCGGAGAAAGGAGCTTTAGTCATCTTGCCATGTAAACAAGATTCACATATATCAAATGAGTCATTCTCATTTGCCTTCAAAAGTCCACTCTTTTGAAGTTGGGATATGCGATTCTTGTTTATATGCCCAAGGCGACAATGCCATAGATAGGTTTGACTCAAATCAAATTTGGGTTTCTTGGTGAAAGTGTGGTATAAAGAGCCATTGTTAGTCTTTTCATCAAGGTTTACTTCATAAATTCTATTTAAAGGCCTAGCCTCAAAATAGAATACATTATTTTTGTAAACACAAATATCATCATTATTAAAGGAAAGATCAAATCCACATTGTCTTAATTTAGCAACCGAAATAATATTCCTAGTCAAGCTAGGAACATAGTAAACATTCAACAATGTCACACACAAGCCATTAGGTAGTAATAAATTAAAACTTCCAATTGAATCCACCGCAACCCTTGCATTGTTTCCAACCCGAAGTACTACCTCATTTGCCTTCAGTCGCCTACTCCTTTTGAACCCCTGCAACATATTACATATGTGAGTTCCACAACCAGTATCAAATACCCATGTGTTAGGAGATAAATTATAAAGTTCTAGGTCTATCACATAGATACCTGAAGTGCCTTCACCGGCCTTCTTTTTCTTCAACTCCGCAAGATAAGTAGGGCAATTTCTCTTCCAATGCCCAGCTTTGCCACATTCAAAACATGTGTCTTCTTTGGCAACCTTTGCCTTCTTCTTGGGCGGATGGGAAGGTTGGAAAACTTTCTTGCCCTTACCTTTGAAAGCTTTTGCTTTCCCCTTGCCCTTGGAGTTGGTGGGGTGTTCTGGTCTAGTTCTCTTTGTGCCACCTTCCTTGATCATGAGAACTTGAGTGGTTTTCTTAGGCAGATTCTTTTCCGCGGTAATTAGCATCCCATGTAATTCCGGGATAGTCTTGTTGAAACCATTCATGTTAAAATTCATGACAAAAGGATCAAAGGACTTTGTCAAGGAGTTAAGGATCATATCCGTTGCTAGCTCTTCGGGCATCACAACTCCAAGACGTGCCAAATGATCAATGTGACTCTTCATTTTGAGCACATAAGAGCTTACCGACTGCCCATCCTCCATCTTGCAAGCATGGAAAGCCCGAACAGTTTCGAACCTTTCCGTTCTTGCAAGTTGTTGGAACATTTCCTTTAGTTGATGAATCATGTCATAGGCTGAATGATTCTCCAAATCCTTCTGAAGGTCAGGAATCATGGTTGCCAACATGAGGCATGATGCATCGATGGAATCATCCATCTTTTTAAGCCATGCATCGTGTGCGGGCTTAGGAATGGCAGGGGGCTCTTCTGGAAGTGGTTCATTGAGAACATATTCTTTCTTTTCTTGTTTGAGAACAATTCTCACACTACGGTGCCAATCCAAGAAGTTGGTATGGTTAAGTTTTTCTCCTTCAAGGAGAGACCGTAGTGAGGTTTTGTTAGGAGCCGAGTGTGTGTTGTTTGGTGCCATCTACAAAATTTTAACAAGGTTCTATTTAGTAAATTATGATATTAAGTCCTTAATAATTAATACCCTTTCTTGTTTCATAAACTTTAATTAATTAAGGTCTAGAATCCAAGTTGCATCACGAATAAGTGGTTAGGTATCCTTTATTCCGCCTATTCGAATCAACAAGGTAGGTAACGGTTTACCAATTATATCCAAATATAATTTCTAGATTTATGGGATCCCATTATAACATTTATAAGTTTGGCATGTTTGATCCCATCTATGCCTTGGATTTCTAATGCTTAGGTGACCTTTATCACAAGAGATTTCCAAACGAATCATCCTACTTAAACGGACGTGTAGTTTTGACAACTATTAATGGTTAGGTGTCCTTTATCCCATCAATATTGTAAAACTACTTCTTGTATCACAAGAAGACTCCAAGTGGTTAGGTATCCTTTATTCCACAAGGAAATACAAGTGATACATGAGTGTCTTTAAGAAGGACGGCATAGATTCGTATTTCATAAGGGATTTGAATGTTTTACAATTCTAATTTTGAAAAACATATGGTATCATGTAGATTGCATGCATCCAATGAACATGGTACCATTAAATCTTATTTTGTTAATTGGTTCCTTAATCATAAAATCTCCATTTTATTGATTCTTTGTTTGTGGTCAAGATTACAATTAATATCCAATATTAAGTTTGAGTTTGATCACATATATTAGAACCAATTTATAATCCTAAATAATTACCATTATTACTTAGGGTTGGAGTTTGTAAGAGTTCATAAAATCTCCATTTTATTTCTTGTTTCAATCATTTTCAAAACTTGACTTAATAGGTTTTATAACAAAACCCATTTTAATAAAACCAATTTTATCACATCTTATGTTTTAAATGTCAACTTTTGAAAAATACAAACTCCTTGATGATTATGTTTAATTATCTAGGTTGTCTAGCATGCAAAATCTTATTTTCATCCACAACATAACATAATAAAAACAGTCAAACATCACAAGCATGCATGGGTGAATAAACACAAGCCAACTAGTTTGATATTTCATGTGAGCCACACATGAAATATCAAGTCCAAACCTAGGGACAAAAGGGTGACAAAAACTCAACCAAATGATCTTCGATTTGGCTACAATTTTGCCAAGCTTCTTATATCACCAAATGATACTTGAACCACCATTTCTTCACATCATAGAGTGAGATATGATTTTTCTTCTGGCCCTATGAAACTTGCGAAATCAGGGGCTGTCAGGAAGGAATTTTTGTGGTTTTTGTTGTATTTTTCAATTCATTCTTGGCTATATTGATGATAATACTTGTTGAAACTTAATGTATATACTAGATATTAAAGTTACCAACAAGTATATCACCAAATGACCAAGATATGAATTTATAAAACACTTCCAAAACATTTTGAAATCTGGACAGCAGCTCTTCAGAAAGTGCTGCTGTTGGGTGCAATCTTCTCTTGGTCTTTTACTTCCTTCTCTTGTTACATTTTGTGAAATAAATAAAATACAACTATTCTAATATTTACAAAATGAATATTAAGAAGGAAATAACTAATTATTATTACAAACCATTTGAATAAATGAATAGATTACAACCATATCGAACACAAACACAAAACATGCATCATATGGTCCTTGGCTAGTTTATGCACCATTTTATCACATAAAATCATAAGAAAATCAACACTTTGTTTTTCTAAGGCAACAATTTATGTAACCAAAAGCATGCATGCATAAGATATAGTTGGTTACATAAAATCATAGATTATATATATGCATGTTGCCAAAGAAGCCATGCATGAAACTTTCATTTAAGAAGATGAACATTCATGGCTTCCAAAAACCAAGTTTATCCAAATAAACTTATTATCTAAACATGCAATATAGCCATGTCTCTGATACCAATTGTTGGAAATCATGGTTCAAGTAATTAGTTTCAAAAACAAGAGTTTGCAACGGAAGCATAAAATCATGAACACAAATTCCATTTTCAAGAGGATCATGCTACATGCATGTAGAGATAAGATGAAGAACAAACATAGATTAAGTTCAAGATCATAACCTTTGTTCTTGGGTTTGGTTTGGATGATTTTGATAGCTAGGAATCAAATTAGAATCCCTCTATAGTTGATCCACCACAAGCTTGAACACCCTTGAATGCTAGTTCCACAACTTGCAAGTTAGAACTCCTTTTCTCTTGAAACCAAAAACCAATTTTTGCTAACTATCAAGAGAGCTTTTAGAGAGTTTCTTTGGCTGATTTTTGAAGAAAGAATAATGTTCAAAACCCTCTCAAAACCGTCCACAATATAACCCACCAAGAGAAAAGAAAAGCATATGCAACTAGCTTAAAAGAAAGATCCATTTGATTTCTATAATCAAAAGCTAGAAGACACAAGGCATCTTCCTTTTCTTTTAAGTTCTTAATGCATTCTTTTCTTTCCAATATGGCTAGTTATATGATGACTAATGAAGTGCTAGTGGGTTGTTATTATTTATAAAACTTAGATAATTATAAGCTTATAAATAATACATCTTCTCATTTCTTTAATGGAATAACATTTAACCCACAATCAAATATATAAATAAACCATCTAAATATACAATCTTAATTGTATAATTATATATATATACATATATATATATATATATATATATATATATATATATATATATATATATATATAACAATATATATATATTTTATTTAATTTACTAATTAAATTAAATAAAAGGCTTACTTATAAATCAATTAAATCGTTTAACAATTTAAACAATTTAATTGTTACTTAATTAATTCATCACATATGAATTACTAATCAACCTTTAATTTTGTAGTTATTATTATTTACCTCAAATAATAATAACCTACAAGATTAAATTGCAAGTTTAGTATCATTTGATGTTAAATCAAATTTAACGTTCTAAATGATCAAGTGGTGTCAAACTTGTTGTTGGTGTGACCCTATAGGATCATGTATTATTAGTAATATTATTTTATGATCATCCTTGGGCATATAGAACTAACAATATATTGTATATAAACAAAAAGAAAACTAAGAGCAAACAGACACAAAAACCAAAAAGAAAGGAGGACAGTAACACACCTTTACGACCCACGAAAAATTCAAGCATCTTGCCTCGCATCCTCCAGGAAGTGCTCATCCCTCCACCGGCCAATATATGTTCGGGGAACTCTTCGGGCACCACACGAAAATTGTTTAAAATCTTCACCACTGCTTCTTGATGAGGGTACAATTTGGGAATCTGATCAGACACCGAACCGGATCGATGATACCGGGCACCAACCCTCGAGGCGTTCACCCACAACCATCGATCCTGCCAATGCTTAGGCGAATATCTGGGCTCAGTCACCAAAACATGGACGCTAGTCCTCTCGTAAAAAGCGTAGTTATCTCCAACGACGGCGAAGCGAAAATAGTGTTTAAAAACGAAGAAGTTAGGAACAATAACCTGTGAACGACACAGTAACTCGAAAGCCACAATCTTATTGACCGAGTTCGGGGTCAACTGATGGAGACCGACACTATTTCGCCGAAGAACCTCGTCGGTGAAATCTGATGTGGGAAGACGATAACCAGCATCGAAATTTTATTAGAAAACACCGACTTTCCCCTCAGGGGAGAGGGAGAAGCCGGCACCGTCAGATGGAACCAAAATGCCGTCCTCAGGCTAAAAACTGTATTTCTCGACGAGTGGACCATAAACTTCATCGGCGATTTCCTGGTTGACGAACTCAGCCATTGGGAGAGAACAGCGAAGATAGAAGACGAAACAAAAGAGAAAGAAACATAAGAGGCAAAGAAATGAGAACACAAAAACCCTAAGTAAGATATAAAGATAAGAAGCGGGAAACTCGAAATACACTAATGATGAAAACTGACACGTCACGTCACTCACGTCAGCTATAATTACGAAAACTTACTCGATAAGCGAACCGCCGCTACCTAAGTCTAGAACGTCAAAGTTAGCCCGTGCCACTACCTTGACTACTAGTCTGGGGGACTTGATAACGTATCATAATTATACACTCGGCAGCACGCCAGCACGTCAGCACGCCAATACTACTGACCGGACGGCCAGCCAGCCGCAAGGGGCCGCGTAACCCGCCTGGATGGACGTCACTTGGTTCGACAGCTTCGAATGGCTGGTAATTACGTGGACCAATGTAGAGGCGACATCTCACCTTATGGCAGTCCACCGTGTCACCTGCTGATAACAGACGATCCAGGTAGTGCACAAACCAATACCTGGTCGGCTTAACGGACCAACCACAGGCGATTGCAGAAGATCGTCCAATCAGAAAAGGCCCACTACCTAAACTGACACTTGGTCCCCACAAAGGTACAACGGTATATGATGATCGACCCATGGAGAGATCATCATCGTAATCCGTTCTCTCACTGTTACTACTCTCATCTTTCACCTTTCTCCGATCACCGTACTAACTTGATCGTTGGAGCGCCCTCCCGGGACCGCCTCCTGGAGTGCGACTGAACCCCGTTTTCATTGTTGTGAACCCAGGTCTACGCTACAATCAATCGAAGAGCTCCTTCATCGGACTGGTTCGCATCAATATATATATATATATAATTATATATATATATATATATATATATATATATATATATATATATATATATATATATATATATATATATATATATATATATATAATAGAACCATAGAACCAACATTTTAACCATTGGATCTAGCAATCAATAGACACAAATAAAAAACTAATATCTTATTAAAAGAAATTAATTAAAAATGGTTGAGGGTAATTTTGGAATAGAAAACATCTACATCCTAAAAATTAGGCTATCCAATTAACATACCCATTTATCTCTCCACCTAACCCTAACCTCTCTTCACGTATCTCACTAATGCAGATGGCTGAATCGGGACCCCATCCACCGCCGGCTGAAATCACAAGCTAACCACCACCGCCGATTGATGTCAAGAGCACCTATAATCAAGAGCTCATCCCCTCCGTCAGATCGAGGCAGCGACATCAAGGAATAGGTCGTGACAAAGGGATAGAAAAATAAGAGATGGAAGCAATCGAGATCGAAAGACAGAAAGAGAAATAGAGATCAATGTAGAGGGACGGAGAGACAAAGAAAGGTTGAAGTTCATTCATGTTCAGTTATGAACATCTGAGGCTTTGTATAAATATTCATCTACGTTCAGTTATGAACATTTAGTTTTTCATATAAATGCATAAAGGTGCTTCCATGTTCAATTATGAACATTTGAGTTTCTGTATAAATGTATACATGTTGATCCATATTCAGTAATCAACATTTGAATTTTTGTTTAAATATTCATCAATGTTCATTTCTAAAAATGTGTGCATGTTCTTCTATTTCATCAATATTATGAATGTTCATTTCTGAACATGTTCATCAATGAGCATATGTGTATGTTCAGAAATGAACATATACATGTAATTTAAAAAACTTCTATAATTTTGGGCCTTGATTTATATAAATTAGGTAAGTTTTGGATATTTCTGAATAGATATTAATTAGGCTTCCTCAATGTTCATTTTCGAACATGTGTGCATGTTCTTCCATTTCATCAATATTATGAATGTTCATTTTTGAACATGTTCATCAATAAACATATGTGTATGTTCAGAAATGAACATATACGTATAAGTTATGAAACTTCTATAATTTTGGGTTTTCGTTTATATAAATTAGGTAAGTATTGAATATTTTTTTATAGATATTAATTACGCTTTATGAATGTTCACTTCTGAACATGTGTGTATGTTCATATATTTCATCAATGTTATGATGTTCATTTCTGAACATGTTATGAATGTTCATCTCGGAACAATATTCATAAATATTTGTCAATGTTTATTTTTGAACATGTGTGTATGTTCATATTTCATTAATGTTTGTCAATGTTCATCTCCGAACATTTGTGTATGTTTGTATATTTATCAATATTCGTCAATCTTCATTTATGAACATGTGTGTATGTTCATATATTTCGTCGATGTACATTCATGAACATTAGTTGGTTACGAATATTAATTGTGATAAATATAACTTGAACATTATTTGATTATGAATGTTCATTTCTGAATATAAAATGATTATGAATGTCAATGTTCATTTATGAACATAATTTCTATAAATTAGGAGTATAATTAATGAATTATTATTTCATTTTTTTTAAAAAATGTTATTTTACCATCATACCCTAATCACCCTATTTTGATCTAACGGTTAGGGGTGAGCGTTATTCGGATTAAACCGCGAAACCGTCCGAACCGAACCTTATACGGTTTACGGTTTCGGGTTAAACAGTTTACGGTTCGGTTAACGGGTTAAACGGGTTGGTTAGGCGGTTTACGGTTCGGTTTTTGGTTTGTGAAAAATTAAACGGGCCCCGCCCGAAAACCGAATAAGAATTATATTTTATATATGTATATATATATATATATATATATATATATATATATATATATATATATATATATATATATATATATATATATATATATATATATATATATATATATACATATATAATGTATTAATAATTGATATTACCCATTTACCCTTAAACCCTTTACAGTT